>JAKXYG010000510.1:0-339429 GCA_025895645.1 Cardicola forsteri
AAGTTTTACTCCTACTCAACTCGCGTATTCAACCTGAACCTGAACCTAAATTAATTGTAAACGTTTTTTAATATTAACACTTAATAAAAACATTTTAAATTGTAACGTCTTTTAGGTTTTCTTACATACCAATACTACATATATATATATATAAATAAATTAAATTAATAAAAAATTAAATTAATTTTTGTCTAAATACCTTTTTGAACTTACAAAACCATTAACATCATTTGCAAGAAGTGCTAACTTAGCTTATGTGGAATATTTCATCAAAAATGACAAAAATTTGCTTTCATTATCTGATGAAATACTCACATAAACTAAGTAAATACAATCATTTTTATTACTTATAATAATAATTTATGCCAACTATTTATATACTTTTCTTCTATCAATGATGCACTTAGAAAGTTTGTGCAACATGCAAATTGTATTAATATAAGAAATTTGATACTTTTACACTTGTTTTTTATTTACATATGTAGCGTTTAACAATTATAATGCAAATACTTTAATTTTAATTTTTTTAAATTTAAATCTAACAAATAATAAAAGAGCGGAAATATTAAAAATATTGCTACTGCGCGATAAATCCTATGTGCATTAGAAACTTGTTTGTTTTGCAGTGACGATCTATATTGTTTTTATAAGTAGAAATTGATGTTTTTATTACATAAATTTGCTTAAATATGCCGATAAAATAACCTTTTTTGTGCATAGATTTTGATAATAGGATTAAATAATTAATTACATATTGCATATTTTTATAGTACTGTAGCATAAATCTAATGCAGATGTTTTCATATATAAAATATATTTTGTATTTAATTTTGAATTAAAGTTTGTATAATGTTTCTATGTTTATAATTAAGTGAATAATTGAAATAAAAACAAACATTTGTATTTTTGTTTTTCTAGTAAACAATGTTAAAATCAAAGCCATAATTATATATATATATATATATATATATATATATATATAACGATGGAATAGCTATTATTATTATTAGGTTGAATTACGATTTAGTACATTAAACAGTATTGATTTATAGTTCTAATTAAATTTATAAAAAGTTATTTTTTAAGACATGCTGCATTGTATTGTTTTTTTTAGAATCAGATATCGTGTATACAAATTTAGAATATTTTCTTATATATTTTTTTGGACGTTTTATAGACATGTAAAATTAGGTTATTATTATATTAGAATTCATTGCAGGGAGTGGAGTTAAACATTTATTTGTTAAAAATGATTTCTATTGATTTAACTGCTTGTGTTACCCGGATATATTTAATACGTTTTTTAATAATAATTATATATTATATTTTACTATTTATAAATATTAGTCAAAAAATTATTTATTGCGAACCGATTTACTTTAAATAGTACAAAATATTAGTTTTTCCATCTAAGTACCACGCTTTCGTTTCATAATAATTAATTTGAATATATAATAATTTGTGTTAACCGGTTATTGTTAATTAATCTGTGCATATCCCACTTGGGTTAAAGTTTTTTATTGAAAATCATGAATATAGAGCATTGAACTTCCTGTTCAGTTTTCATTTAACTCTCATTGGATGGTATGTGAATGATCCTGAGGATCTGAGTAATTTTATTCATATGTGGTTAATGACGGTAGTCATTTCTTTATTATTTCTATTTGTACAGCTTATTAAACAATCGATTTTGATAATTTTATAAGCCTAACAGACGCAGAAGAATAACAAAGTTTCTAGGCTGGCAAACGGCATTCTTGTGACGGCTCCATTGCTTGCAAAGATTGATGAGACATTCTGATGTCTTTATAGGGTTATCTACCTTAATCCAAGAGCTAGATATGGTATATATATACCTTAATATACCTTTTAAGTATGCTTGCATTTATCCGCTCCAGTGGGAGCCCAGTTATACCGCTGTGCACTTAGTTCCTGTTAATATGAGTCTGGAAACCTAGTTCAAGATGCACCATATGGAGGACGAGCAGCCAAGAATAACACCATTAATGGAAATTGAGACTCCATAGCGTTACTTAACTCCTCAGGATCATTAACATCCAAAGTTTGATAGTGGCTTTGACAGTTAATTGATGTACAGATCTACTGTTATATTTTGTGTGTTCAGTATAAAATTATCTACAGTTTAACATTGTTAATTTTGTTTTTTAGATATCCTCTATAATATGAATAATAATAATAATAGTAAATTTAGAAGCAATGTTGCGAAAACTTCACAAATATTTGGTTGGATTGTTAGTATTGTCATATTTACGCTGGCATGCCTGATGGGTTGTTTCCATTCAATATATGTATTCAATTTACACGAGCATGATTTACAATTTTCCCATTTGTCGAATACGGAAAGAGAACTCACTTTTCGTTCGGAAATGGGATTTTATTACTCCTATTTTAAGCAAGTAATTTGAATTTTAATATTACATTAATGTGTATTTTACCCTATTCATAGAACTTTAAAATTTTAATGTTTGACATTTTTCTATAAGCATTGATACCTATCGTTTTATTTTTAGTTAATGATGCAGTTGCCGATTTTATTTCTGTATACAGTATATCAAACGATTGACTTTGATGACTTGATGAGCTTGGCAAACGACGAAGAATAACGAAGTTTCTTGTCTAATAAACAGATCCTTGGTGACGGTCCTACTAATTGACGAGGCCGCCTGATTTTTTGTTAGGGTTATTTTCCTTAGCCTAACGGCTACATATGGTATATGCATACCTTGAGATATTTTTTAAGTATCGTGGGTGTATGATTGCACCCACCCACCTTAGCGGGAGCCCAGTTATACTGCACTCGATCCTTGTTGTTATTAATCTAGATGCTTATGTGCATCTATTCTAGGATTGTAGTTGGGTGCATTTCGTCACGAATGGTAAGGGCTAAGGGAGATAACTCTGACAAAAAATCAGGCGGCCTCGTCAATTTTTGCGAACAGTGGTGACGTCACAAGGATCCCTTCTACCAGTCATGAAACTTTGTTATTCTTTTACATTGTGTTACGCTTATCAAGCCATCGAAATCAATTGTATATGTATGCCGTATAAATATAGAAGAGGTGACCATGTCACTAGCCAAAAGGAATGAAATGAATGATTAACATAAACTAAGTGCGCTTTTGGCTTGTCGGATATGCCATCAAGTTTTCTTGCATGTTGTTTATCAGTTAGTTAACTGGAATTCAGCTTTGGCGGATAAATTGGAGCGTACACAAAGAGTGCTTAAAATGTATCTTGATGTAGCCCTTGGTATTAGGGAGATAATTTTGCTAAAAAAACACGCCGTTTTGTCAGTTTTTGCTAGCAATGGCGTTGTCACACACTAAAAATCAACAACAAAAGTTTGTGGTGTAGTCATCTCTACATTAGTTCGAAGTTCGCATAGAATCCCGAATTCCCATTCGAAATGAACTTGGCTAGAAGGCCACTGTTTTTACAGGAATGGACGAGCCGATTTTCTTCCATAAACCTCGAGATTTCTTTTAAGCATCTTGGGTGTATTCTAGCACGCATTCACTGAGTCCAGTAAAAACCCAGTTATACTTCTGTGCACTTGGTTTCTGTTGTCATTAGTCTAGATGCCCGCTGACAGCTAATTCAGGTTACAACATGTAAATGAGATATAGTGAGGAACATCATTATTATTAGAATTTGATACTTTATAAGCATTACTCAAATCCTCGGGATTATTAGCATTTTGTCAAATATTCAAACAAAGAAAATCATAATTATTTTGTTTTTTTATTTTAGGAAAAAATCATTATTTACATAATTATCTCTTCTTTATTATGCTTCTGCTGTGATTTGCTATTATTTTTATTTTATGTTTGCTACTTTGAATGTTTTACAAGAAACGCATCTTTTAGCAGTGGACATTGTTTAGCGAAGCCGAACGTGGGTCAATGGCGGGATTCGAATCCATGTCCACCGAGGTCCGAATTCGAGCGCTGTACCGCTAGACCACCTCGGCATTAATAATATTGCACTCTGGATTAGGTGCCCCTAGGCAACGGTATAACAAGGCTGGTGGACACTTAAAAATTATTTAAAAGTATATGTATATGATATGTAGCCCTTGGACTAAGCGAGATAATCCTGACACAATATCAGGCGGCTTCGTCAATCTTTGAAAGAAGTGGCGCTGTCACAAAGATGTCAATTATTAAGCTATCGAAGTCGGTCGTTTATATGCCGTAAAAATATGGAAATAATGAATTAAAATAAATGAATATTGTATAAAAATGGCATTTTATTGATGATGATGATAATGGTAACGATTGTAATACTAATTTTTTAGACAAACGTGGAAGAACAACAAAGTTTCTTGGCTGGTAGACGGCATCCTTGTGACGTGGCCACTGTTTGCAAAGATTGACGAGGCCGCCTGATTTTTTGTCAGGGTTATCTCCCTTAGCCCAAGGGCTACATATGGTATACGTATACCTTTAGATACTTTTTAAGTATCCTGGGTGTATGTTCGCACCCACCCGCCGTAGCGGAAGCCCAGTTATACCGCTGTGCACTCGGACCCTGCTGTTATTAGTCTAGATGCCTAGGGGCACCTAGTCCAGGATGCACCACGTGGAGGACTAACAGTCAGAAATATCACCATCATTGGAAATTGAGACTTTATAAGCATTGACTCAAATCCTCAGGATCATTAGCATCCCAATGATGATAATGGTAGCAATTGTAATACTAATCTTTTACCATTCACGTTTAGCTGTTGGTGATTTAATTTTTTTGGTTCAAAACCAAACTAATCTTTGTGTTGAGTGCAACCATATTGTGCAATATACACTATAAAGTATTATTTTATCAAGGTTATCGTATTACCTATGTTTTAATGAATAATTGTTATATTCATTTAATAGATACATGAATGATATATTCTTTCTTATCATATGTAGAGAATAATGATGTATCTGTCTTACTTGTATACACTTTAGTTATTATTGAGATCGAATTTCTCACTTCATTAGCGTATAGTTGACGTGGTGATTGGTTTTTTTTATTTAAATGATATTTGGCAAATCCAAATGTATCAAATGTCAAATAAACACTGTGAGATGAATTCATTTTATATATACTCATCAATCAGAAACGTAAAATTTTGTGCTGAAAGCTACTTCTACTGAAGTATCTAAGCCGTCATATATATGTATGTAGGGAGAGAGAGAAAAGGTGGGGTTACATTTGACATGTCAGTTAATACAAATCAATAACATAGACATTGCGACCAACAACTAAATATCCAGGTGGCCCATCGGAACAGATTTGGACCTGGTGAATATGAATTCGATTTTAACCACCGGCCCACTAGATGGAGGCCCATGGTCGGCTTCACACAAATGTCTACTGTTGAAAGATGCGCTTTTCTCCTCAAAACATTTAAAGTAGTGAAAATAGATGTAGTGGCCAACCCACTTATACCACTGTGTATACGGTCCCTTCTGTTATTAGTCTAGATCCCTGTTGACACCTAATCCCCGATGTACCACAGTCAAGATTATTGCCATTGTTAGAAATTGAAACAATAAGGATTACTTGAACCCTTAGGATCATTAGCGTCGTGGGATGCTAATTGTATTGATGATTCCCGAGGATTGGACTAACATTTATAAATTCTTAATTTCCAATGATGGGAATATTCCCGACCTTTACATTCACGTTGTGTGGCATTATTATTGCTACATCGTCATTTCATTTAGATCTTTCATGGTAGATATTTGCGCGAAACTCAACTTGGCCTGTTGTGGATTTCGAACCATCCAATTTCGAGTTGAGCGCTGTTCTGATAGGACACTCCGGCACATAATTGTGGTGTATTTTCTTTTCAGACAATCGGTAGTTCGTCAATTTGGGAAGCCGTCAATTCGTTCATGTTCGACTCAACGACCGAATATCCGCCATGTTTGTTTGAAAATATGAACCAATCAGGTAAGTGGAACACATTTGATTGACCTTGACAATCCCCCTTGGACAGGATCAGAAATGAATCGATCTAGCCAGTCTCAAGCCTGGATAAAGGAGGGGGGTTTTGAGCACAAAGTTAGATTTCAGGACGAGATATATTGATTTTGATGCAGATCTGGGGGCACATCTTTTACCCCACTTTTTTTGGGAAAATTCTTATTGGTCAACATTGATCACTGAAGGTATGTGGCACGTTGGTGCATGTGTCTGTGATCAGGGATTGAAAATGTGGCTTGTATATAAGATAAAAATTTGTGTGCCCTGCATTTTACAAAGAAAAATTTTGTAGAGCGGTTGTTTCGTTGAGCAGCTGGAAATTGTTGTACGAGATTTGAGGAAGCGTGCACTGTTGTTTTTCGATAGAAAGCAGAAAGGAAAGTTGCAGATACTAATTGTAAATATTTTCGAGTTGTGCTCTGTTTAAAACTACATTTTTAGGTGTATTTAAAAAGAAGAATGTATTATTTGGTTAATCCCATTTCATGGAAAGTCATTTTTTGCTAAAAGTAATGTCAATTTGAAATATGTACAGTTTTATATTGGTTTCATTTAGAGTTAAAAACGTTTTTCGGCAGTTAATTGAGCACGAAAGTAGTCCACGAATGATTTTTTTTAATGTTCTGCGTATTGTTTACATTTAATATATTTTTTAAACAAATTTGTTTTTAACCTATTTTATGCGTACGTAAAAGAATTATCATTATAATGGTTTCTGCATAAGCGTAAGATTATTGTACGTGTTGTTTTTTTGCAATTATTCATAATGCTTATGATGCGCTCATAGTTTAAATAATTTTGGAATTCTAAATTCCAGCTATCAAGCTTTTATTAGAATTATGTTTATTTCTCTTGTGATGTGATTATTAGTCGTTATTTAGCATTTTCCTAGTTGTAAAAGTAAAAATTTGTTCAAAATACAAGACCTACATGAAGTCATTGCTGCAGTAATTGCAAAATTTACTTTCGCTGTTTTAGGTGATAACCATTCACACTGCAAATGCGTTACAAATATTTAATAATCTGATGCGCATCATGAACAATAATATTATTATTTTGAAAATCGGTTATCTTCTACTAAGCAGAAATTATACCTAACGTTAGTAGAAACCAAATTACAGTTAATGTTAACGATTGCTCTGATATTATATATCTAACTTCAAATGTCGCTTAGGAAGATAAGTGCATTTAATCTAAATGTTTATAGTAAATTTTAAAGTTTTAGTCTGTACAAATACATAAGACCTTTAACAAGTACACAGACGTTGTACAATTTGTTCATCATTCTAAAAAATATTTAATTACAGAACAGTGTAGGTACAATAGATAAACGGACTGCTGTTAAAATTAATGTAAAATAATCCATTGATATTTGTGTCAGCATTTGTTTATGTTGAGCACATCTAAATTGTACAAAAGCATTATTTACATATTATCTTAGCAGTAAAAGATATATATGTTATACAATTCTAATGTAGGTCAAAAACAAAAATATTGATATTTTAAAAATATTGAAAAACAAGCAAATTCGTTACTTCAAAAGAACTTATATTATAAAATATACACACATTTATAAAATACATTGAACATTTTTTTAGATATTATTTACTGCATGCCAGAATGTCTTCAAAGCTTTTATTTTTAAGTATTTAATTTGCTTGTTTTTGAATTTTTTAAACTGCCAATACTCTTGTTTTTGACCTAAATTAGAATTTTATAGTGATTTTGGTATAAAATATTTTTTTATAGAATATTTTCCTTATGCTGCTAAGACAATACTTAAAGAATGTTTTTGTACAATTTAGATATGCTTAATAAATAGTGACACAAAAGCAGATTGATTATTTTACATTGATTTTAACAGCTGTCTGTTCATTTACTGTATATATTTATGTACCGGTTTATATGAATATATTGGTAGACTAAAATGCTGGTTCAATTATACGGTACTTATTACATTGTTACAAAAACAAACATAATTTATGAAATACGATCCCTTGTCCCAGTTTATTATAAGCATAAGTAAATTAGAAGCCTCGATAATATTTTCCTCACAATAAAAAACATTTTTAATTTACCTTTTATACACAATTGCTTTTCTCTTCTTACTTTTACCCTGGAAATGAAGCAATTTTTTATTAATTACCGTTTATCAGTTGCTACTGTAATTTGTAAATTTCGCACTTTAACGTTTATTGACACTGTGTCGCGTGTGTGATGCAATGAAATATAAAAGTTCTTAATCTATGCTCAGCGTGTAGCTATGTTGACGTAATATTAATGTCTTATATTTCGGCTTATATTTTGTTGGTACCTAGTTGCTAAAGGAAATGCGTACGTTCCCATTGTACTTTTGTGTAAAAACTATTCAGATAACAATGACGTCATTTATTATTGCTATAATTATAACTAAGGGCAGAAACCGACCCTCTACTTAGCGCATCCACAGGTGGCATCGGATTGCTTACCGCTTGCTGTTAATACAGTTTAATTCGGGGGATGTAATTAACATTTAATGTCAGTACATCTCAAATGCACACTGCAAAAGCAGACGTTTTGGTATTTGGGCTACCCTGGGTGATAATAACCGGTGGAGAATGTTTATCCCCGATGATGATGATGTTATTATTATAACGTTTTAACTCAGTTTCACTTATACCACCAAATTCAGTTTTTGTGCAAACCATGTCTCCCATTGAAACGTAAGGATGGGAATTATTTGGATTACCATACGAAAACATATCATTTCATTCATTTTGGTTGGTGACGTGGTCACCTCTTCATTATTTCCCATATTTATACGACATGTAGAACGATCGATTTCGATGGCTTGACAAGCGTAGACAAACGTGGAAGAATAACAAAGTTTCTTGGCTGGTAGACGGCATCCTTGTGACGTCGCCACTGTTCGCAAAGATTGACGAGGCCGCCTGATTTTTTGTCAGGGTTATCTCCCTTAGCCTAAGGGCTACATATAATATACGTATACCTTTAGATACCTTTTAAGTACTCTGGGTGTATGTTCGCACCCACCCGCCGTAGTGGAGGCTCAGTTATACCGCTGTGCACTCGGACCCTGCTGTTATTAGTCTAGATGCCTAGGGGCACCTAGTCCAGGATGCACCACGTGGAGGATTAACAGTCAGGAATATCACCATCATTGGAAATTGAGACTTTATAAGCATTACTCAAATCTTCAGGATCATTAGCATCCCGAGCATTACTCAAATCCTCAGGATTATTAGCATCCCATACGAAAACGGTTAGGATGTGACTATTATTCCCCTGAAAAAAGCCACAACTTTCAGATGTTATCGAACCTGAGTTTGTTCCCCATGATCAGCACCAAATACAAGCCTACGTTCCACTACTGAAAGATGCGTTTCCTGTCAAATAGTAAAATAGTAATATCATATACTAATTGTTTTGTTACAGGGGCTAAAATGGGAGCTGTCAAAATTAGCACATTGAAATTGATTGACTTTCCTTACATCACTTAAGCATATTAGGCACATCAACATTTTACTAAAATAAGCATTAAACATCACATTAGCAATATCAATATTCAAAACACTAAAAATATTTCCTTTTTACAAATAGCATTATCAAATTTACGCTTAGACCAAAAACCCAGAATTTACACATTTCGTCAACATGAAAAAACTACTACGTTATTTGCTTAAAAATAAATTATATTATGAAATATGTACATATATAGAAAGCAGACATCACTAATTGTCCAAAGTTAATAATTCAGGGGATAGCCATGCTTTTTTATAACTTTTTTAACCGTTTAGGATAGGAATCGACCAAATTATTGGTATAATCTTGTGGAATTTGATAATCCAACACATAATTAATTTTTTCGGTGAGTGTGCTTTGATTTTCCGTCCGATTCACCTCGCGTTTAAGATAACTGAAAAATTTTTTGTTAGTCTTTCCGTATTTCCATCAACGTTCTACGTTTACCTTGAAACAATCAGATACTTCGACAACGTGCGAACCATTCAAATTACGTGGAATCAACGCCTTTGAACGCTTCAACGTTTATCCAGAATTTTTGCTCGGTTTAGTATATCGATGGCTTCTGACATACATGACCGATTATTCCTTTTGGAAGCGTGTTTGTTTTATAGTCGGTCGAGATGCACCTTCTCAGCCCATCGCTACTAGTATTCATCCAGACCAAATTCAAAATCTTCTAATTAATGAGACGTAAGTACTATGATTTTAAAGGTTAATTATAATTATTATTCGTTTAAATATATACGGGGTTGGCTAACCAATCTACATATTACATTTCATTTCATTTCATTCATTTTGGTTGGTGACGTGGTCACCTCTTCATTATTTCCCATATTTATACGACATGTAGAACGATCGATTTCGATGGCTTGACAAGCGTAGACAAACGTGGAAGAATAACAAAGTTTCTTGGCTGGTAGACGGCATCCTTGTGACGTCGCCACTGTTCGCAAAGATTGACGAGGCCGCTGATTTTTTGTCAGGGTTATCTCCCTTAGCCCAAGGGCTACATATGGTATACGTATACCTTTAGATACCTTTTAAGTATCCTGGGTGTATGTTCGCACCCACCCGCCGTAGCGGAAGCCCAGTTATACCTGCTGTTATTAGTCTAGATGCCTTTCAGCACCTAGTCCAGGATGCACCACGTGGAGGACGAACAGTCAGGAATATCACCATTACTGGAAATTGAGCCTTTATAAGCATTACTCAAATCCTCAGGATCATTAGCATCCCAATCCTCATATTACCTTGTTTGATGAATTCAATCATTTATTTTAAAAGAAATCAGTTTTATTAAAGCTATATTATTTTACAATTTTCCATTGACACAGTTTCAATCCAATAGCTTCCTATCCAATTGTCATTACATCCGAATCTGTGCTCAGCTGTGTGGGCCTATCCGAACCCATCTACTTCTACATCCAATCGGTATTCAGTCTGGCCGGTCTCATTTGTTTTGCCCTCGTCTATTCGGCCTGGTATTTGGCTTCGGTCGGTGCTACTAGGCGCACTCAGTGGACTTTGTGCTTGTTGGGCCCCGTTTGTGTTTGCCTGGCCTATTTTGTCAATCATTCCGAAGCAACGCGCGTCCAATGGACGCCTCCTTTGCGCGAACAGTTTGCCTATCCATTTTTTATGTTGCAACAAGCGTGTTTATTGGGACTTATTCGGGCCGTCTGTTTTGGAGTGACGGTACGGTCTTGAATTATCAGCTTATTATTGTTTATGTTAATGATCGAGTTACCTCTTTATTATTCGACATATTTAGATAAAGCATAGCAAACGATCGACTTCGATGGCTTGATAAGAGTAACAAAAGTGGAAGGATGACGAAATTTTATAAACTGACGTCAATGTTCTCAAAATTGATGAGGTCATCTGATTATTTTGCCAGGTTATCTTCTTCAGCACAAGGGCTACATTTGGTAGGTTTTTAATACTTTGGATGTATGCTTGCATTCACACGCCGAATCTGAAGCTTATTTATACTGTCATGAATTCGGTCCGTACCTATGTACATCGTGTCCAGGATGCACTCCATAGACGAGGAATAATCAAGAATATCACTATTATTGAAACTGAGACTTCATAAGCATTTCGCAAATCCATATGATCACTGACATTTCATTAATAACGAAGACAATTCAATTATACCCGCATTAAGTCAAATTCGGCTGCATATCCAACACAACATTTAATTGAAGAGCTAACTACAAAAGTATGGATTAATATGATTGGTTGATAAATATTGAACCAATCATTATTAAATACCTTTATTTTCATTGGTTAATTATTATGCTAAATTGATTCATTCATTTAGTTGGTTACGTAGTCACCTCTTCATTATTCCTACAACATATCCAACACAATTGAAAAAGTATGGATTCATATGATTGGTTGATAAATGTTGAACCAATCATTATTAAATGCCTTTGTTTTTATTGGCAAATCATTTTGCTTCCCAATCAGACTCCTTCATCGACTTCAAACAGCGGCGACTCTTGTGACAAACAGCCACAACTTTTCCACCCGATTACCTGTCGCCTATTCGCTTACACCGTCTGTCTGTTTGCATTCCAATCGTTCTGGCAATTGTCCCAATTCATTTTGGGCATCCATTTGGCATCGCTCGTAATTGCCGCCCAACTGTGTCTCGTCCAGATGGCTCTTCACGGCTGTCCAACCGAATGGTCGGTGCGACTTGTCCGCTTTGTCCGACGCATAGTCGACATTCACGTCTTTGTGTGGTGTTGTGTCTACGTCGTTCAATTTGGCAACACACTATTGCTGAAGTCGGGTTATTTCAACGGCTTGGTGTGCACCTACGTCGGGCTGTATGTCGTTGAATATATGTGCAAAAGTGAGACATTTTGGTTGGTGCCGTGTTTATTTCTTTATGATTCTCATTACATTTAAGTCAGTTTATAGGGAGTATATACTGTACCTACTATTATCTATGAGAGCCATGTGTACTTACATTGAATTGCATTTATTTTATTACAGTAAAACGTTAGTGAGTAGACAACAATAAGCTCATTTTCTATTGGCTGTTGTAATTTCATTGACGCCCACCTACTGAAAATTTGCACATTCACACTGAAACCATTTCTATTGGTCGAAATTATGATCATAAAATTTTATAATTTTTTATTATATGACGTTTAGCAACTTCTGTCATCTCTTCATTATTTCCCATATTTATATAACATAAACGATCAATTTTGATGGCTTGACAAGCGTAGACAAACGTGGAAGAATAACAAAGTTTCTTGGCTGGTAGACGGAATCCTTGTGACGTCGCCACTGTTCGCAAAGATTAACGAGGTCGCCTAATTTGTTGTCAGGGTTATCTTCCTTAGCCCAACAGCTACATATGGTATACCTTAAGATACCTTTTAAGTACTCTGAATGTATACTTCTATCCATAGCGGAAGCATAGTTACACTATCGTGTACCCGATCCCTGTTGTGATTAGTCTAGATGCCTAGAGGCACCTAGTCCAGGATGCACCACCTGAAGGAGCGACAGTCAGTAATATCACCATTATTGGAAATTGATTTTTGATGAGCATCTGTCAAATCCTCAAGATCATTAGCATGCATTTTAGATTTATATTTATGTGTTGAATGTATGTCTAGTGCAATACTAGAGCTTAATTCAATGAATAAGTAAATTTAAAAAGGTCAATTAAATAAACCAATCACGTTATTATCATTGCAGTCAAATACACATCCTCCCACGCATTGTCCAAACCAATGTCAATATTCCGCCTACTCATTTTGCCCCTTTCAATTCAGTCAATGTGTATGTGGATTGTGCACCAATTTATAATCAATCCGATGGTCAACTCTTTGGGACCTTCACTGTCAATAGCTGGATCAGATGGTGATCACATCAGGGATATATTTATGCATAAAATGAACTGGACGAATCATCCCTCGTTTCACGCCAAGATTTACACCTGTGCAGCCGAATTTGACTTTATACATGTATGATTGAATTGTTTTTACTATTAATGGGGTGTTAATCATCCCCAAGGATTTCAGTAGTGTTTATGTAAAGTCTCAATTTCCAATAATAGTTATAATCCTGACTGTTATTCCACGTGGCGCATCCTGGACGAAGTGCCCCTAGGCGGTTTTCGGAGGCGTGCATCACGAATAATTCCTCTCCATTGCTCACGGTTTTCAGAGGCGTGCATCGATGTGTCAGTCCAACGACTTTACCATTGTTTCCAAGATATAGTCCAGGCCAAAATTGCCTGAAGATCGTCCCGAACAGCATCCATCCAAGTACGTTTCTGACAACCTTTCCTTTTCTTCCAATCGGCATTTGGACAAGTCAAAGTTACGGAACGTGAGATTGCATCAGGATTTTTACGAAAAACGTGTCCAAATCAGCGCAATCTACCAAAGAAGGAAGTTTGTGAAATTGGAGATCATCTCGAATTTGGCGGTTACTGATCTTTTTCGTTCAGTCCCTTGATACGGATGATACAAAATGAGTGTTGTACCAAGTATATCCACGATATCATGCTTCAAATTTGTTGAGCTTCATGATCTCTAACTGTGTAAGAGTCCAGGTTTCAGCTGCGTACAGAAGTACTGTGCGAACCAATGTAATAAAGTTATGTGTACAACACTCAGCCTTTTAACTGAGGGAGATAACTCGGACAAAATATCAGGCCATCTTGTCAATTTTTGCTAACAGTGGCGACGTCACAAGGATGCCGTCTACCAGCCAAGAAACTTCGTTATTTTTTGACGTTTGATTACTCTTATGAAGTCATTCAAATTGATCTATTTTATAGGTAGTGCGTCCTGATTTTTTGTCAAGGTTATCTCCCTTCGCCGAACGGCTATATATGACAGGTGTGTACCTTAAGATACATTTTAAGCACACTGTGTGTATATATGTTTGCACTAAACCACTGTGCACATGGTTCCTGTTGCTATTAGTCCTATGCATATAGGCATCCAGTCCGGGATACACCTCGTGGAGAAGTAACAGTCAGGAAACTGAGTTTTTGCACAATCATCCGCATGATTATTAACATCCCAATTAGATCAATAAAAATTGCTATCATAGAATTGTCTTTTTCTAAACTCTCGCTCCTCCCCCCCGAATTGATTTTTATTTCTAGTGGACCCAGTTGACTCAGATAATTGAAACGGGACTGTTCATTGGGGCTGGTTTGATTTGTGTTGTTGTTTTGGTCACTTACGCAATCGATCTGTTCGATACGACTGCTCGTTACCGGTGGTGTCAGATGCAACATTCTCAAGACGTGTCGGCTATTACGGTCAATTATCATTTGAGTTCCCTATTTGTTGTTATTGAGGTATGCACGTTGTTTGATAATTTTATGATGTATAAGTTAATGTGTGGGTGGATACATATAGAGAATGACCCAAAAGTTACTGTGATTGGTTGGTTGATTTGGTGTCGTTCAAACGTCCATTTTGATTGGCTAATTGTTTATTGATTTTTCAGCACATTGGTTTCGCATTGTTGGCACTATTCATAATGCGCATGAAGCTGTTTTGGACTCCTCAAATGTGTATCTGTTTGTCTCTCTACTGCCAACCATCAAGATGGGAACATTTGCTGAAAAAGATGAAAATTAAGTCAGGGTCATTCGTGATTCATAGTTTGATTGTGGTTGGTATAGCGTTTATGATTTATCAAGGTCGTGGCTACGTTGAAGTAAGTGATGTGTGTGTGTTATTGTGAAAAATTATTTTGATCGAAGTTGAGCGTAGTTATTTCATTGTTTAATGGAATTTGTGAGTGTATGTTAGGAAGGCATGTAAATGTAATCAATAACTTAACCGACCAATCAGAATGAAGATGTTAATAGTCTGAATAAGTATGGTAGGCCTGACTATTTGTATCGATGAATTTTGGCTTTCATGTGCAGTTAAGTTCTTCTATTTTTTCTTGTCAATCCTCCAGGATTGAAAATGTTGATTGTCAACATGACTCAATAAGACGTAATTTTTGATTTTCTTCCCATTTTGAACAATTTGAATTGACGAGGAATGTGAACAACCGCAGTTTGGCGAAATAGTTACATTGTATTGCGTGTTGGAAGCATGTCTTTTCAAACAGTTTGTTGACAGTGACCAAGGCGTAGATGAATGGATCTTGAGACGAGCCTCATCGCCGATTCGATTACTATTTTATGTTTTACGAGAAACGCATCTTTTAGTAGTGGGCATTTTAGCGAAGCCAAACGCGTAGACCCGCATTTTAGTGGGCCAGTGGTGGGATTCGAACCCCGATGCCCACCGTGGTCGAAATTCGAGCGCTGTACTGCTAGACCACTACGATTTTATCAACAATTGTTTTAGGATTAATGTATATATATATATATATATATATATATATACAATTCTAACTTGTAGTCAACCTTTGTTTTGCATTTCAATTTAATAGAAGAATAACAAAGTTTCTTGGCTGGTAGACGGCATCCTTATGACGTCGCCACTGTTCGCAAAGATTGACGAGGCAGTTAAATTTTTTATCAGGGTTATCTTCCTTAGCCCAACGGCTACATACGTATATCTTAGATACCTTTTAAGTATCCTGGGTGTATGTTCGCACCCACCCGCCGTAGCGGAAGCCCAGTTATACCGCTGTGCACTCGGACCCTGCTGTTATTAGTCTAGATGCCTTTCAGCACCTAGTCCAGGATGCACCACGTGGAGGACTAACAGTCAGGAATATCACCATCATTGGAAATTGAGACTTTATAAGCATTACTCAAATCCTCAGGGTCGTCAATTCGTTGACAAGAACGCGACTACACTAATCGGTATCATCACATTAAGCTGTCAACCTTCACTCATTTCTTATCCAGAGAGAATGGAATATTGGCGACAGTTCATACAGCAATTTCGGTGACGAAGGCCTCGTCAACTGGTTCCAACAGTTGCATCCACCCCGCAACGATGCCAATACGCCGTGGGTCATTTCGGGTGCGATGTCACTGCTGGGCAGTTTCCGATTGATGCTGCTGAATGTCAACCAACAGCAGCAGCAGAAGTCGACGTTTGCTTTCACCAATCATCCACACTACGAAAGCGTCGAGCTGAGACAACGTACGGTGATGGCCTATGCGGTATACAGCCGAAAAGACGTGCAGCACATTTGGCACATTTATCGTAATCATTTGAAAGTTAGTCGTACAAGTAGTTATTCATTCATTTTGGTTGGTGACGTGGGGTCACTTCGATGGCTTAATAAGCGTAACAAAAGTAAATTAACAAAGCTGTAACAGTGCCACTGTCAGCAAAGATTGACAAGGCAGTTAAATTTTTTATCAGGGTTATCTTCCTTAGCCCAACGGCTACATATGATATACGTATATCTTAAGATACCTTTTAAGTATCCTGGGTGTATGTTCGCACCCACCCGCCGTAGCGGAAGCCCAGTTATACCGCTGTGCACTCGGTCCCTGCTGTTATTAGTCTAGATGCCTAGGGGCACCTAGTCCAGGATGCACCACGTGGAAGAGGAATAATCAGGAATATCACCATCATTGGAAATTGAGACTTTATAAACCTTAGTCAAATCCTCAGGATCATTAGCATCCCTCGTGTAAGTACTAATGCCGATTTGAACCTGGGTTCGAATCCCTTACCAAATGCGGGCTTATGTTCGACTTCACTAAAATGTCCACTGCTGAAAGATGCATTTCCCGTGCAAACATTGTAGATAATAAAAATATTATTTTTAAAAATCCAATTGTTTTGAGACAATCCCCCTTCAAGGGTTTCGTAAGGCTACCAAATGAAGGACAATAACCAAAATTTATTGGCGTCCTTAACACGATTGAAGAGGCGGTTAGATTTTTTGTCAATGATTTCTGTTTTACCTTGGCATTACCATCACCATTGGAAATTGAGACTGAAATCCTCGAGAGCATTATCAATGGTACGGAGTGGCATAGCTCTACAGCACTCGATTCAATTTCCACTACTGGAACCAAATTCGAGCTTACGTTCGGCTTTGCTAAAATGTCCACTACCGAAAGATGCGCTTCTCGTGCAAACATTCAAAGTAGTAAAAACACATGTACGTACTACTTAAACCAACTAATAAGTAATACCATGTAAATATTAAAAATTATATTGTTTACATCGCGATTGATTTAATGAATGTGCCATTTATGATTAAAAGAAGCACATGCACTACTCAAATCATCTGATAAGTAGTATGAATTCAACCTGTTTGTTATAGGCCAATTTTGTTATTATGGAAATGTACTCGTGTTTGCCACGCCACGGATGTAGCAACCCTGAGCTGATGGACTTGACCGAACCGGACGTGAACACTACCAAGCCATCCTTTTGCAGTCTCTTTCTGACGAGTCAGTTTGAAAAGTTCGTTACCCAAGCTCCTCCATCTGTTCAACCCTACTTTTCAGTTGCCTATGCAGATTTGAACAGAATTGTTTTATTCGTCAAACAACGCATCCATTTGCCATAATTGCATGCCTTCTCTGTTTCGTTTCAATGTTTTGTGTTTTTTATACAGTAATTTTTGAATTGTGCTATACGTTATTTTTTTCAATGAATGTGGATAGTTTTGATGGCAATTGTTAACCGTCATATAAAAAAATTATAAATTTTATTGTTGTTAATATGATACATAAATAACCGGAATATTATCAACTATTTCTATGAGTTAAGTAAATAAAATGTGTAAAAACAGATTGGAATAATACTAATAATAACAACTGAGCTAATAATAGTAACAATGATAGTTGCACTTGCATTAGTAGTAGTAACAGCAGTCATAGAATAAGGAATTTACATTGAATAAAATATTACTGCATTCATGTTTAAGAGTAGGTGTGAGTCACGTTGGTGCATTCTTCTTTCTAAAGGGTATTTCTTGACCTTGAAAATGTAAAAAGGTAGAAAAATCAATATTTAGCTAGTACGATACAATTTTTTATCGTGCAAAATTGGTCACACATTGAGAAACTTTTTCATCCATCCCACAAAAGGTTATCTTACTCTTACATTGGTTCCTTTTTTCGCAACATTTTCCCATGGCTGGTTTTATTATTTATTCCTTTTTTTAACGCGAGTAGATAATGATAAGCTTATTTTCTATTGGCTGTTGCAATTGCATCGACGCCCACCTACTAAAAATTTTCACACCTACACTGAACCTATTTCTATTGGTCATAAAGTTTTCTAATCGGAAATTAGCAACTTCTGGTAAAAATATGACATCATTTCATTGAATTATGCGGCAAGCAAGTGAAAGCATCATGTTTGATTTGGGCAAAATCTGAATAGAATTTCCAGTCTTGGTTATGGGCAATCTTGAGAGCCGGTAATTTATATATAATGATGAAGTGACTGCATCATCAACCAAATAAATAAATATTGCTACGTATCGATAGAATACAATACAAATTGAGACTTTAAGTGTACATTGATCAAACTATCATGAACGTTATTTTTCTGTCGGTTTTCACGATCTTTTTTTAATAATTCATCAAATTACATTTCATTTAATTAACCAAACAATTTTAAAACCGCAGTAGTGCTCGATTCGGTAAATGTTGTACGTCGTACAATCTTTAATTGTTTTTAATTGGTCGAAATTTGAGTAAATTTTATTGGATGTGGGTTCTGTTCGTTGATTGGTTTATTTTCTAGTTAAGCTGTAATTGGATATTTTGAGCACTAAATACGGACTCACGTTCGGTTTCGGTCAGATGTTCACCGCTGAAAAATGTTTCCTTTATATGTACAACATTGAGAGTAGTAAAGATAAAAATTACACTTTATTTAACCAAAAAAAATGTCATCGAAAAACACTATTCCCTTCGGAATGCCTCGGTTGTCGGCGTTGTTTCTTGACCTGTGCCGTATTCGATTCACAATCATCATCTTTGATTGCGACCTTGACAATTGGCTCACTTTTTGTACACAGGCGTTTCGTCGCGTGTCTCGCTCGTTTGCTTGGCAAATTAATCTGGAACGGACCAAGATAAAGATATATTAGTAGAGTTACTTCTTTGTTCATCGTGATGGGTATGGGTTTGTCTTGCTCACCCGGGCGAGCTAAAGTCTTTCTCGTACAACATTAAAAATACCAAAAAATAAATTCAGATGGCCTCGTCAATATTCGCTTTACGCCCTCCTCAAAGAATAAAGCACCGTTTGCAAGGATCTACATTTCTTTCTTATCTATATTATATACAAATAGGATGAAAATGATCCTAAACATTTGGTTAATACATACAGTCTCGAATTCCAATGATGGCGATATTCCTGAGTGTCCCTCCTCCACGTAGTACATCATTAATTGTGGCATAGTCACTTCTTCACTATTTCTACATTTGTACGTAGACGATAAACAGCCAGAAATATCACCATCATTAGAAATTGAGATTTTACATGAGCGTTACTCGAATCCTCACCATCATTTACATCCCCATCAATAAAAAATATCGATTCAAACACTGGCAAATAATCATCAACGTACTTCGTTCACTTCGCTGCTTTCAACTGTTCTTGATGGGACTGCCTGAAAGTATTGGGTAATCAACGTTGTACTTTGCGGCGATCCCAGAGTAGCTTGAACTTTGCGCTTGAAGAGGGCATCGAACATCGCCCGTGTCTGTTCGGGTTTCCAGTCCAAAACAGATTTAGCGTATGTATTGAAAAAGAAATATTATCGTTGTCAAGGCTTAAGCAACGTCTTCCTGACACATTTCAATAAGTTCCATTTAGTTAGGAGAGAAAACAACTAAAGCCTGGCTACAAGTAGATGTGACACAACTTTACTGGACCTCAAAAAATTTGGCAAAGGCAGAGTGTCGTACACGAACACATCAGGCCAGATGAGATGCATCGCCGAACGTCAGAATTTATTTTAATTTTATTTATTTTATGTTTGCTACTTTAAATGTTTTACGAGAAACGCATCTTTCAGCAGTGGACATTTTAGCGAAGCCGAACGTGGGCCCGCATTTTAGTGCCGGTGATGGGATTCGAACCCATGTCCACCGATGTCCGAATTCGAGCACTGTACCGCTAGACTACCTCGGCGCGACTGCGATCGCGATATCAACCGTTAATCGCAACTTGTAGAATCTTATTATCAAAGGAAGTTCATGCCAATGTTGTCAACATTATTAACTCCTTGTATACATCGTCCAACGCATTTGCACAGAATGGGAATTCCATAACTGATGCAATTTACATAAACTAGGGAGTCCGCTAACGATACGTTTTAGGCCCAACACTTTTCAGTTAATGCCATTTTTGATGAAGTTTCCCAGTTATTCGAGGACTGTATAGCACATGTTAGTCACAAAATAGAGCATCTTCTAATATGCGGACGATGTTGTTATGGCAGAGACTGAAGATATACAGAATGCGATTCGGCTTAGTCCAAAAGCCTCAGAAAAATATGGCTTATATCTTGATACTAAAAAAACAGTAGTTTTAGCAAATTTGCCCTTTGGAAATCTCATAACTGGTAATGGTAATCCACTTCTGGTGCCTGATAAATTTACCTACCTAGGCTGTGTCATAAATAACAAGGATTTAGCGTCGTATCTGCACATCTTCAGTATGCAAACGAGGCAATCCACAAAAACAACTCTTGATACGAAAGTCAATAACTTGGCTGACCAATGGTAGCGAAGCAGGATGAAAGATAGACAAGCTAATCTTGCGATCAGTATACATTTTTAAGTATCTTAGGTACATACCAGCACCCACTAACTGAGCGGGAGTCCCGTGAAAACCGAGTTATACTGCTGTGCATATGGCCTATGCTGCTATAAGTCTGGATGCCTATGGCCACCTAGTCCAGGATGCATCAGGTGGAGGAAGAATAGTCAAGAATTTCACCATTATTAAAATTTGAGACTTCATAAGCATTACACGAATCCTCACAACCATTGAGATAATAACAATACAAGTAATCTTTGAAAAAGGATATGAAATGAGTAACGACACGCTAGGTGATTTCCACTGAAATGTGTCCAACTTGGTACTTACGTTTGGCTTCAAATAAGCTCGGGCAATACGAGCATCTGGAAAATCTGGAAAACAATTTTGAATAATAAAAACAAAAACATCATTCATTTGGTTGGAGATATAGAGTTACCTCTTCATTATTTATATATTTGTAAGGTATGTTAAACACAACATTCAATTAAAAAGTTAACTATAAAAGTATGGATTAATACAATTGGTTGATAAATGTTTAACCAATCGTTATTAAATGCCTTTATTTTCATTGGTCAATTATTATGTCGAATTCATCCATTCATTCATAGTGGTTTGTGGCGTAGTTACATTGTCATTATTTCTATATTTGTATGGCATATTAAACATAACAAGTGTACAAAATTAAGCAAGTTTCTTAGCTAGTAGACGGCCCCTTTGTCACCAAAGATTGAGTAGGCCGTCTGTTATTTTTGTTAGGGTTATCTCCCTTAGCCCAAGGGCTACATATGGTATGCATATACATTAAGATACCTTTTAGGTACCCCAGGTAAATGTTTGCACCCATATGTTACGAAGTTTATTCAAATTGCTACTATACTTTGGAATATATTTATTAATTCATTGTTTTTGATGACATAGTCACTCTCTTCATTAGTTCGATATTTGTAAGGCATATCAAATAATTGATTCCGATGGCTTGATAAGCGCCTACAAAAAATGTTTCAAAACAGACCTGGTGGAGGTTTGAGATTGATCCACCTACGTCTAACGGAATTTGCTCGAATTTGACAGTCGTTCAATTTATCCGCCGCAACTTCATTCCACCACGTGCTAAAACAATAATTTAAACAAAATTATTCTTTAATTTTGTTGGTTGTTATATTATTACAGAACTGTTACAGACATTACTATTATTATTACTAATACAATACCATTTCACCTTATGACTAAATGTCTGTTTGATTCCATGAGACGTTTCAATTAGATCTTCTCGAATAGTTCTTAGGTTTTCTGTGGTCTACCCCAACCTTTTTTACCATTATCAATTGTCCATTGGAAAGCCGTTCCTGCTGGTCTTCCAGTAGTAAACGTAGAATTTGACGAAGTAATTTTCTTCGTCTAATTGAAGACTAACCTTTCTTTAAGCAATATAGATTTCTTACAAAGGTCTGATTGTTAACTTTGAGCCCAAACCCTTCCTATTTATCCAGGCTCTAACAAAAAATCTATAATTTTATTTAAGTCAAATTGTTCTCTAATTTGATTGGTTGCTAATATTTTCGATCAATCACAGCACAGATGCAGACAACTTACTTGAAATCTTTCAACGGTTTCAAAAGCGCTTGCATCATTTCTTCTTCCAACTCGCAATCTTTCTGTTCCAATGACTTACTCAAAGATACATCAGAATCACGATCAATAGTCCGATTAAATTCGCTCAGAATCTCGACACCTGTAACTGGTCCCACTTGAGAAACACCACGAGTGTAATCGCTTCCACATAACAACGATAGTCGAACAAGATTGGGCCAGTTTAAACCTTGGAAAAAATATCAAGAACGATACGTGTCTAAGAGCATATAATATTTTAGAAATGCATTAGTAGTAATAATGGTCAGTCTACAGAATAAAGAATTTACATTGAATAAAATACTTCAGTGTTACTGCAATAATATTTAAAATATGTATATTTACTGATTTAATAAAAAAAAATAAAACTGCACTAATTTTGCTAAATTGCAATATCATTTCAATATACTCACTACTTTTTTGCCGTAAGCTTTTATTCTATTGGCTGTTGTAATTTTATCAACGCCCACCTACTAAAAATGTTCACATTCACATTGGAACAATTTCTATTGGTCGAAATTACAATCGTAAAATTTAATAATTATATAACGATAAACAACTATCAATTTCAAGTCTACATAACGTCTCAAACAATAACCTTCGATTGTTCACGATTTTCTGAGGCGTACTGAAGAGTAATGAAAACCTTCGCTCAGAAGATCAGAAATATACAACCAGTCCAAAACCTGGATAAAGGAGGAGGGTATACAGCAAAACTATTAAATAGTCACGATTAGATCGATACCTACAATTGACCCCAGAAACAACAAGCCTTTGGAAAAGAAGAAGTCTGAAGAGTAATCAAGTTATTCCAACTTACCCAGCTTGCTCTTAACGTCTTCCAAAGTATAAATATTAGGCGAACTGTGACTTTTAACATTCCTCTTGGAGGTAGTCCGCAAAGACTCGTATCCGCCAAACAAATGCCGACAGACACTTGTAACGCCAAACGGCCACACATCTGAGTCGTCGCTAGCAACCAGATCGACCAATCCTGCATGTTGCAACGCCACGCATTGAGCTTCGGCTTCTTCGGGACTCAACACAAATGGCATGCCGAATAGTCGCAGCAATTCCTGGCAAGAAAATAAATATCGTGGTAATGTAACAACCGAATCAATTGTTATATTGAATAACAAAAATATACCGTCAGCTGCCAGCCCGGTTAGCTCAGTCGGTAGAGCATCAGACTCTTAATCTGAGGGTCGGGGGTTCGAGACCCCCACTGGGCGATTGGCTTTTGGCTTTCTAGTTTACTTAACTAATAAAAAAATATTCTCTTAATAACTCATAAACACCCAAAAAATAAAATAATTTATTATATTTACAAAACGTTTTTATACCGTAACTACTTATTTAATTTAAGTAGTGTAAGTTAAAATATAAAAATAATACATACAACTAACCTGTGCCTCCCTAATGCACTGATTCGTCGTTGTTTGTGCCTGTCTACTCAACCGATCGGCACTTTCCCTGAGAGCATCGTCATCAACTGCCAATTCGTAATCATCGTCAAAGTCTTCTTCCTCCACCACCGGTTGCTCAGTATCCTCGTCACAACTGTTCTTCATCTGATCTTCAGTTTGCGTCAATTCCGACTCTGATACTTCGATCAAATCGTCATCACTTGGTACGACTGTTTCTTTAGCCGTTTCAATAGACGGAACTTCCACAAAATCATCATCATCACTGGAATCGGAAATGGAAACTTCGGTTTGCATCACCGACGTAGTCGAATCCCGCCGCTGTGACTCATTCGTTGAAATTGTATCAATAATTGGCGATGGTTCTTGATCGATCATCATTACGATATCTTTTTCGTGAGATACGTGAGAAGTAGTCGAATCCCGCCGCTGTGATTCATTCGTTGAAATTGTATCAATAATCGGCGATGGTTCTTGATCGGTAATCATTACGATATCTTTCTCGTGAGATACGTGAGAAGTAGTCGAATACAGCTGTGGCTCATAAATAACCGATTCTTGATTCACCATTCGGTGTGCCACAACTGCCTGATCTTCGGTTACACTACTTGTTTCACTGGAATCCACGTCGACAGTTGTATCCAGATCGACAGAAGTTGAATCATCCAAGCTGAAAATTTAATATAGTTACATGTAGAGACGTGTGAATAATGCTCATATACACATTTTAGGATTGTTTTATAATTCTAACAAAAAGGACTTTTAATCATACTAGGCGGGATGCTAATGATCTTGGGGATTTGAGTAATTTCCAATAATCATAATAGTTCTAACTGCTCCTCGTCCACGTGGTGCACCATAGATTAGGTACTCATTGATTTCTAGACTAATAACAGTATGCCTAAAAGGCATTTTAAGGTATCTATTCACCATATGTATCTACTGATGCTTAAAGGTCCGTCAGCCGGCATCAACCTTCATTCCCCTGAAGAAAATCGCCACGTCAATTCTTACGAACACTGATGTCGTCACAAGGAAGCAGTTTTACAGCCGAAAAACGTTTTTAACTCTAAATGAAAACAATATAAAACTGTACATATTCTAAATTGACATTACGTTTTGCAAAAAATGACTGTCCATGAAATGGGATTAACCAAATAATATATTATTCTTTTTAAATACACCTCAAAAAATGTGGTTTTAAACAGAACACAACTCGAAAATATTTACAATTAGTATCTGCAACCTTCCTTTCTGCTTTCTATCAAAAAACAACAGTGCACGCTTCCTCGAATCTCGTACAATTTCCAGCTGCTCAACGAAACAACCGCTCTACAAAACTTTCGTTGTAAAATGCAGTGCACACAAATTTTTATCTTATATACAAGCCACATTTTCAATCCCTGACCACAGACACATGCACCAACGTACCACATACCTCCAGTGATCAATGTTGACCAATAGGAATTTTTTGTTTTTTTCCCGAAAAAAGTGGCGTTAACGTTTTTCCCATTTTCTATTGGCTGTTGTAATTTTATCGACACCCACTACTAAACATTTTTCTACCCAAGCTGAAACTATTTCTATTGGTCGAAATTATAATCATAAAATTTTATGAGCAAAAACTATATTACACTTTCGGGTCACACACTCACGAACATTTTCTATCCACTACTCTTTCTTTGCATCATTCTTGTTGGTTCAATTATCACTATAAATTTTTAAAGGTGTTAAAAACCTTTTGCCCCACCAAGTCACCTACAAGGTCGCTTTACATAAATTAAAAGTAATTTATACTAATTGTTTATATCCTTATATTCTGTTCTAAGTGGCAAAATGTTTTCAATTCAGTTGTAATGTATTGTACAATTATTTAATCTTGATTAACTGAGATCAAATGGCTTTATTATTAAAGTGAATCCGAAAGCCCATTACAAAACCGTGCCATATGTAAGGCTATAAACAATGATAGTATGCTGGAATGTATATGGTAAAGTCCTAGTGGAGGGAATCACTCATATGCTAAGCCAATAGCAACGTAACAACATTTGAGGATGTTTGGCAATTAGAATTGATCAGATTCAGTATAAATAATAAATTTTAGTGATATAGTGATATTGGTATAAAATATATTTTTTATAGAATATTTTACTTATACTGCTAAGACAATACTTAAAGAATGATTTTGTATAATTTAGATATGCTTAATAAATAGTGATGCAAAAGCAGATTGACTATTTTACATTGATTTTAACAGCTGTCTGTTCATTTACTGTATACATTTTTGTACCGGTTTATACCAATATATTGGTAAAAACCTTTTTCCGTTGGCTATGGTTGGCTGTAATTGTTCTCTAATTGGTTAATTTTTACTTAAACTGTAATCAGATATCGTGGATAATGTAAAAAAAGTTTGCACCTGTATCATTTTGCAACGGCACCCCGACTGGTCTCAACGTCGTTATTCCAACTGGAAGGATGTGAATAACGCTGTCCACAATTTTGAAATAGAAACAAACATTATGTGTTTTATCAAATTAAGGCATAGAGACAAACAATTACCGAATTTAAAAGTCTGTTACAGATGTATGTTCAATCAAAAAACGTAAATTATATGACGAGCATAATTTTGGATCATAAAATTGTATTATTCGAATTTCGACCAATGGAATCGTTTCAGTGTGGGTAGAAAACTTGTGAGTACGTGGGTGTTGATTAAACTACACCAGCCAATAGAAAATATGCTTATTCTTGTCTACTCACAATAAAAAAGGTAGTCAGTATATATACTCATGTTGTCCACCCAGCATCCGACAAACCCTTCCACCAGAAAATTTAATAAAGAACCAATTACTTCATCTCTTCCGACTGAACGGCAACAGCTTTGGGTTTGAGTGGCGACATTTTTATCAGAAGCGTATGACCTTGATCTTGTGACTGGATGCGCAATGCCGTAGCCTGATTCGTTTCGAGCGCTTGCTCCAAACTGCCCGATTCCAGAATAGTGGAAATTTCACTATCAAACGTCTTGAATTGGTTCAGAGCTTCTTGTCTTGTCAGTTGATTCGACAATTCGAGACCGCGTTTGGCCAGCTGATGACGCGATAATAAACGTTGAACTTGGCTAGATGAAAAGCTTTCGGCATCGAGAGTCTGCAAGAATCATATAATTGTATACATTCGAGATCACGATAATTGATTATATAATGTTTAAATAAGCCAGTCACATTGGAGAATACATCTCTCATCGTATCTATTAGTTCGCCTGCAGTTGCGGTGACAAATATATCGGTCGGACAACTCGTCGCTTAGCTGAACGAGCCAAAGAACACATTCCTAATTGGATCGATAAAGAGTCCAACTCAGGTGAACGTTTGTAGGTTTAATCCATACTAGGTCATTTAGTTCAAATAAAACACCGAGTTAGCTTTAATGATTGTTTTAAAGTGTTGATAACTTCTCAAACTGCTAATATGTTAAAAACACTTGAATCTATTTACATTCACATACATTAAAACCCATTTTGTGTGCACAAAAACAATTTATAACTTCATTAATTCTAGCTTGGACTTAACATAGGCATGACTTGTGTTGTATATGTATGTGCTGTTATTAATGTGAAGTTAATAACATCACATAATTTTATGTATATATATATATATATATATATACTGATTCTTTATATATTTGTGACTAAAGAGAATATACAAAATAAATTCATTTCTCGTCTTCTATTATCTTTATTTGTATAAAAAAAGCACAATGCTTTAAATTCTATAATTACATATAGTTTAAATCAGCCAATCACATTCGAGATCACGATAACTAATTATCGTGTACAAGAATTATATAACATTTTTTTACTCTAATGTAATTGGCTGCCTAAATAATAAAAACGAAATCAATGTCATACCTTTTCATCACTCAACAAACGCTGATATAAATCCGTCGAATGATGACAAGCCTTGTGGTTGTGAAAGGCAGTCTGATTTCGGGCCTTTTCAATGACATTCAACTGAGCTGCCAAAGGAAGAGATTTAAAAGTATCCGATTCCAAATCCAATCCAAACGGCCTATCTGCATCCACATCGGAAAGTCGTGCACATTCCTACAATGATTTGATTAAAAAAAAAAAGTAAACAATAAATATTTTATTGCCCACCTGTAATTTTTCCTGGTTGATTAAAACAAGATTATGAGGTTTTAAAATATGTATATCTTTGGTATCAAAATTAGCGGGAATCAAATATTCTATCTTATTGAATAATATTGTTAATAAACATTTTAAATCCTGTACACAATTAGCATCAGTGATTGAAGGTAATAATAATCACCTACTACATACAGCTTTAAACAATTCTAAATCTTCTGGAAAAACAAGAAGAACTTACCTGCACATAAAAGCCAAAACTAATCAATACAAAAACTCGTGTCTGCTATGCTTATCCAGAGTATAAACCAATCTAGAATCAAACAAAATTGAGCTTTTAGCAAACCTACCAAAGTAGGAATCATTCTACTCACGCTTTTATTTGAACTCTAAGCGGGGAGACCGACCCCTACTTAGCGCGTCCACAAGTGGCGGATAGTGGAACGACCTTTAATAATAAAGGTTAGTTGTGAATAAGGCTGTACCAAATAAACAGCCGTGGACCAAACGGATACTCAGGTGTTAAAGTCGTTAACGCGTTGACAAGAAGGCGACAACGGTTATCGGTGTTACCCTAAGTATAATCACCAAGTAGCCCTATTTAGGGACAGCACTGCTTGCTCCACTCGGAGAGGGGCCTAGAAAAAGTGGTTTAAAAAATTGCTCGTCTTCTCACCAGGATGGCTGGTCGCGGCTAACTGGTCTATATACTCGCGGTCGAAACTATCTCAAAAATCGATTAAAGGCTGTAGTCAACAGGGCAGATACTGATGACCAATTTCAAAAAACACCATTCTCAGAGCTCAAACAAGGCAAAATGTGACTCGCGACGCTACTGCTTGCTCTGTGAATATTACTCGCGATAATACACCGGTTATTAAATCTAGGTTTTGCTCATTTATTTGAACTAATTTGGACACCCTACAGTAAAATGTGCCTTATAATGACACATTTAAAGTATAATAATTTTGAATTATTATTTTTTTAAACCACGTGTTTACCATTTTAATTATATTTATATTCAATATCATATGACATTCAATTTCATTTTGTTCCCATTATTTGTACAACTACTTTTTCTTTAATTTTGATATACTATTTATTTATTCAAATTTTATTCATGGTTCAAATGTATTTTTTACGCTAAATGTGTCTTTAGTGAAATATTAAAGCTTAATATAAAAATAATAATAACAATAATAATAATAATAATAATAATAATAATAATAATAATAATAATAATATAATAATAATAATAATAATAATAGTAATAATAATAGTAATAATAATAGTAATAAAAGTAATAATAATAATAATAATAATAATATAATAATAATAATAATAAAATATTAAAGCTTAATAATAGTAATAATAATAACAATAATAATAATAATAATAATAATAATAATAATAATAATAATAATAATAATAATAATTATAGTAAATCTGATCAATCCTAATTGCCCAGTGTCCTCAAATGCTGCTACGTTACTGCCGGTTTAGCAAGTGGGAGAACCCTTTCATTTTTAAATAATAATAATTATTATTATCACAGTGACATGATATCAATCCACTTGTACGCAAGATCAAAAATAAAACATGTCGGCTGTGAACTGTACTTACCAAAAACGTCGATGTTACATCGTCATACTCCATCCCCGCATTTTCGTTCAAAAGACGTTTGGCGCCGGAAAACGAACTAGGCCTAAAAAAACAGACAAAATCCACTCGTGAGACCGATGTATCGATTAGTTTATACTTTTATTTAGTTGTACTGCGATAAGGTTCAATCCACCTTCACAGATGACGCATCCTATGGCATCCCCGTAACGTCACCACTGATCGCATAGATTGACACGGCCGTCTCATATTTTCTCAGGTTTATCTACCTTAGCTCAATGGTTATATATGGTATACATATACCTTAAAATACATTTTAAGTAACCTAAGTGTATGCTTGCATCCACCCACTGCAGCGGAAACCCAGTTATACCGCTGTGCACTCGGACCCTGCTGTTATTAGTCTACATGCCTATAGGCACCTAGTCCAGAATGCACCACGTGGAGGACGAACAGTCAGGAATATCACTATCATTGGAAATTGAAACTTTATGAGCATTACTCAAATCCTCGGAAATTATTAGCATCCCGAAGAGCAACAGCCATGGTTCAGTCCGGATTCAAACCTTTCGCATGTGAGGCGAACATGGTAACCACTATAGAAGATAAATAAACGCATCATAAATTTCAAACAAAAAATAATCAATTTTAAACCGCATTTGTTTTGTGAATAATTTATTATTATTATTATTATTATTTTATTTTGACTACTTTAAATGTTTTACAGAAAACATTTTAGCAAGACCGAACGTGAACCGGCATTTAATGCGGATCGTACTCAAATTCGAGTACAAAACTGTGGTGCTATACCAACCCCAGACTATTTTATGACATAAACGTACATAAAATCATGTTTTGTTTTGTCGTCAACTGGGGTATTGGAAGGTGCGGAAAACAATTTCAAATCATCTTTGGCTTGTAGAACATCCGGTTGTTGATTCAGTCGTTTCAATATTTCCGATTGAACTTTTAAAAGTATAAATAAAAAAATCAATATAACAATGATGGGGGTCTTGCAATTAACATTGTAATACATCAATAATCATAATAATAGCATTTATATCTTTTCAGTCACAGTCTGTATATAAATCCACATAAAATAATTTTACATATAAAACACCAATCTCTTATCTTCATAAAATAAAATAAGGAGATAAGTGGGTACATCAAATCCAGCATATCATGCAGGTAAATTTTTATTTATCTCCAGTAGTATTCAACTACACAAAGCAATGCCTACATTCCCAATTACAACTGTAAAGTCAGTCTCTGCTGTTGTTAGTTAAGATACCTATTGGTACCTAGTACGGAATGCACCACGTAGCCAATAAACCAAGAACTTCATTCACCCCCCTCTCCAAATTCAATTCGCATCCGACAACCATTTTGCATAAAAAATCGGCATGCTATACAATCATGAAACTAATCACTAAAGACCTATCACTAACAACAATATTTAATAAAATAAAATCGAATAAAAACACTTCAACAATAAGTGTCCAAATTTAGGATAAAAATATTGGTTAATTCAGCCATTGTTAATCTGTCAATAGAGTTTGAACAATCTATAAAAGTTATTTAAATGTAATTTAATTTATCTAAAAAAATCAAAAACACATTAGATTCAAAAAAATAAAAATTAACTACTGTATAAAATATAATTTATATACAATAACTTACTTGAACGTTGTTTAAAATTCACAAACTTTTTATGTTGATTTTTCTCAAATTGTTTAACTGGAGAACTTCCGGCAGATTTTAATTCTGCTTCAGCAACGCGTTTCAACAAACGACGTATTAAACATTTTTGAGCCCGTTCAGCTTTTACTTTCATTGAACTCCTTAATGTCCGTCTTGAATCCTTATAAACAAGTTAAATTGTTAAAAATGGGCAATGAAATGGTATTTGAATAATCATTTTTGTATTTCTTTAAAAATAAAACGTCTAAACGTTTATCAACCATTAGCAATAAATGCAAAATTTTCAACGTAATATCTTAAAATAAAAATATTATTTTACCAAAATCTTTTTCTTTTAAAATAAAAGTGTTATAAATTTTAAGTACATAATATATCATCCTATTAAAAAATAAATAAAACTGTTTACCATTGTAAATCTTTTTAGAAAAGGAACGTCTCCATCAAAAACAAAAACTGGCTGAATTCCAAAATAAAGTAATTTACATAATCGTCGAAAAAATATTGCTAAGTAGTGCTTTACGTTATAATTTGTTCCACGTGATTTAACAGCTTGATGTAACCAAATGTTCATATCTAAAACAATAAATAATAACTACAATATTTCAAACGCACCTATGGCTACAACTTTGCCATGAATATCACTAAGATCTATTGAATTCCTCGCAGGTTCCAACAACTTCCATAAACCCGGAACACCCATTTATTAAATAACAATAAATTAAATTAAATTAAAGTAACACATAATGTTTAATTTTAATATCCTAAATTAATTAACAAAAGGTCTATTTATCGTTCGAATAAACGCTGTACATTTACCTTGATATTCATATAGTAAAAATTAAATTATTAAAAAATTAATTAAATTTAAAAACATTATTTACCATTTAATAATTTTTATTTACGTATATTAAATTGTATATTTATTGGTTTTTAACAATACATTTATAAAATATTTTAATTGATTGTTAATAGTATATTATTCGCGCTAAAAGTTACAGGTTACAGGTTAATACACGAGTTGATTAGGAGAGATCTCCTTATGGTCCTCGGTTCAAAAATATCAATATCAATCAGTTAAAGATATAAGATAAAACAATAAAAATGAAAAATGAATTAAGTTAAACGAAATTAGATAATGCATACTTATCATATAATAATTTAAAAGCATGGAGATTAGGAGCATCAACAATGTAAACTGGTAGGTTATTCCAGGTAGATATGACCCTATGGGAGAAAAAGTGTTGCCTAATCCTCTTATTTGCCCGGGGCTTAAGCAGCTTAAAATTGTGTCCTCTACGACTGTCTTCTGATTTAGTGAAGTAAGGATATATAGAGTCGGACTTAAATAATTGGTAGACTAGTAATAAGTCGCCTCGGAGTCTCCTATCTGTTAATGGGAAAAAGATGTAAACTAGAAAGCCTGTCTCCGTACGGGAGGTACTTAAGTGCCATAGGTATTTTTGTGAATTTTCTTTGGACCTTTTCTAACAGGGTGGAGTCTTTGATGAGCACTGGGGAGGTTACTTGGACGCAGTATTCGAGATGAGGTCTAATATATAACATATATAAAAGTCGGGATAGGTCCGGCGAGATTTTTCTAGGTGTCGCCTAAAGAAATGCATAAGATGTATACATTTCTGGGAGGCCTTGGAATGATGAGTAGAAAAATGGAGAGATGAATCAAATGTTACTCCCAGGTCTTTGACTGTATGTACTTTTAGAATAGGCAGCTGTTCAGGTAGCGGTACATAATAACTGTTAGAGTTCCTTTTACCCAAAGCTAAATGGAAACACTTAGACCAATTTAAAGAGAGTAGATTAGCAGAGGACCAATCATTAATATTATTTATATCTGATTGCAGTAATTCAGGGTTGGAGCCCCAGATCTTCACATCGTCAGCATAAAGCAGGATGTTCGAGCGAACTACTGTTGGTAAGTCATTGATAAAAAGGATAAATAGTAAAGGGCCTAGGACCGAACCTTGTGGAACTCCTGAGCTAATTGCGCACCAGGGAGAGAAGTCGCAACCTAATTTGACACTAAAGCTGCGATTCGTTAAAAATTCCCAAATCCAGGAAAGAAGGGAGCCAGAGATACCCAGATTAGCTAGTTTGTTTAGTAACAACCTGTGTGGAACCTTATCAAAGGCCTTCGCGAAATTAAAATAAATGGAATCAACACTATGTCCTTGATCAAGAACAGATGTAAGACTGTCGGCGTAAGAGAGTAAATTAGTGAGACACGATCTTTGTGGCAAAAAACCATGCTGGGCCGGATGGATTATCTTATTCTTGAGGAGAAAATCCATTAAATGATGTTTAATTATCCTTTCTAACGCTTTGCTTGGGGCAGATAAAATACTAATCGGCCTATAACTCAATGGGGAGTAACGATCACCTGACTTATAAATAGGTCTGATGTAAGCTTGTTTCCAGACATTAGGAAGAGTCCCTGTTATAAGTGATTGACTAAAAATTTTTGCTAATATGGGGGAAATGATATCAGCACAGTCCTTCAGAACACGGGAGTAGACGCCATCAGGACCGCGGGATGTAGATTTGAGTTTGATAAGCTGATGTAATACTGAGGGAATGGTGACAGTAGGTGAGGTCACTAGAAGAGAAGAGTTAATATTAGAGAGGGGATAATCATTATCTGATGAATATACTGACTTGAAATAAGAGCTGAAGGACGAGCAGACTTCCAGAGGAGGGAGGAAAGAACCACTATTACCTTTCAGGCATGGACGTGAAACACCGCAAACCCTTTGACGCTTTATATATTTAAATAAAATGTTACGGTCTGCTTTCGATTTTAATAATAACTTATGAAGCTGTTTATTTTTGAATGCTCTAATTGAGGATACACAACCGTTACGTAAAGCTAAATATTGGTGATAGTAACAAGGTAGTTTTGAAGCTTTCCATTTATTAAAAGCTATATTACGCATTTGAATACGACGCTTTAGAGAACGCGGGAAGTTGAGCTTGGGATGAGTAGGGAGGATAAAAGGAACGAATTTATTTATGCCTACATTTATGATTTGATTAAAACGAGAATAATTGGTGTCGACACTATCCTCAGCCGAGAAGCCCCAATCTGAGTGACTTAAGAAATTACGCAATCCAGCAAAATTAGTTCTACGAAAATCTGGGATTGGCTCAATTTTAGGCTTTGGCACCCAGTCGAAAGACGAAGGAAGATGAACAGAAAAAGACAAAAAGAGAATGATCACTCTTTCCAAGAGGAGGCAAATGATTAACAAGGTCAATTAAGGAGGAGGAGTTAGTAAAGATGAGGTCCAGACAGGAAGGCAAACAACCAGATCGAAATCTAGTAGGTGCTGAAACATGTTGGGTATAAGCATTTACAAGGCTGAACTGAAGGAGCTGAGTATCAAAATAATTTGTGGATGAAGAGAGAGAGTGCCAATTGATAGAAGGGCTATTAAAATCACCAAGAATAATAGAGTGCTTAAAAAGAAGCAGAGTAAACCTGTCCAAGTTCAGCTAATAGAACGTTATTAGCTTCTTTGAAAGTGAGGGAGGCCTGTAGAGTAGTGAGAAAAGGATTTGCTCCTTAGCAGAGGAATTTACTAATAAATGTAGAAATTCATACCCAGCTGATATTCCATACGAAGGAAAAGTGATCGTAGAGAAGCTGATATCAAATCTAATATAAAATAAACAACCCCCACATCTACCTCTAACAGAATCAAGTCGGACTAAATTGTAACCGCTAATGGAAATTTCACTGTCAAGAATTTCTTCTGAAAGCCAGGTTTCTGCAATCCCTAAAATATGAGGAGATCTTAGTGCGATTAATGATTTCATTTTATCTAATTTATTAAAAAAACTAGAAGCATTTGTGTAAAACACATTTAAACTACAGGGAGTGGGAGTAGGGGTGTGGGCATGTTTAATTTGTGGACGAATGGGTGCTGACTCCGAGGCGCAAGGGGAAAATCCTGTATATTGGTGATACAGGAATCACTTCTTAGCTTGAGAGGAGTCAATTTGACTAAAGGTATCGATGATAGTTTAGGACACGAATAGTTGGAATTCACGGCATTCCTATCCGAAGTAGGATGATCTTTATGCATACGAAGTTTAGGGAAAAGGGAGCGTACTGAAGACCAATTGCTTAAAATTTTACTGGCCACGTCAGAGGAAACGCAGGAAACAATGACTGGAGGGAAGGGATGAGGTCGCTTACAAGACATACGTAATACCTTGAACCCGGAAGCAGTCGGAAGACAGGCTTTGATGGCCTCAAGAGCAACCTCTTTAAAGTTCAAGGCGGAGAGAGGGATGCCTCTTACTATGACATTATTTTCTCTTCTTTTATCACGAGCATAAAGCTTAGCGGCGGACAAAATTTCTTCTTGGGAAAGACGCAGAACCGCATTTGTAACTGAGGAGGGGGGATTGTTTTTAACATGAGAGGTGAGAGTAGTGATAGAGGCCTTTAGGGAACTAGTCTCGGCCTCGTATGCTTAGAAGAAAGGGTACTAAAGGAGCGTTGAAGTTCGTCTACTGAACTTCTAAGAAGAGAGTTGCTAGTGGTTAACTCCTTGACCAAAGTGATGAGCTCATCGATTTTGGTATCAGACATAGGTGGTGTAGATTGATGGTTACATGACCACAGGCAATTCGTGCAATTAAAGTCAACTTCACTGTTGGCGAGATGTTTGTAGTGAGACTCAGACAACCCTGTACACTTTTTTGTGGAACCAAAAATGGCACTTAGAGCAAAGCATACCTGTCTTTACTGACTTACTACAACCTCGCCGACCACAGATAAAAATTTGGGCTTCTGCCATCATAATCTGTACTGAGAAAAATATAAAAGTAATAAACAAAATATCACAATGCAAACCAAAGTGATAATCAGTATAAGAAATAAAATTTCAAGCACGATACAAATAGATCGTACAGGATCAGGCAATTAAGCAACACAAATTGCAAAATTGCACACAAAGAACACTAAAACACCAAATACATAAAACACCAAAAACACCAAAAACACAAAACAAAAACGTGAACGCGTAATAACGAGCAAACACAAGTAACAAAAAACTTTTGACCCGTAACGTCACGCAAGCGTATCGCACAGATTCAAAAGTTGCATGCTTTATTAATTAATTTTTTTATGTTTGCTACTTTGAATGTTTTACAAAAATTTTTTTGAAAAGATAACTTAATTGCATTTTTGTATGTGTTTAATTGTTAATTATTTTTGCTGCATTTTTTGTACAACTGCTTGTGTTAGTTGTTACCAATTGAAACTTGATATATGTTTTTTGTTCTCGTTATCATTATGTTTGCAGTAATTTTTTTACAACTTTTTTTTCTTTTATAAAAAGTCGCTGTTTCTGGTCAGCATTCTCCATTTAGTTCTGTCCGTAGCACCAATCTTTGTTAGTCCCTTTTTCTTCATATCGGCTTCCACACAATCCAATCACCTTTTCTTTGGTCGACTACGATTTTTTTAACTTTTTACTTATTGCCATTATTATTATGCCATTATTTTTTTTGTAACGTAGTTTCCTTTTTTACGTAGAATATAGCCGTACCACCTTAACTTTTTTTTCTTGAATTTTCTTATGAGCTTTAATGACTTTCAGTTATTTTCTAACAACTTCATTTTCTATTCTGTCTAATTTAGACACTCCTAACGACCATCAAAGCATTTTCATTTTTACTGAATTCAGTTTTTTTAATACTCCACGTTTCCAATCTGTACATTAAGGTTGGTCTCACTGTAGTCTTAAAAATGTTACTATTTGTCCTTGCTGTTATCTTTCTGTTGCACAAAACGCCTGTAAGTCTCCTCCACCATCCTGCTTTTATTCTTTATACAATCTCTGCATTTAAATCTTTATTTTTTTCTAACAAGGAAACAAGGTACTTAGACCTTTTCACTCTCAACAATTTTTGGTGTTGCATTTTGATTTTCCTATTATTTTTTTCCAAATCCTCTTGTTTTCTATTGTATAAGACAATATCATCTGCAAATAGCATACACTATGGAGATTCCATTTTATTATTTTTTGTTAGCACAAAATACGGGCTTAGTACCAAACCCTGATGTAGATCAACTATTAATAAAAATTTATCAGTTAGACCCATACGGGTTTTCACTAACATTTTGCCTTATCGGACATATCTTGAACAATCTTCATGTATTTTTCAGGAGCACCTTTTACACTCATGCTCCTCCACACTTCTTGTTTTGGAATCCAATTGTATGCTTTTTTTAAATCAATAAACATTACATAAAGTCCCTTCTGTTTCTATTTGTGTTTTTCTATTGTTGTTCTCAGAGAGAAGAATGCATCATTTGTACTATGTCCAGGCATACATCCGAATTCTTTTACTCCAATTCTTCCATTAATAATTTTTTTCCAAAGTTTTAAAGTATGTGACATAAGCCTTAAACCCTTATAGTTACCACAATCTTGAATATCTCTTTTCTCTTTGTAAATTGGCGGGATAACACTTTTTCTCTACTTGTCAGGTATTTTTTCTTCGTTTCATATTAAATTTAATCTGTTAATTTCATAGTTTCCCAAGCATTTCTATGCTTTGATAGTTATTCTGTTTCGTCCTGGAGCTTTTCCATTCTTAATCTTACTTACTTTTTTAACTACTTTTTCCTGTGATATTTTTTTTGGTAAGCCTAGATTAAGTGTCTTATTTTCAATTACTGCTCTAGAATTTTCTTTATTTGACGGTGTTTCGAAATGCTTTCCATATTTTCTTTATTAACCCTTTTTCTGTTAATACTATTCCACTTTTATCTTTTATTTGTTTAATGTGTGTCAGGTCTTTTGAGGGTTACTTCTGGTTTTAGCAACACTAAACAACCTCTTCTCTCCTTCGGGTGTCTCTAGGTTTTATACATTGCATCCCACGTTTTTGCTTTTGCTACTGATACAGCTCTTTTAGCCGCTCTTTTCGCTTGTTTATGTTCAAACTTGTCGGTTTTCAATCCATTTAAACCCCATTTCTTTTTTTTAATTTTCTTGACCGTTTGATAAACTTACACATTTCACCACCAAGATTCTTTATCTGCAGGTGCTTTCTTCCCATATGTAAACCCTAGTACCTTTTCAACTACTTTGGTAATTACTCTATCGTTTAATGTCCTTTTGAGGACTTTCAGTTCTGTATGACTTCGTTTTTAAATTGTTTAGTTAGGTTAGTTTTCTTTAATTGCCACCATTTTATTTTTTTTCCCGAATCTCCGTCAACTTTTTTCGTTTGTTTGTAAAACTCATTTTATTAACTCCAACTAGTATTGTAACAACTTTTTTTCTATTTATCACTCTGCAGTCTATTACCCACTTTATATCTGTTCTCTTTGTTACTAGAAAATCTATCGGACTTTATCTTCTACTGCTCTAATATGTAACCAGTTGGTTTCTCTCTTTCTTGAAGAATGTGTTAATCAGGGCCATGTCTTGTAAGACCATACACTCTAAAAAAATTTTGCTATCTTTATTTGTATCTCCAAACACAAAACAAGAAAGAAATACGTTTATTGTAAAATTAACAAAATTGAAGCAATAAGAAAAAAACCGTAAACCAAAATGAAAGCCAATAAGTGGATGAGAGCGGATGTCAAGGAAGTTATTAATGGCGTGGAAACGGTTGTTTATTTAGTCGTTCTATTGTTATTATAAAAAATAATTGTATAAAAGTTAAACTTGTTCAAAATTAAAATCGGGTAAAATTATTAATATAAAATATAACGTCAAATATGAAAAAAACAAAACACATGGAATATTTTCAGTTACCAAATGATTGATTGAATAATAAAGAACAAAATGTTTAATAATTAATGTAATCGCCTTTTTTTACCCACTTAATTAAGGCGGTTTGGAATACTGTCGATGAAATTGTTGATATATTCTTATTTCATCTCATATTAAACAGCAAACTGAATACGATCACACAAATCTTCAATTTCAGTATACTTATTGATGTTGCGCTTTAGCATACTGAAAAAAATTTTAATAACATTTATGTCCGGACTGTTAAATGGTAGTTGAATAAAAATTTTTTTTTCGATTTTAGCCTTTCTAATGTCTAAATGTAGATATAAAATAAATAAAGTAAAGCTAAATAAGTATTAAATTACCTTTTTGAACGTATTACATGAATCATTGTCCTACAAAACATTAGTAAGGCCGGTGTGATTGTAACATTTAATCATAAAAACGTCTTTTATTATTGAAACAAAATTTTTATTATCTAAAATACAAGATATATATTTTTATTTAATAGGTTCATTATACTTAATATTAAACCAGTACATCACTTGTCGAAGGTGGGCTTTTTTTTCTAACTAACGGAAGTAAATACTTTTAAAAATGAAGCCCATATAATACTTTATTTTTGTATCCAAATGGTTTATCCTAAATTATTGTTTCATTAGCAAACTATACAGAGCCCCAATATGACAATCTCTATTCCATCCACTTGTTACAAAACATAAATCTACATTCTTCTTAATTTTTATTAATAAATAGTTTAATTATTGGTAATTCAAGTGTTAAACCAAATTCTTTTGCATGGCTTCTCACCGTCAAATAACTAGATTTTTGTAAATTATTATTTACAGTATTCAACATAGTTTTTTTATATATTTTTTTCAATTTTATTAAAATGTTTCGATTATCGGTACCAGTTGTCATTCTTTTTCTTTTAACATTATCATAGTTTTGTGGTTGATGTCTATTTAAAACACGATAAATTGTTGTAATACTTACTCTACATAATTACGCTATTAATTTGGGCGAAAATCCATAGTATTTTTATTTTTCATTAAGATGGTAATTTATTATATCGTTGGTATTCATTTTACAAAACGAATACAAATAATCCATTAAAACCTCTTGATAAATACATCCGAACCGTACTATATAGGTTATTAAACCTGGCAGTATGCAAGGACCTATATGGTAAAGTCCTAGTAAAAGGGTTCTCTGCTAAACCCACCGGTTTAGCAGCATTTGAGGACACTGAACAATTAGAATTGATCAGATCTACTACAGGTCCAAGGTCATCCACCCGTAGCTCAGTCGTTTAAGGCGCGGACCTGATACTATATAGGGCGTGGGTTCAAGTTCATGTGTGTGTAAAACTTGAAAGGTATGCGCTGCTTATGATTCCTAATAAGGTTGGCTTAAAAACCTAGTAAATTTATTATTCAAGTGAATTTGACAATACTAATATAACATTTCTAAAAACAAATAATCCCTCAAATACCCATTGATAAATATTGATTAAACAAATAATCGGATTCTCAAGGTTATTTATAACCTATAATTAGAAAATTAGATTACCAAAATAACTATTAAAAAAATAATAACTTTTTAACATATATTAAGTTAAGCCTAATATGGTACACGTGAAGGGGCATGATATTACTTTGGAAAAGTACAATAGTTAATAGTATGCCAATATAACAATATACATCTAATATGCATGACTCACGTGTGGGCTTGAGTAATAAAACAATACTCTGGATGAAGGATAATGAATGATTACAAAAATAGAATAGGCAGATTACGGACAACAGTGATGGGATAGAGAAAATAAATTTACGATATATATATATATATATATATATATAAATTTTAGAGAAATAAAAACAATAAATAATTTGTAAATTATAAATTGTGAATTATATATTTGCTATGAACATTTACCTAATAAATTATTTAGTCAAAAAGTTGTATTACTAATAATGAAAAAAAATTGAGGTATTATAGCTACTTTTTGAAAGCTTCATAACAGGCGAAGTATTGGTAATAGCAGTGGAGATACAAAGGGAAAGGAGCTAAAAATGACCTGTTGCACAACCGAATGGAGAAAGTAGAACAGAAATAGCGACTCTTTACAAAAGAGAACACCAAAAATTACTGATAAAATATTGTTTTAAAATAAAAATATTAAATTATAATTTTTATATGCTTATTAGTAATTATTGTGTTTTATGTTTATAAAGTTTTTTATAAGTAAAAATTACTATTTTACAAATTTTGAAAGTTTTCTAATAAAGCATATACAAAAAAGTCAAAATAATTATTTAAGAAAATTTTAAACAAAAACTATTTTTTATTTATTTTAGATTTTTAGTAAAAGGGGTTTCTCAGTGCAAGTTTACATATAAATCTAACTTTTTTTATTTACATATGGTTGTGTATGTTTTAATAATTATTAATGTTAATAATCCGCCTAGTTTGGACCAAAAACCATCATCCATTCAATCTAGCCAGTTCCAAGCCTGGATAAAGGAAGAGGGTTTGAGCGCACAGGGTTAGCAACCTGACCTTTGTTAATCTACATTGCTACAGAAACAAACAGGAGGACGCCATTTTGGCAAACAACGGCAAAAGTTGAATGAAATTGAAAGAAAATTCAATTTTTAGTTTTTTAAATGTTCAACGGCAAAACCTTAACCCATGTTGGGACATGGAATGTGCGCACACTTATTTGTAGTAGACAGTTAAAACGAAATGCATTGGAAAGGTCAAGGTTATTTTAAGGGTGACGATACATCAATACATATTATGTTGTGGACACGAAGATCATCATATTCATGGAATGTTGAGGAAAAATGACGCTACAGCTATGATTGGATTGAAGCCCATAAGCAATAAAAAAATTAAAAAAACTTTTAACCCACAATTTAAAACTAAATTAACTTTAAAATACAAAATAATGTAACCTTCAAAATAAATTCATAAAAACAAAACAAACTAATAAGAGTAATAAATAAATTGAATGAATCATTATAAGGCACAGCTACATTATGCGTAGGATGTCCAAATTAGTTTAAATAAATGCGTGGGTGCAATGATTCCTACTTTGATAGGCTTGCTAAAAGTTCAATTTCTGGATAAGTATGACAGACATGAGTGTTTTTGTATTGATTAGTTTTGCCTTTTGTGTGCAGGTAAGTTCTTTTGGGTTATCCAGAAGCTTTAGATTTGTTCAAAATTGTATTTAGTGAGTGTTTAAAGAAGGTTGATAAGGGAGATAATTCTAACAAAAAATCAGGCGGCTTTGTCAATCTTTGCGAACAGTAGCGCTGCCACAAGGAAGTCGTCTATTAATTTATAATGTGAATGGCATGAACAAATAAATGTATACACTATATAGCCATTTATCAAAAAGCAACTCACTCGTCTATCAGCCAAGACAAGTAATTACATTTCCCCCATGCCAACTTTCAGTAGTACACAAATCAAACCATTGAACTTGCATCAAATAACATCATTATCCACATCAAGACAAAATTTCAGAATAAAATAGTACACATCAAGCAAGTTGCAATGATATTGCCAAACTTGCGAAACGCCGTGGTCAGCTGTTCGGCAGTGACTGGTCCAGTTGGTCCATCAGTAAGGCCGGCCACGTGGAGAGTTCGCGTGGGCAACTTGCAGCTACTGCTGCTAGTCGCATTGTTCAGCGCCTTTTGGTTTTCGTTCACAGCGTTGAAATTGGCAGATGTAGTGAAGACAATGAAGATTTAATTTTTCTCTTGATGAGTCAAATTCATAGTCAAGAAACCTTTTTCTTTGATCAAGGGAGTGACATTAACAAGGCTGATCTAGACTAGAATAATTATTTCAAATATTTGTATTTAACAATAATTAGTAAAAGATGAATTTTATCACATTGAAACAAATTATAAATAATAATTATTAATAATTAGAGCTACAAATCTTTAAAGAAAATACGTAGACAAAAATAACGAGGTAAGTTGGTATTATTGTTTAATAAATCTGTAAAAATAAACATATTATTTGCGCCTTTTACTAGCATGATAACATTCAATAATTATAACATTTTACGTGTCCCATTTAATTTCCGTATTCATTGAATATTTGAACTAGATTATACAAAAGCAAACAATCCTTACTTTGCATTCATTCATTAATTAATTAATCAAACAAAATATTCAATTTGAGGATAAAAAAATATAAGATTATTAAATTGCATTTGGCTAAGTAAAGCAAAAAATAATATGAATTTTACTAATGTTTATCGTTTTATAAACAATATTTCATCTCAGGTTAAATTTCATAAAAAATATTCTGTTTCAATAATTTATTTGAAGTTATTTGTTCGTATTTTTTTTGAAAATAATTGCCACTTTTCAAGATGGCCGCTACTGCATTTTAAACGCTTAACTATTTAGCAACATACATAAATACATATAAACCAGGTAGCATACCTGGATCTTGACGAACACCACAGCAAATTTCGAACGGCTTTGTAGTAGATTTGTTGCAAATGCGGATTACAGCTGTTGAGTTCCTGTACAGAGCCCGTAAAAAATTCACAAGTTTCATCAGGATTCTGTCAAGTAACTTAGCTTTCCAGAGTTGTTTTTTTTGTTCAGTAAGTCGAGAACCGAAGAGCAGTCTATGAACGCTACGTACGTAGGGCGCTGAAACTTTGTCTGAAATTCCAGAAAGCGCCCGAGCGTGTGAATCTGATCAATGCATCTCAAATCAGGACAAAAACCAGTTTGATTAGAATATGTGGTCTTTTCTCTCTCCAAGCGAATCCTATCAATTATCACTGATGTGACCATTTTTGCAGCTATGCGAAGTAAACTGATGCCCTTGTAGTTAACAGGTGTTTTCCGATCTCCCTTCTTGTGAACAGGAACAATAGTAGCACGCTACCAGCCTTTAGGGTACTGCTCAGTTGTCCAGATATCCGTTATGATGCCATAGAGGTCTTCAGTAAGCCGCGAGGGACCGTATTTAAAGAAAGGTGGAGGAATTCCGTCGATGATTTTACTGCATATGCGCATAATATCATCGACGGTTGGAAGGTTTACGGAGATTAGATAAATTGCCGGAGGAACTGTGTCAAACATGGATGGGTCTTGCAGTCATTCTGTTGTGATTTCAGGATGGTTTAAAGTCTGGTTAAAGTGAATTAACCAGTCTTCGTTTGAAATGCCAGATGATCCAACTGTAACTTTGATACCACGGCAGAGTTGTTCCAATTTCTTGTATACTTTTCCACTGTCATTATGGCTAGCAGAAACATCTAGTTCATCTGTTACAGAATCTCAGTGTCTTTGTTCATCCTCCTCATAACGTCTTCAAAATTTCGCACGCAATGATCTTGCTTCGCTTTATCTCGTGCATATCTTTGCTTGTGTATAAAGATATCGAGAATTGGCGGACAACCAGTTTAGTCCTTTGAAGTTGGTTAAACAGGGGAGCACCAAACTAGCTAAGTCGATCTTCCGTTTCAAAATGTTCCATGGTCGATTTATTCCCAAACCACAACTTGGAACAACAACTGGGATCGGCATAGCTGCTATATCTCAGTAGAGAATAATCCGTAGTAGGAATCTCAGGGCTGGCCTTTGTCACTCTGAAACTTGGACGAAGTGAACATGAAACAAGCTAATGATTAGTATCATTCTCACTTCCTGTTCGGCAACCTCTGTATGCGCGGGAATTCTTGATTGCACTGAACCAGCGTTTGCTAACAAAAACGTAATCAATTTGGGAAAAATATCTACCGCAGTTTGAACGAAATGTTGTCATATGTTTCACGGGGTGTTAAAAAATGTGTTCATAAGATCCATGTTGCACCTATCAAAAGAGGATTGTTTGACCTTGAAAATATATATAAGGTGGAAAAATCAATATTTACATAGCACTATAGGGGAGCACCAAAATGAATGAATGAAATCTCCATGTGGTGCAACCTGAACTAGATGCTACCAACAGGGATCGAGCGCACAACCCCATAACTAGGCTTTCACTAGATTCCCGTTCAATACTAGAATAGACCCGATGATCTCAAGGTAACCATTAACCTGATGTGGTCGGTTCGACATACGGATCACTCAACCAGTGCCAACCCTGTAGAAGATCGCCTCGTCAATTCCTGTGGACACTGGCGTCATCGCAATAAAGCAATCTTCTAGCCATTTATTCATCCAAGTTTATTTCGTACAGGAATTTAAACTTGGAATTAGTGAAGAGATGGGACTCTGCTGTTATGTTGATATAATCAATAGCAGTCACGCTACTTGATTTATTCAAAAAAAATCAATAATTGTAATTCGGTTATGCTTATGAATAATGCAGCCATGTTTGCAAATTCTAAATTTTCACATTTTTTTAAGCATCAAATTACGTCAAACAAATGTTGTATTTGCAATTAATAGTAAATTTCGAAAAATCTGTCAAAATTGTAATACATTAATTTTTCAGGATAGGCAATTGTGGAATAAAAATTGCTTTAGACTTAAATTGTGCCGACTTAATTCCGGTTTTGTTTTTGAATTTTTTCTGCTTCAAAATCGAATTGTTTTGAAAAGACATTTCTATGCCAATTGACTGGTCGAATTTTGGTTCATTACTTTTAATGATTCCAAAGGAACACAGGCTGTAGTATGTCAACTTTACGTAGCGCAACCTGAATTGGGTGCCCTTTGAAAACAAACGAAGTTGATTTAGTCATTCTTGTATAAATAGAATATGGGGAATCATTAGCATTTGGGATGCTAATGATCCTGAGGATTTGAGTAATGCTTATAAAGTCTCAATTTCCAATAATGGTGATATTCCTGACTGTTAGTCCTCCACGTGGTGCATCCTGGACTAAGTGCCCCTAGGCATCTAGACTAATAACAGCAGGGTCCGAGTGCACAGCGGTGTAACTGGGCTTTCGCTACAGCTGCTGGGTTTAAGTATTATTATTATTATTTATTATTACAAAACCCTTTTGCTTTAAAAAATAAGTATGGGGCAAAAAGATAACAATTACAGCAAAAAAAACATCAAAATCTCGTAATTCACAATATTATTATTATTACAAAACCCTTTTGCTTTAAAAATAAGCATAATAATTATACCAAAAAATAACATTAAAAGGGTTTTGTAATAATAATAATATTGGGTCTAAGTATACATACTTAAAAGTTAGCTTAGGGTATATGCAAACCATATATAGCCATTGGATTAAGGGAGATTAACCTGACAAAATATCAATCTTTGCACACAGTGATGCGGTCAGAACGATACCGTCTACTACTGACATTAAAATCAATCATTTTGTCATCAACCATAACGAATGAATAAATTTTATCCCGAGCATCGTGGATTAAGTACATTGAAGGCTCCCAAATGTACGCCACCACAATGTCGTCGTTATTTTTCTACGTTTGTTTAGCTTATCAGGTTGTCAAAGTTGGCATGCAGTAGCAATACATGTGGAGATTTAGAACATGTATGTATCTAGTTGATTGGAACTTGAAGGCAAAAACGCAATCAGTTCCGAATTTAACTGATCTCGGAAATAACGATTGCCAACTCCACTTAGAGGGGAATGGAAATGATCCGATCTAGCCAATCTCAAGTCTGGATAAAGGAGGAAGGTTTGCGTCAGGAAAAGCATCCAGCGGTAAAACCTATCATTCATTCATTTAATTTGGTTGGTGACGTGGCGTAACCTCTTCATTATTTCCCATATTTATACGACATAGCAACGATCGATTTCGATGGCTTGATAAGCGTAACACAAACGTAGAAGAATAACAAAGTTTCTTGACTGGTAGACGGCATCCTTGTGACGTCGCCACTGTTCGCAAAGATTGACGAGGCCGCCTGATTTTTTGTCAGGGTTATCTCCCTTAGCCCAAGGGCTACATATGATATACGTATGCCTTTAGATACCTTTTAAGTATCCTGGGTGTATGTTTGCACCCACCCGCCCTAGCGGAAGCCCAGTTATACCGCTGTGCACTCGGACCCTGCTGTTATTAGTCTAGATACCTAGAAGCACCTAGTCCAAGATGCACCACGTGGAGGACTAACAGTCAGGAATATCATCATCATTAGAAATTGAGACTTTATAATCATTACTCAAATCCTCACGATCATTAGCATCCCATAAAACCTATGCCAAAATGTTTCATAATGATTCGATAGACGATAGGGCATCCCCCGTAAGCGACACACACACACACATGACCATTACCTAAATCAACCTGGAAACGGACGAGCCAAACTAAAGGAGTTAGTCCAACGAAGCACTTTAAACATTAGATTGTTGCCAGGTGAAGGAAGAAACATAGCTGAACATACTATGCATCCAAGAGACGAGATGGAAGGGTAAGAAAACAAAAGATATGGCTAGAGGACACATACTGCTGTATGGTGGGGACTCAAGAAGCCATGGAGTAGTTATCATTTTATCATACAAGCAACTCCTCGTAAAAAAAGAAAAATCTGAAAAGAAAGAAGTAAAAATAGCTTTCTTTCGTAAAAACAAAGAAATTAGAATATGTTATGATTAAAATTTTTTTAAATAAACTTATATATAGTAAAATGACTATAAACATTGGTATCGCGACAACGTGCTTCGTAGAAATCTTGGTAGATGATCAAACCTATCCCAAGGAAAAAAGTTGCGAAGGTATAAGCCAATAAGAGTCAGATAACCTTTTGTGTGAGTGTAATTACTCGTAAGTTGAGGATGGAAAAGTGTGACCAAATTTGCACGATAACGCAATACAAATTGTATAGTGCTATGTAAATATTGATTTTTCTACCTTACATGCATTTTCAAGGTCAAACAATCACTTTTTGATAGAAGAATGCACCAACGTGACTCACACTCACTCACGGAGACTGACCAATAGGATTTTTAAAATTCTTTTTCCCTTGGTTGGTTTTATCATCTACCGATAAAACAATGTGGACTAACTAGACAACGCCTGGGGCACCGCATTTGGACATTAAACCCAGGCCCACTAGGTACTGTACAATGTATATTATGGTAGATGATAAAACCAACCCCAAGGGAAGAAGTTGCGAAAGAAGGAGCCAATAAGAGTCAGACAACCTTTTGTGAGTGTGTGATTACTCGTAAGTTGGAGATGGAAAAGTTTCAAAAAGTATGACCAAATTTGTAAGATGACACAATACAAATCGTATAGTCCTATGTAAATATTGATTTTTCTACCTTACATACATTTCAAGGTCAAAAGCACCAACGCGACTCACGGAGGTTGACCAATAGGATTTTAAAAAATTCTTTTTCCCTTGGTTGGTTTTATCATCCATCTAAATACCGACTGGAAGACGAGGAAAGGTGGACAGAAACGTACTTGGATGGACGCTGTTCGGGACCATCTTCACACAATCTTGGCCGGCACTTTATCTTGGAAACAATGGCTAAGCCGGTTGGACTGACATATCCCTACACGCCTCCGACAATCGTGAACAATGGAAGGGGATTGTTAGAGATGCTAATGTGGATTTGGAATTAATCAAAATGCGGATTTGCCACTAACTTTTGTTTATAAACAAATAAATTACGTTATACCAAATTTTTTCTTATCATTGTTTTTAATAAAACGAAAAAAATTATCACGATATTTAAATTACGAACCTAATTAGATTATCGATTTAAGTACAAATTAGTTTCCCTGTTTATAAGCAAACTAAATGCTACTTTTTTGCTTAATTCGGATTCATTCATTTATTAATTGTGGTTGATAGGAAGTGGTTATCTTTTCATTGCTGCTGTGTGTACAGCATATCAAACAATTTCATTTTTCATTCATTTTGGTTGGTGACGTGGTCACCTCTTCATTATTTCCCATATTTATACGACATAGCAAACGATCGATTTCGATGGATTGATAAGCGTAACACAAACGTGGAAGAATAACAAAGTTTCTTGGCTGGTAGACGGCATCCTTGTGACGTCGCCACTGTTCGCAAAGATTGATGAGGCCGCCTGATTTTTGTCAGGGTTATCTCCCTTAGCCCAAGGGCTACATATGATATACGTATGCCTTTATATACCTTTTAGGTATCCTGGGTGTATGTTTGCACCCACCCGCCGTAACGGAAGCCCAGTTATACCGCTGTGCACTCGGACCCTGCTGTTATTAGTCTAGATGCCTAGGGGCACCTAGTCCAGGATGCACCACGTGGAGGACTAACGGTCAGGAATATCACCATCATTGGAAATCGAGACTTTATAAGCATTACTCAAATCCTCACGATCATTAGCATCCCATAAAACCTATGCCAAAATGTTTCATAATGATTCGATAGACAATAGGGCATCCCCCGTAAGTGAGGACAATGAATGTTACTTGAAATGTTGACATTATAAAGTTTGTAACTTTTGCTTTTCACTTCTTCTTCAATGAGTTTCGTCTTTTTTATTTTATGTTTATTACTTTGAATGTTTTACGAGAAACGCATCTTTCACTAGTGGATATTTTAGCAAAGCCAAACGTGGGCCCGCATTTTAGTGGGTCGGTGGTAGGATTCGAACCCCGATGCCGCCGAGGTCTAAATGCAAGCACTGTACCGCTAGACCACTCCGGTAAATGGTGATGTATTTTGTTTTATTGCAACATTAGATGTTGTTGTATATTTGAATAAGAAATTATTTTTGCACATAATGTTACGTGATGTGTATTATCTAAAGGGTTACCTAAGTATGTATTAGTAAGTTACTAGAGGAGAATGCTACAAAGTATTGCAGTCACTATTTGTAGTCAAATCCTCAACCACACAGAAAGGTAAAGCAAAATAATCATAATACTTCGTCACTATATATATATATATATATATTAATTTGGAATAATTTAATAAAATCTCAAAATAAACAAACTTGTCATCTCACAAAAAAATAAGCATCATCAAAATGCAGAACAATAAGTCGGATATTGACACACACGAAATAGCCAAAAAGCAAGAGACAACAAGCCATAACACACATACACATGACATACATACATGACAACACTGAAGTTAGTCAAAGAGGCGGCTAATTGGACTTGTGACCAGAGAGGAAAGTGCGTTTACCAGGCGGCTTACTGTAAGTCGGTTTGCTGTTGGCGTCAACAACAGAAGCGTCGACAGCCGACGATGGCAGTGGGAGCTGTGGCGGATTGCAGCGCTGCTCATCGAGGCGTGTCGATTGAACGCGCTGGACGAGAGCAAAAAAGTCTTCGTTGGGAATCGTCGGGACATCTGTCGAAATTGACGTGGGCGGGCTCAAATTGGTACGGCAGTGGACTGGTGGTATGGGCAGGGGTTCGGGCAAGTTGCTTCGTTGATCGTCGATGCGCGTACACGCCTGCGTTGGACGAAATGGACAAAATTGCACGACAGTAGAGTAACATAGACAGGTGACAGAGCCGCCAACTCTTCACTAATTCCAATTGCCGGGGTGGTCTAGCGGTGGGCATCGGGGTTCGAATCCCACTACCAGCACTAAAATGCGGACCCACGCGTTTGGTTTCCCTAAAATGTCCACTGCTGAAAGATGCGTTTCTCGTCAAAACATTCAAATTAATAAACAAAACAAAAATTGCTTGTCGAATTGGAGGAATAAATGGTTAAAAGACAACTTATACGTATACGATATTTAGCCCTTGGGCTAAGAAAGATAACCCTTACAAAAAATCGGGCGGCCTTGTCAATCTTTGCGAACAGTGGCGACGTCACAAGGATGCCGTCTACCAGCCAAGAAACTTTGTTATTCTTCCACGTTTGTGTTACGCTAATCAAGCCATCGAAATCGATCGTTTGCTATGTCGCACAAAATATGAGAAATAATGAAGAGGTGACTCCATGTCACCAACCAAAATGGAATGAATGAATGAATGCTATGTCACCAACCACCATAAAATCGCAGTTCCGCTTACAACTTCTTATACTCAGACTAACACAGACCGACTGCACAACCATAAATTACTAGATTGGGTGCAACTATACATCAGGGGCAAATGAAATTGGAGGAATAAATGGTCAAAAGACAACTTCCTTGCGACCACGTCAGTATCCACAGCAATTGACAAGGCAATCTTATTTAGGGTTGACACCGGTTGACGGATAGACAAGCCTAGCCGGCTAAATATGATAAATAGTTATCTTGAGATACTTTTTAAGCATGGTGGGTGCATTCTAGCATCCATTTAGAGAACTAAACGCGGATACAATGAAAGCTAATCATCATCATCATTATCATTGGGGATAAACATCCCCCACTGATTATTATCACCCAGGGTAGTCCAAAAAACCAAAAAACGTCTGCAAAAACGTCAACTTTTGTAATGTGTACTCAAAGAACGACACTTGAGGCGTGCTGACATTAAATGTTAATTACATCCCCCGAGTTAAACCCCTCCAATGATCTCTGTTGACTGCATAGGGTAAACAAACGGACGTCTATTTAAGTAATTCATTTGGACGGTGGTGGCCTTAGCACCAATAAAAGGACCGAGTTCGCACCGGTTATTATATTTTTACAGCATATTGAATAATCGTCTCCGTTTGGTCCACGGCTGTTTATTTGGCACAGCCTTATTCACAGCTAACCCCTTTATTGCTAAAGGTCATTCCACTATCCGCCACCTGTGGACGCGCTAAGTAGGGGTCGGTCTCCCCCCTTAGACAATAAAAGCTGTGCACTCGGTCCATCTAGTTCAGGATACACCACGTGGAGGATGAACAGTCAGGATTACTACCATCATTGAAAACTGAAACTTCGTAAGCACTACACCAATCTTCCACAAGAAAGTTAAATTGGTGTCATTTCTTTATTCGTATAGGATGTTGACACAATAATTTTCAATTGCTTTCATAAGCTCAATGAAAGTAAAAGAATAGGAAAGTTTGTTGAATATTAGACGGCATTCTTGAAACGGTAGTATAACTTAAGGTATATATATACAAGATGCAGCCTTGGGGTTAAGGAAGATAACCAAATGCCAGCAATCGTAAGGATTTCAGTAATGCTCATTAAAGTCTCAAATTCCAATTGTGGTAATAATCCTGACTGTTCTTCCACCACGCCGTGCATCGTGGACTAGGCTCCCACCGGCATATCGACCTGTCACTAAACGGTGGTTCACTGAATCGGTGATGTGATCCCCTCTTCATTATTTCCCATATTTATACAGCATATAAACGATCGATTTCGATGGCAGGTAAGCGTAGACAAACGTGGAAGAATAACAAAGTTTCTTGGCTGGTAGACAGCATCCTTGTGACGTCGCCACTGTTCGCAAAGATTGACGAGACCGCCTGATTTTTTGTCAGGGTTATCTCCCTTAGCCAAACGGTTACAAATGGTATACGTATGCCTTTGGATATCTTTTAAGTATCCTGAGTGCATGTTCGTACCCACCCGCCGTAACGGAAACCCAGTTATACCGCTGTGCACTCGGACCTTGCTGTTATTAGTCTACATGCCTATAGACACCTAGTCCAGGATGCACCACGTGGAGGACAAACAGTCAGGAATATCACCATCATTGGAAATTGAGACTTTATAAGCATTACTCAAATCCTCAGGATCATTAGCATCCGTGAACTCCCTCGTAAACACAGAAGCTGCCTTCTAGCCAAGAAACTTCATTTATCCTCCCCTTAAATTCAATTCCCATCCGACAACCTTTTCGTATAGGAAATCGAGAAGCTATTCAAACTTGGAATTAATGAAGAGGTGGATAAGCCACCATATATATGGAAATATCAAATGTATAAATAAACCAATCACAAGTGCTTATCACACTGACCAATTAAAATCGACTTACCTGCAAACGGATAATCATTTCCAAAAATTCGTCATCCAACTCGTTGGTTGCGGTAGATCGCCGCCAGCTGGAGCTGTCGGCGGCGAGGGAAAATCGTCGATCGGGTTCAGACAGGCCGTCGCTACTCTTACGATTGCGACTGGTATGTGGCGGACGGTTCGATTCGGATGAATCGGTAAGTGAGTGCAACCGCAGACCAGGAAATGCCGGAAGGGTGGCCCGCTGATCATCCATGCGGGAAGCCTGGATAAATGGGAGATATATATATATATATATATTTATATATTTCTAACTGTTTGCTACTTTGAATGTTTTACAAGAAACATCTTTCAGCAGTGGATATTTAGCGAAGCCAAACGTGGGCCCGCATTTTAGTGCCGGTGATGGGATTCGAACCCGAATTCGATCAATAATCATAATTATTATTACTATATATATATATATATATTCCGGTAGAGAAGCAATCGCACATAACTGGATGACAGGGTTGAGTGAAAGCCGAAAGAAAGTTCAAAATTCGATTTGCACAATCTTCAATGCCAACGAAACTTTGTTATTGTTCTCTGTAATTGTTGTCTTAATGCCCCATGTTCATTTTTAAAGCAATAGGGTTTTGTATAATATATCAAAATAAAGCTATTTTATCTTATTTATTAGAAAGTATAACTAAGTCACGTTATCTTCTCAATCACTAAAGATATAGTTTAATATCGACGTACTTATGAGGAAATCAATATGTAAATATATTGCAATAATGTCTATTTTAATTTGTAGTTCTATGCGTTCATTACTTTTATAATTTAATGTATTATTTATGATGTTGTGGATGTGTTTTTTTCAGAAATTTCATGTTACAATCACAAAATAATAGTTAAAAATATAACGCATCAAAAAACATATTTTGGACGTAACACTAATACGAAGAAATGATGGGTCTATTCAACGCAAGATTTACCACAAGCCTACCTGGACGGGTCAACATCCCCCATTTCAAAAGTTTGTAAACCGATTCAACAAAAAGGTGCACAAAGAATATGTTCAAGTGACACTATTGATAAAGAATTAGAAACCACTCTAATCAAAAACGGATATTCTGAGGAATCTATCAATTTCTATTCAAAGTCACTCATAACTAAAGAAAAAGTTGGAAACGAAAACCAGCCGGTTTTAATAGAACAACCTTTGAAAGGAGATGATGTCATGAACCTCCTGATAAATAAGGCTTAAAGGCGCGATCAACAGAACATATCCAATTGAGAATGTTATATACCACAACAGCTAAAGCAATCTTCTCCACCTCCCATTGTATCTACCAGTTCACTTGCAGTTGGGTGACAAATATATTGGTCGGACAACTCGTCGCTTAACTGAACGAGCCAAACGAACGTTTGTGCACTACGTCAATCTTACGTCATTTGGTTCAATAACTTGCTAAACCGGTAGTAACGTAGCAGCATTTGAGGACACTGGGCAATTAGAATTGATCAGATTCACTATAAATAATAAATTTACAAGTCGAAGGTCATCCATCCGTAGCTCAGTGGTTTAAGGCGCTGGTCTGACACCAGATAGGGCGTGGGTTCAAGTTCATGTGTGTGTAAAACTTGAAAGGTATGCGCTGCTGATGATTCTAAATGTAAGGATGTGAAACAGCTGTACAGCGCTTCTGGTTGACTTGACAACCTAGTAAACTTATCATACAAGTGAATCTGACAATACTAATATAACATTTCTAAAAACAAACACCGAGTTAACTTTAAAGTGTTGATAACTGCTCAAGTTACTAACATGTTAAAAACACTCGAAATCTGTTTACATCCACACATTAAAACTCACTTTGTGTGCATAGGCCTGTTGCATATGTGTATGTCTGTATAGTTATTAATTTTAAGTTAATTACATCATATATTTTTATGTATATATATATATATATGACTGAAGAGAATATACGAAATAAACTCATCTCACAGTTTACGTCTTCTATTATTTTTGTTTGGTATCATTTTTTAAGTAATAATTACATAACCATATACATACATTAATATAACTTTTGTTGCAATTATTATATACACACCAGCATTTGAAATTATTATCACTTCAGGCATTGCTATGCATTATTGTGTATTCCTCTATTACATCAATGTTTTTATAAATACAGCCGTTTCAACAATTTCTGCAAAAATTTATAAAAGTATCAAATCGAAATTAATTTGTTATGTCCGATTGTTTTTTTCGTAAAAATAAATATTGAGAATTAAAAATAATGTCAAGTATTAATAGGTCATTTATGTATACTTAGAAATATTTATTTAAAAAGGCTGAGTCGGCCAAAATAGCAAATTTTAAAAGCTATTTCTATATTAACGTAGATAATAAGTTGATATTACATAATTTTTATAATAATTAGCCTATTATTATTTTGTGTGCTTAATTTCATTAAAAATGAACAATAACTTATCCTTTAAATTAATGTTAAACGCACTTTCAAATTATTTTTTATTGAAATCAGTGAAATTATATTAATACTATTGATTCCTTTACATATCTTGTAAAAACCAAAAGTGTTGTTAAAATCAAACTTGGAAAAGCAGTGTCAATATTCCATAGACCCGAATCAAAATAATTATGTTTTTTTCATGTGCTTAAAAACAAAGCATTGTTTGTACGCATTAATAATTATTTGTACTGCAGTAAATAAGAATAAAACGTGGAAACCAACCGACAAAATTAATAACATTGTAAAAGTATGCACGATTACATTTTAAATAATAAGATTATAAAAATTACCAACTTTTTTCAAAACATGACATAATTACAATTAGACAAAAAGATATTTGATTAAACTCTAAGTTTATTGTCGAAAAGATCAGCATAAACGGTTATAGAATTGACAATTTAAAATAGTAAGTAAAAGGTTGGTAGACCACTAGAAACTTGGCTAAGAAAATTTAATTAAACTAAACGTTATATATATACATATATATACAGCTATTTCAAAACTTAACGCAAAAAATTTTAATTAATTTGTTATGTCCAATTGTTTTTTTGTCAAAATAAATAATGACAATTAAAAATAATGTCAACTACTTAATACTTCCCTTATATATAGTTAGAAATATTTATTTAAAAGATGAATCGGCCAAAATAGTATATTTTAAAAGCCACTTCTATATAAACGTGGATAGTAAGTAGAAGTTACATAATTTTTATAATAATTAGCCTATTATTATTTTGTGTGCTTAATTTCATTAAAAATGAACAATAACTAATCTTTAAAACTGATGTTAAACGCACATTCAAATCTGCCCTGATTGTGATGTCATAATAATTATCAAAATAAACACTTTATTATTCTAATCTATATAAATAAAAATAATTTTAAAAAATTTACCGAAAATTTAAAAACAAATCATATATGTACAGCCATTTCAAAAATTAACGCAAAAAATTATAAGAGTATTAAATCTTAATTAATTTGTTATGTCCAATTGTTTTTTTGTAAAAATAAATATTGAGAATTAAAAAAAATGTCAAGTACTTAATAGTTCATTTATGTATACTTAGAAATATTTATTTAAAAATGCTAAGTCGGCCAAAATGTCATATTTTAAAAGCTACTTCTATATTAATAAGTTGATATTACATAATTGTTATAATAATTAGCCCATTATTATTGTGTGTGCTTAATTTCATTAAAAATGAACAATAACTAATTGTTAAAATTGATGTTAAACAAACATTCAAATCTGCCCTAATTGTGACGTCATGATACATGTGATTATTTCATTCCATATTAATAAAAATAACTCATAAAAGTTTTGCTATTTTTTAAAAAGAAGTATATTTAATCAAATTAAAAATTATTTCGGTTTAACCTTGACAATGTGCTTATCCGATCATTTTGTTATCAGTTAGCGTTGCTTGTAAAATAAACAAAAGTGATAGAAAATCTTTTCACCTTAGTAACAATGAATATCACGTAATACAGTTGCTTACGATCTTTTAATGAAAAAAATCACCTATCTGCGGTAATGGCTATATATATATATATATATAAATGTTTATTTCTTTGAATTTTACGAAAAACGTATCTTTTAGCAGTGGACATTTTAGTAAAGCCGAAAGCGTGGGCCCGCATTTTAGTGGGTCGGTGGTAGGATTCAAACCCCAATACCCGCCGAGGTCCAAATTCGAGCGCTATACCGCTATACCACCACGGCATATATATATATATATATATATATATATATATATATATATATATATATATATATATATATATTACATTTTCCGTAAAAACACAATAATAAAAGTAGGTAACCACATCACGTGTTTATGAGCTCAATATAATGATAATAATGATAGTGATAACAGTAATAATAATGACATTACTACTACTACTACTACTACTACTAATAATAATAATAATAATATTCCACGCCAATTATTGCAATCGTCCAGGCTTCCTTTTATGGGAAGAGTAACAATTTAGAACTTATTCATTATACCATATATATATATATATATATATATATATATATATATATATATATATATATGATTCAATCTAGCCAGTCCCAAGCCTGGATAAAGGAGGAGGGTTCGAGCGCAAGGTTAGCAACCTGGCCTCTGTAAAAAATCCATACTGCTACGGAAACAATAAGAGGACGCCATTCCGGCAAACAACGGCAAAGAAGTGATCGCGCGTATCTCGATGACAGAGTTACACAAATGACAGGGTTGAGTGAAAGCCGAAAGGAAGTTCAATCTTCGATTTGCAGAATCTTCAATGCCAAAATTTTTTGCTGCAATTGTAATCTTATTGCCCCATGCTTATTTTTTTAAAGAAAAGGGTTTTGTAATAAAAATAATAATAAAATATATATATATATATATATATATATATATATATATATATATATATATGGTTATACGGCATAGTAAACAATCAATTTCGATGGTGTGATAGGTATACCCAACATAGAATAATAACAGTTTCTTGAGTGGTAGACGGAATCGACATAACGTCGCCACTGTTCAAAAAGATCGACCAAGCCGTCCGGTTTCCTACCCAATAACTACATTTACCTCAAGATACCTTTTACGTGTTCTGGATGTATACTCGCACCCGACCACCGTAGCGGATGACCCGTTATATCGCTGTGCACTCGGTTCCTGCCGCTATTCGTCTGGATGTCCAGGTTGTACCACATCGATAAGTAATAGTGAGAAATATTGAAACATTAGTCCAATCCCAACCCAACGTTGTACAATTTGCTTTTGCATTGCATAATGAACTTTCTTAATTGAATATTTTTTTATTTCTCAAACCATTTAAATTGTATTTTAAAATAAGTTCAAAAAAATGCCAATTATATATCTAAACACAAGCGTTTGCTTTTAAATAAAAAAAGTAATAATTAACTTCACATCCTCTACCAACATACAATTCCCATCCAAATCTAATTTGGGTGTTGACATAGTGTAGTTGCCATAGTTACTACACGATAACAGATTCCATTTTGGAGGCGTTGCCCGTTGTCCACACTCAAGCATTCGTTGGACGATAGGTAGATGATGGAGATTGCTGTGAACAATTATCAATCACAGTAGGTTTGTATATCTTAATTACTATTTTTCTGTATCAAAGTGAATTTGCAATATGCCCATTTTGAAAAAATAAGAAGATCAATTATTATTCTTATTATTATTTTGACTATACTCAATTTAAAAAAATATATATAATAAAAAATAATTAGATTTCGAATAGATAATCATTATATACAGCTCATATCAATAAATATTTCCTATCGTTATTTTTTAATAAAAAGGGATGTTAATGATTCTGAGGATTTGAGTAATGGCGACTGTTCGTCCTCCACCTGATGCATCCTGGACAAGGTGCCAACAGGTATCTAGACTAATAACAGCTGGTCTTCCACTTGTGTAGATCAGTGCAAGCATACGCCCAGAATACTTAAAAGGTATCTTGAGGTATACGCACACTAAAGAAAATAACCCAGACAAACATTAGGCGGCCTCGTCAATCTTTGAAGTGACACCGTCACAAAAATGCCATCTCCTTGTGAAAAAAACACATTATTCTTCTACGATTGCTACGCTTATCAAAATCGATCGTCTGCTATACCGTACAAATATAGGAATAATGAGGAGGTGACTATGTCACCAACCACAGTAAACTTTTAAAAATCGTATGACGCCGAAAATGCAATGCCTAAATTTAAATTATTACTGATGAATTTATTTTAATATTAAAATATTATATTTATTGATAAAAATAGAATAAGTGATATGCTAATAGTTAATAATCATTCTATTTTTAAAATAATTTAATCCAATTCTTTTCCAAAAAACATTAAGCAAGTTCAACACATTTTCAATTTTACGTTGGATTTACCTTGCTTGGTAATTGTCGTTATTTTGACTCTGTCTAATACGAAAAAGGTTCAACTTTTTATATAAATGGTGTAAATGTCTGTAGGATCCTACAGAAAATGTATCAAATAAATGTATTTGGGATGCAGAAAATATTGACGAATTAAATATTTCAAAATCATCTGCATAGATAAGTGCAAAATTAATTGAAAGGTAGTAAACACAGAAAATGTAAAAATTTGGAATATTCGATTTTCAAAAAATGGATAAATTCGTTAATCATTTTCATTTACAAATATTTTGTACTACATGTCATTTTAAGCTGTAATTAAAGATAAGAGACAAGTGTAGTTTGTAAAATGTAAAATTTTTTTATCTTTTGTGATTTGAGAAGGAGACAAATGGGAAAATGTGGCCTGATTCTGCGAATTTCGGATTTAACATTTCAGAGTCAAATATATTCGTGCAAAATAAGTCATTACCATCATCAGCATCGGGGATAAACAGCCCCACCGGTTATTATCATCCAGAGTAGGCCAAATACTTCTGCAATGTACACTTAATGAACGACACTTGCGGTGTGTTGACATTAAATGTTAATTACATCCCGGGCGATCTACGTAAAACATGGCCAATCGACACTCCTTAATAAGCTCCATTTAGACAGAAGAGAAAATACGAGAAGCATGAACACAAGCTATTATAATCCCAATCCATAAGAAAGGAGATACAACTGACTCTGCTAATTAAAGAGGAATCAATTTACTTTGCGGGGTTTCAAAAATCTTGGCAAATATTCATCATCATCATCGGGGATAAACATCCCCTACCGATTATTATCACCCAGGGTAGTCGAAAAAACTAAAACGTCAACTTTTGTAGTGTGTACTTAAAGAACGACACTTGAGGTGTGCTGACATTAGATGTTAATTACATCCCAAGTTAAACCCCTCCACTGATCTCTGTTGGCTGCATAGAGTAAACAAACGGACGCCTATTTAAATAATCCATTTGGACGAGGGGGCTTAGCATAAATAAAAGGACTGAGTTCGCATGCTTCAATGACCGTCCAAATTTTCCGTTGGCCGCCTGGCCTTCTTTTCCATCTGGGTAATGGATGGGCTTCCATAGCTATTCTGGCAGGATGAGTGGGCGATCTACGTGAAACATGGCCAATCCATTTTAATGGTCTTTTGTGCTATAAGTTGTAAATAGAATTGAATGTTACTTGAATTGTTGACATTACAAAGTTTGTAACTTTTTCTTTATATATTAAAGTATTTTGGCCAATAATATATATACCTAAGGTATTTATTAAAAAGTTAGATATGTCTTAGATCAGTAAAAAGTGTTGTAGGTCAATACAAAATTTAATTATGGTCACATCTGTAAATTATTTTATTATTATTATTATGAATATTATTAGTATTACAACTCCACCTAGTTTGGATCAGAAATGATTCAATCTAGCCAGTCCCAAGTCTGGATAAAGAAGGAGGATTTGAGCGCGCAAGGTTAGCAATCTGACCTCTATAAAAAATGTATACTGCTACGGAAACAATACAAGAGGACGTCATTCCGGTAAACAACGGCAAAGAATTGATCGCACGTATTTGGATGACAGAGTTACACAGATGATTCCTTTACATACCTGGGAAGCATCATTGGTAAAGACGGAAAAACCAAAATTGATGTTCAAACCAGGCTTGGAAAGGCAATGTTAGTCTTCCATAAACTTAAATCAATATGGTCATGTTCATCCATAGGCTTGAAGACAAAACCTCGTTCCTACGGCAATATATGGGAGTAGAACGTGGAAGCGAACTGACAAGATTGATAAGATGGTGGATGTTTTTCATCGCCGTTATCTTAGAAGTATTTTAAAGATTGCCTGGTGCGATCACATTTCAAATGATGCGATCATGAGAAAAACCGACTCTCGTTCACTGCATGACATCATTACAATTAGACAAAAAAATTACTTGGTCGAATTGTGCGTTTAGACGCCCGAAAGACCAGCAAGAATGGTTTTGGAATGAACAATTGTAAATGGTAAAAGAAAGGTTAGGGTAGGCCACAGAAAACTTGACTGAAAACTATTCGGGAAGATCTAATTGAAATGAATGTTTCATGGGATCAAGCAGGCCGTTTGGCAGAATGTTCAAATACATGGAAACATTTTATTGTTTCATGTTCTTTTTGAATTACCAGATTTTGTTGTTTTCTTATTTTTAAAGCAAAAGGGTTTTATATAATAATAATAAAATGAATTATTATTATTAATATTATAGGAATACTAATAAGCCTGAGGATTTAACTAATACTTATACTTATTTCATAATTTTTTTATTTTAATAAACACTTAAAAATGTTTATTTTATTTTAGTATCTTAATATAACTCCGCCTAGTTTGGATTAGAAATGATTCAATTTAGCCAGTCCCAAGCCTGGATAAAGGAGGAGGGTTTGAGCGCAAGGTTGGCAACCTGGTCTCTGTAAAAATTTATACTGCTGCGGAAACAATGAAAAATGACGTCATTCCGGCAAACAACAACGTTTCTAGATGGCAAAGTTACCAGATGACAAGGTTGAGTGAAAGCCGAAAGAAAGCGCAATCTTCAATTTGCAGAATATTTAGCGCCAACGAGACTTTGTTATTGTTATTTTGCTGTAATTGTTGTCTTATTGCCCCATGCTTATTCTTAAAGCAAAAGGGTTTTGTATAATAATATAATAATATATCAAACAATAATTGGTTAATTGATGGCATCAATGTAACGGCGCCACCGTTAGCTAAGATTGACAAGGTCGCCTGATTTTTTGTCAGTGGCTACATACGGTATACGGTATATATAATATCTTAATATATGTGTTGGATGCTAATGATTCATTCATTCATTTTGGTTGGTGACGTGGTCACCTCTTCATTATTTCCCATATTTATACGACATGTAGAACGATCGATTTCAATGGCTTGACAAGCGTAGACAAACGTGGAAGAATAACAAAGTTTCTTGGCTGGTAGACGGCATCCTTGTGACGTCGCCACTGTTCGCAAACATTGACGAGGCCGCCTGATTTTTTGTCAGGGTTATCTCCCTTAGCCCACGGGCTACATATGGTATACGTATACCTTTAGATACCTTTTAAGTATCCTGGGTGTATGTTCGCACCCACCCGCCGTAGCGGAAGCCCAGTTATACCGCTGTGCACTCGGACCCTGCTGTTATTAGTCTACATGCTTAGGGGCACCTAGTCCAGGATGCACCACGTGGAGGACTAACAGTCAGGAATATCACCATCATTGGAAATTGAGACTTTATAAGCATTACTCAAATCCTCAGGATCATTAGCATCCCAAATGCTAATGATTCCCCAAGATCTAATTAATGTTTATACAAAGTCTCAATTTCCAATGATTGTGATATTCCTGACTGTTTGTCCTCCACGTGATGCATCGTTGAGTAGATGCCCCTAAGCATCAAGCAGGATCCGAGTGCATAGTGGTACAACTAGGCTTTCGTTACGATCATTTTATTACAATAAAGACGTGAGACTCGACGCTACCAAACATTATACTGTAGTCCAACCAATTCATTTGTGTGGCAGCTAAGGGAACTAATCCTGACAGGCAGTCTCGTCAACCTTTGCTTCACAAAGATGCCGTCTACCAGCCCAAGAAACTCTATTATTTTTCAACATTTGTTACGCTTATTAAGCCATCGAAGTTAATCATTTAGATGCCTTATTAACATTGTCATAATTATTATTATTCTGCAATGTAAACGACTGTCGTGTCCTTGCAACGATGCTCACCTGCATTCCCTCGATCAAATCGAAAAACGCCTCGTCCGAATGACCATCACTGTCACCATTCCGGCACTCGACGATGCCAGTCGATGAAGGCCTCTGTCGCAGCAACAGCAATTGCGCCTCTTCACTGGACGGCCGCGAGTGCAAACAACACCGCTGTTCATCCATACGCCGCGATTGAGACTTGACAAGAAACGAAAAAAACAATTCTTGCTGACCAGCCGCCGTCATCTGCTGCTCCGCCGCCGCCTGTTGTTGTTCGTCGACAATTTCGTCGCTTGTCGACCGTCGACCGTCAGGCATATTCGACACCGACGCAATCGTTTCCAAACTTTCCTCCAAATCGGAATGTCGACGAGGATTTGGAGCAGTGCCGGCAGTAGATGTCAATGAAGATGACCGATGTTGGAATAAATTGGGGCGAAAATTTGGGGTACTCATGTAGAATTCGACCTAGAAAATGGCGTCGCACAACGTATGGGATGTTAATGATTTCCGAGGATTAGAGTAATGCTTATGGTGATATTCCTGACTGTCAGTCCTCCACGTGTGGTGCATTGTGGACTAGGTGCCAGCACACACAAAGGAACACCGCCCGCCCTACTTAGCGCGTCCACAAGTGGCGACCTTTAGCAATAAATGTACATAAGGCTGTACCAAATAAACAGCCGTGTACCAAGCGGATACTCGGGAGTTAAGGTCGCTAATGCGTTGACAAGAAAGCGACAATGTCACCCCTGAGTATTATCACCAAGCAGCCCTATTTGGGGACAGCACCGCTTGCTCCACCCGGAAAAGGTGGCTTAAAGACTGCTCGTTTTCTCAGCAGAACGGCTGGTTGCAACTAACTTGTGTATATATTCGCGGTCGAAATTCTTACAAAAAAGCAATTAAATGTAGTGGTCAACAGGGTAAATACTGATGACCACAGTTAAAAAAACACCATTCTCAGAGCTCAAACAAGGCGGAATGTGACTCGCAATAATCTAGGATTTGTCCATTAAAACCGAACTGTCTGCTTAATTTTGGCTCATGGAACATGCCCACACTGTCTACATTGGCGAAAACCGAAAAAGATTTGCAAAATGCCGTTCGATTTATTCAAAAAGCCTCAGAGAAATATGGTTTATATCTTAATACTAAAAAACAGTGGTTTTAGCGAACGTGCCCTTTAGAAATCCAATCGCTGTTAATGGTAGCCCACTCCCTGTGGTCGATGAATTTACATATCTAGGCTCGATCATTGATAATAAAGGATCCGGCTCTTCAGAGATTAGGCGTCATATTCGCCTCTCTGCTGCAGCCTTTGCACGTTTAAGTAAACCTTTATGGAACAAAAGTAATATTGCTATTAAAACCAAAATTAAAATATATGAGTTTAGTACGTTCCATTCTACTTTATGCTTGCGAAAGTTGAACTCTCACTCAAGTGGATACACAGAAGCTTGTTCATTTTGAGCAAAGCTGTTTAAGATCCATATGGTTTCACCTGCTATCCTCTATTGAACGCAACCATTTAATAACTAATAAAACATTTCGACCATTCCCAGATATTTGTAAGTCACTTAACATTAATTAGCCATGTTTTATACAGATTTCCCCTTCATCCAGCCAAAATAGCCATGAAAACCCGGATGGAAAAGAAGACCAGGTAGCCAACGAAAAATTTGGACGGACATTGTAGCACGCGAACTCAGTCCTTTTATTTATGCTGAGCCCCCTCGTCCAAATGAATTACTTAAATAGGCGTCCGTTTGCATCTAATAAAGATCACTGGATAGGCTTAACTTGGGAATGTAACAAACATTTAAAGTCAGTACACCTCAAGGATCGTTCATTGGGTGCACATTGAAAGTTGGTGCTTTTTGCAGACTTTTGGTAATCTGGACTACATTGGGCGATAATAAGTGGAGGGGGCGTTTATCCCCAACGATGATGATAAGGCGCCAACAGGCATCTAGACTAATAACAGCACAGACCAAGTGCACAGCGGTATAACTGGGCTTTCATTAGATTCCCGTTCAGTGATAGCATATACCCAAGATGCTTGAAAAGTCATTCATTCATTTTGGTTGGTGACGTGGGCACCTCTTCATTATTTCCCATATTTATACGACATGTAGAACGATCGATTTCGATGGCTTGACAAGCATAGACAAATGTTGAAGAATAACAAAGTTTCTTGACTGGTAGACGGCATCTTTGTGACGACGCCACTGTTCGCAAACATTGACGAGGCCGCCTGATTTTTTGTCAGGGCTATCTCCCTTAGCCCAAGGGCTACATATGGTATACGTATACCTTTAGATACCTTTTAAGTATCCTGGGTGTATGTTCGCACCCACCCGCCGTAGCGGAAGCCCAGTTATACCGCTGTGCACTCGGACCCTGCTGTTATTAGTCTACATGCTTAGGGGCACCTAGTCCAGGATGCACCACGTGGAGGACGAACAGTCAGGAATATCACCATCATTGGAAATTGAGACTTTATAAGCATTACTCAAATCCTCAGGATCATTAGCATCCCAAAGACTTTTGGGACTTTTGCGCTTGAAAAGTATCCCCCCCAAGGTAGCCGGTTAGGCTTGTGAATCCGTCAATCGGCGTCAACCCTAAAAAAGATCGCCTCAAAATTCCTCTGAACAATGGCAGCGTCAAAAGGAAGCGGTCTTCTAGCCAGCAAACTTAATTAATCATCCCATCCCCCATCCCCAAGTTCAGTTGGTATAGGACAACTATTTCGACAACTTATATCATGTTATCTATGACATAAGTGCAACAAACCCTAACGAATTTTCTTGCCCATGTAACGCGGGTCACCGTTCACAAAGATTGACGAGGTTGATTGATTTTTTGCAAATTTAGTACGCCAATAAGTGAAAACTACTCACCATATAATATATCAAAATAAAGCTATTTTATCTTATTTATTAGAAAGTATAACTAAGTCAGTTATCTTCTCAATCTACTAAAGATATAGTTTAATATCGACGTACTTATGAGGAAATCAATATGTAAATATATTGCAATAATGTCTATTTTAATTTGTAGTTCTATGCGTTCATTACTTTTATAATTTAATGTATTATTTATGATGTTGTGGATGTGTTTTTTTCAGAAATTTCATGTTACAATCACAAAATAATAGTTAAAAATATAACGCATCAAAAAACATATTTTGGACGTAACACTAATACGAAGAAATGATGGGTCTATTCAACGCAAGATTTACCACAAGCCTACCTGGACGGGTCAACATCCCCCATTTCAAAAGTTTGTAAACCGATTCAACAAAAAGGTGCACAAAGAATATGTTCAAGTGACACTATTGATAAAGAATTAGAAACCACTCTAATCAAAAACGGATATTCTGAGGAATCTATCAATTTCTATTCAAAGTCACTCATAACTAAAGAAAAAGTTGGAAACGAAAACCAGCCGGTTTTAATAGAACAACCTTTGAAAGGAGATGATGTCATGAACCTCCTGATAAATAAGGCTTAAAGGCGCGATCAACAGAACATATCCAATTGAGAATGTTATATACCACAACAGCTAAAGCAATCTTCTCCACCTCCCATTGTATCTACCAGTTCACTTGCAGTTGGGTGACAAATATATTGGTCGGACAACTCGTCGCTTAACTGAACGAGCCAAACGAACGTTTGTGCACTACGTCAATCTTACGTCATTTGGTTCAATAACTTGCTAAACCGGTAGTAACGTAGCAGCATTTGAGGACACTGGGCAATTAGAATTGATCAAATTCACTATAAATAATAAATTTACAGGTCAAAGGTCATCCATCCGTAGCTCAGTGGTTTAAGGCGCTGGCCTGACACCAGATAGGGCGTGGGTTCGAGATCATCTTCAACAAAAAGGTGCACAAAGAATATGTTCAAGTGACGCTATTAATAAAGAATTGAAAACCACACAAAAAAAAGGTAAAAATTACTCACCATATCTTTTCGGTTTGCTTCGATATTCTGCGATTCAGACACATCTACATCAATTTAGATAAAAAAAATTGGAAAAATACAAAATAAATCACCACTTTCACATTAATCTTTTAACGACAAATAATTCTTTCATTTGTACAAACGCCGTAAAAATGTTTAAACTGGGATGTTGAGATTGCTAATACTTTTTTTATTTTTATTACAAATGCATCTTTCGGCAGTGGACCGCAATTAGTCGAGCGCTGAACCGCTAGACCGCCTCGGATACCCTTACAGTGACTCGCATTTTGTAGTAGTAGAGGTGATAAAATAGGAAACAACAGCGAGACTGTTAAATATGACGAAGCGGAGATTTTGTTGTTGACAAAACCCAATTATTACACATCCTTCTTTATCATAACAATAATAATAATTATTATTAATATTAGTGTTATTATTAGTATTATTATTGTTACTGTTATTATTATGATTATTATTATTATTACTATTATCATTACTGTTATTATTATTATTACCTTTATTATAATTATTATTACTATTATTATTATTATTTTTATCAAATTATTATTATTATTATTATTAAATTATTATTATTATTATTATTATCAATATTATTATTATTATTATTATTATTATTATTAGTTATTGGCTTAAATACTTTAGTAAAAGAGCTATAAGTACTTAATAAGTAGGAATTAAAGCAGAAAGTTAAAAAAACTCAACACAAAATTGACCAAAATTCAAATATAAATAGATTATAAATACGAAACACCACCCATCGATTTGCATAAGCAGCAAACATGGCGCAAGTAATGAATAACGGACGGTACCTCTATTCGTAACTGATTGACGAAAGTTCCCAGTTAACTGACTATATATTATTTCTCGAATTCATTCATTCATTCATTTTGTTGGTGACGTGGTCACCTCTTCATTATTTCCCATATTTATATATGTAGAACGATCGATTTCGATGGCTTGACAAGCGTAGAGAAACGTGGAAGAATAACAAAGTTTCTTGGCTGATAGACGGCATCCTTATGACGTCGCCACTGTTCGCAAAGATTGACGAGGCCGCCTGATTTTTTGTCAGGGTTATCTCCCTTAACCCAAGGGCTACATATGGTATACGTATACCTTTAGATACCTTTTAAGTATCCTGGGTGTATGTTCGCACCCACCCGCCGTAGCGGAAGCCGTTATACCGCTGTGCACTCGGACCCTACTGTTATTAGTCTAGATGCCTAGGGGCACCTAGTCCAGGATGCACCACGTAGAGGACTAACAGTCAGGAATATCGCCATCATTGGAAATTGAGACTTTATAAGCATTACTCAAATCCTCAGGATTATTAGCATAATAAATAATAATAATAATAATAATATTGATAATAATAATAGTCATCCTGAGGATTAGAATAATGCGCTTATAGGTTCTCAATATCCAATAATTATGATATTCCTGACAGTTCATCCTCCATAAGGTGCATCCTGGACTAGGTGTCCGTATAGACTAATAACAGCATGGACCGAGTTTATAATTGGAATTCCGCTACGGCGGGTGCAAGTATACTTATCTGAAGGTACATGTATACATGTATATAGCCGTTGGACTAAGGGAGATAACCCTGACAACAAATCAGCCGGCTTCGTTAATCTTTGCTAACAGTAGCACCGTTACAGGGATGCCATCTATTAACCAAGAAATAGTGTTATCCTTTTACGTTTGTTACGCTTATCGAATCATCAAAATCGATCGTTTAACATGCCCTACACATATGGGAAATAATGAACAAGTGACTACGTGTCACCGATTACAATAAATGGAATGAATGAATGTTCACCTATGGCAAAACATTTACTATTCAAGTATCAAACACAGGCCCACATTTACATGACGGCTGTATAATTGAAAACTGTTCATGTTTAGTGCTCTGACAACGCATGTACATCATGTGTTAATGAAAAAAATTTCATATTAATAAAATATAATTAAAATGCAAATGATCCTGAGCATTTGAGTAATACGTAAAAAGTCTAAATTTCTAATGATGATAATATTCCTAACTGTCACCTCCTCCACGTGGTACATCCTGGACTAGGTACCCCTAATCGCAGTGATATATCTGGAAATACGTTTTGACGGATGAGTACCAGCATGCACAAATGAATTACTTAAATGGGCGTCCGTTGGTTTACCCTATGCAACCAACAGAAATCATTGGAGGGGTTTAACTCGGGGGATGTAATTAACATTTAATGTCAGTACACCTCAAGAGTCGTTCTTTGAGTACACACCATAAAAGTTGACGTTTTTACAGACGTTTTAGTTTTTTGGACTACCCTGGGTGATAATAACCGGTGGGGGATGTTTATCCCCGATGATGATGTAGAAATATAGGAATACACGAAAAAACTGTCAAAAGCGCCTTATACCACACTCAACTCACCCAAACAGCCCATACGTGAAATAAGCGTTTGTCCATCATCTGTCAATGTTACAAATTCGACTGTGTCCAAGATACCGGCATATTTTTCGACTAATTCTTGTTCCAATTCTTTTTCTAGTTCGGAATCCAAATTCGTCATCAAATGACCTTCATCCATAGGACAATTTTGATTGATGGTTGATTGGCCAATCAGAGTAGAATTTGATATCAATGGACAGCCATTGGTCACATTTGATTGGCTGAGTGAGAGAATTTCGCCAACCATTAGTTGGGCGCTCATTTGACCAGTATAATCGTTTAGCTAAAATTAGAGGATCGATAGACAGACACATGCATTTGCAAGAAAACGAACAGATCGATGTAATTTTTTTCCAAGTATGTGTGTTTATCACTCGATCTTATCATCCAAGTGAGTAGGGAAATTTAAATTTCGAAGATTTTCACTCATTTCTTAGTTGTTTACGTAAACAAGGTTCGAATCCTTCCTCTGTTGAAAAATGTTTATTGTAAAACATTCTCAAGAAGTAGTGAAGGGGGGTTGGGTGGAAGGAGTGGTAGAACGAATCTGCTCAAAGTTAAACCAACATATTATCCAATGAAAGTGAAAAAGTAACTGTTCACAGAATTTCCAGCTTAAATTATCAGTATGGCAAATGTTGCATAATAAAAATTGAATTTTTTTTTCAATTGTCATTCAATGTTATCATCAATATTATGTTTTAATTCTTTTCTGTTGTATGTTGCAATCACGATGCTATAACCCCATGTCGTTGTACCAGAAACCAAGTTATAAATAGATTGCGTTTTGAAACACTTTCATCAATTTACTCTGTATTTATGAACTACTTAAACACTAATTAGTAGTTTAACTAAATAAATAAATAAACATACCTCGTGCGCTATTTGATAGTGTTTACGAGCGCATCTCAAGGCAAATTCAAACCTCTTGCAGGCCGTGTAGGCATTCGCTAACGACCAGTAAGCTCTTCCCTGTCCAACTCGATCTTCCAAATGTCGCGAAATGACAAAATGACGCAAATGAAATACAATGGCCTTGGTAGGATCGCGCAAAAGAGTAAAGGTATTGCCCAAACTGTAACACGCCTGAGCTTCCAAAGCGACATCCTTCAGGTGAACGGCAAGCTGCAAAGCTTCACTATAATCACAAAGTAAATTCAGTCCAATAGCAATAGACTATCACAAAATTGTAATTGCGATATTGGAAATCAAGTCTTTTTTTTGGAATGTTTTGCGAGAAACGCAATTAATTCAGCAGTGGATATTTTGGAGAAACACCGAATGCACGTCCGCATTGAGTGCCAGTAGTGGGATTTGAACACCTATGTAAAATCAGCAATATTATTATTATTACTAAACGCTGTTGCATCAGGACAACAATGTAGCAGTGGTCTAACGGTACGCGCTCAAATTTGGACCTCGGTGGGCATCGGGGTTTGAATCTCACCACCGGCACTAAAATGCGGGCCAACGTTTGGCTGTGCTAAATGTTCACTGCTGAAAGGCATGTTTCTCGTCAAACATTCAAAGTAATAAACGAAAAAATAATAAAAACCCTTTTGCTTTAAAAGGAATGAGCATGGGGCAATAAGACAACAATTACAGCAAAAAATAACAATAACAAAGTCTCGTACTTCAAGAACATGAAACAACAAAATGTTTCCATGTATTTGAACATTGTGCCAAACGTTTAACTTGATCCCATAAAACATTCATTTCAATTAGATATTTCCGAATAGTTGTTAGATAATCAAGTCCTCCTGCCTTATTGTTTTTCAATCTTTGAATTGCATAAATCACTTCAGTTACAGCGATGTCATCAATACATATTTCCGGATTTTGACTCACATTCATAGCATTATCATTATCAAAATCTATGAGAGTATTTGGTATAGGCTGATTAAGTACTTCTTTAAAATGTTCTACACATCTAAATAATTGCTCATCATTTGTTAAAAGTAAAAGACCATCTTTTCCTTTGATTAGAATATCGATGTTCTTTCTAACTCCCGACAGTTGTTTCACAATTTTATACAGAGTTTTGGAATCATTTTTTGCTTCTGTCTTATCTGCTTCTCTACATCTGTTTTCTAACCAATCATTCTTATCTTTGCGGCAGCTTCTTTTAACCTGTTTATCTAAAGTTCTATATTTATCATCAAATATTTTCCAAATAACAGGATTGTTAGATTGATCTCTCTCTCTAATTTTGTTTTCTTTCTGAGATCAATTAAATTCCAGAAGACTGATGAAATCCACTGTTTTGTTGTAGAGTGACATCTTCTACCTAGCACATTTGCTGCACAGTTTGTAATTGTTTTATGAAACAATTTCCATTGATCATCAGACTTCTCTACCCTTTTCAGATTTTGAAATGAATTTTTGAAAAAGGTAGAAAAGTCTGATAATCGAATGGAAATTGTTTCATAAAACAGTGACAACAAAGTTACACACAACAAAATAATTCCATGTAGTCAAATAAATGAATAAACTCAGACGGTAAGCAATAATTTAAAAAAAAAGTGTTTTATACGGTAGTTTAACATTAATACAAAATATGGTGTAACAACCAATTTATTATATACAATTACTTTTTATTGTTTTAATTTTACAAGCATTCAACGACAGAAGTATGTTACCATATAAAATATGAAAACTGATAAAAAGATACATATATAGTGTATGAAGTGACGAGTGCTGGATTATGTAAGCACTTATAAAATTATGTAAAGAACAATTTTTTTTTGAAATTTTTGTTGCGTAATCATTTTATGTTATTAACTTAATATGTATATAATTTTTAAGTGTAACTATTACCATTTACCCACTTGAATGCAATTTATCCAAAAATCCAAGGCACTTAACCATTTATAATTATAAAAAAGTGAATAAACAATTAAGTTTAAGTATTGATAGTCCATATTATTTTAGCATAATTACTTTGTTGAAAAAAATATAACTTTCAAGTTAAAACAGCAAAAATTGAGAACTAAGAGTTTACTGACAAGTACCATTTTAGACCCTGTATATATTATAATTCATATAATATTTGTACATTATTATTATTACAATACCCTTTTGCTCTAAAAAATAAGACATCAATTACAGCAAAAAATAACAACAAATGTTTGATCCCCATAAAACATTCATTTCAATCAAATTTTCCCGAATGGTTCCTAGTCAACTTTTCTATAATCTACTCACATCAATAGGGCAATTGTTGTACGTCATATAATTTTTAATTGGTCGAAATTTGAGTAAATTCTATTGGATGTGGGTTCTGTACTCTGATTGGTTTATTTTCTAGTTAAGCTGTAATTGTATTTTGTGCACTATTTAATGCAAATTTTTTTGCTCTCGCCTCATTTTATATTATATGTCCTTTCTTTTCAAACAAATTCAGTCAAATTATGGACTTTATGATACTCTTACCATTTAACATTATGTCAATTTATAAGGAGTCTATACCCTATTGTTCATGTTACGTTTTATATGACGGTTAACAATTGCCCATCAATAGTCCATTCCAAAACCATTCTTGCTGGACAATCGAACGGCAAACGTAGAATTTGATCAGTTAATTTTCTTTGTCCAATCAAAGATTGATCTTCCTTTCGGCTTTCATCCAACCCTGGATTTGTCGGAATGATGTCCTCTCCGACTCGCTTGATTGGTTCATTTCAGATCGTCTCAAGGCGGAGTTCAGTAATGTAGTCGTAAAAAAAAGGTTTTCACAGATCCATTCATTTTGATTGGTGATGTGGTCACCTCTTCATTATTTCCCATATTTATACAACATATAAACGATCAATTTCGATCGCTTGGTAAGCGTAACATCAACGTGGATGAATAACATAGTTTCTTGGTTGGTAGACGGCATCCTTGTGACGTCGCCACTGTTCGCAAAGATTGACAAGGCCACCTGATTTCTCCCTTAGCCCAAGGGCTACATATGATATACGTATACCTTTAGATACCTTTTAAGTATCCTGGGTGTATGTTCGCACCCACCCGCCGTAGCGGAAGCCCAGTTATACCGCTGTGCACTCGGACCCTGCTCTTATTGAGTCTATATGCCTATAGGCACCTAGTCCAGGATGCACCACGTGGAGGACGAACAGTCAGGAATATCACCATCATTGGAAATTGAGACTTTATAAGCATTACTCAAATCCTCAGGATCATTAGCATCCAAAAATATCTGTCAGTGGTGGGATACAGATCCCTCAATCTATAAAGCGTCATATTTAAATTACGAAATAGTCATAATAGAAATAATAACAATTATTGTTATAGTAATAGTAATAGTAACAATAGTAATAATAATAATAATAATATAAACTATTAAGTTCGAGCCCCACCACCGGCGTTCAAGTAGACCTAATCCACGATGCACCACATGGTAGCGGATTTCTCAAAAATAGAAATAATGGATAGGCCACTTCCTAGCACAAAGAACAAATACATACAAATAGTGCTGAACAGCCAGTGAGAAATCGGCCAAAAAGATGTACGCGTTGCCAATGTTGGTGTGTGCACGTCGTTGAGCAGTTAGATCGCCAAATTCGACAGCAATCTTGAGACGCTAGAACAAAAAACAAAACAAAAAAAGCGCCTTACATATTAGCATTCACTTGGTGACACTGTCGCCTTTTCACTATTTTCCATAGTGAACAGGGTAAGTCCTAGATATCACTCAGTATATATATGATTTGGAAATCATTCTTTATTATTGAACCAATAGAAATGATTTACTAATTTTATCTTAAAAAGTGTAGGAGTCCAAGAGAAATCTGATTAACCAATTAAAAAATACTGAATTTTGTTAACTGACTGTTAATAAATAGTATGATTTTTAAGATGAAATTTCCTTTTTATGTAATAAATGCTAATTTCTAATTAAAACAAATATTACTTGTATTTCCAGAGCCGTTGCTTGTAAGTCGCTGAGTTTAGCGTCTTTTTAAATAATATTTTTATGTCTAAAATTTGTTTTGAAAATTTATTTTATTTAAGTTTATAAGTTAAAATTTGTTGGACTGAATTAATATGTTTAAGTGATTTCGTCGATTTCGACGCAAGTCTTTAAATTGGACTGGGACATGTTAATAATTCTATTAGCTAACTGGTATTAGACCGCTTTTACAAATAGGTAAGTCGATTTTAATTGGTCAGTGTGATAAGCACTTGTGATTGGTTTATTTATACATTTGACATTTCCATATACATATATATGGTGGCTTATCCGCCACATACCAGTCGCAATCGTAAGAGTAGCGACGGCCTGTCTGAACCCGATCTACGGCGATCTACCGCAACCAACGAGTTGGATGACGAATTTTTGGAAATGATTATCCGTTTGCAGGTAAGTCGATTTTAATTGGTCAGTGTGATAAGCACTTGTGATTGGTTTATTTATACACTTGATATTTCATATATATGGTGGCTTATCCACCTCTTCATTAATTCCAAGTTTAAATAGCTTCTCGATTTCCTATACAAAAAGGTTGTCGGATGGGAATTGAATTTAGGGGAGGATAAATGAAGTTTCTTGGCTAGAAGGCCGCTTCCTGTTCACTAATCGATCTTCTTCGGGGGAATGGAGAGTTGACGGATTCTAGGCGAACCGGCTATATGATACATGGATACCATGATGGGATGCTAATAATTCCCGAGGATTTGAGTAATGCTCAAGTGCACAGCGGTATAACGGAGCTTCCGCTACTGCGGGTGGGTGCGAGCATTACGCAGGATACTTAAAAGGTATCTAAAGGTATACGTATACCATAAAACTACGGGCTAAGGGAGATAACCTGACTAAAAATATCAATCTTTGGGAACAGTGGCGACGTCACAAGGATGCCGTCTACCAGCCAAGAAACTTTGTTATTCTTCCACGTTTGTGTTACGCTTATCAATCCATCGAAATCGATCGTTTGCTATGTCGTATAAATATGGGAAATAATGAAGAGGTGACCACGTCACCAACCAAAATAAATGAAAAAATGAAATTGTTTGATATGCTGTACACACAGCAGCAATAAAAAGATAACCACTTCCTATCAACCACAATTAATAAATGAATGAATCGAATTAAGCAAAAAAGTAGCATTTAGTTTGCTTATAAACAGGGAAACTAATTTGTACTTAAATCGATAATCTAATTAGGTTCGTAATTTAAATATCGTGATAATTTTTTTCGTTTTATTAAAAACAATGTAAGAAAAAATTTGGTATAACGTAATTTATTTGTTTATAAACAAAAGTTAGTGGAGGATTTGAGTAATGCTCCAAGTGCACAGCGGTATAACTGGGCTTCCGCTACGGCGGGTGGGTGCGAACATGCACCCAGGATATAAGGGTATACGTATGCCATATGTAGCCCTTGGGCTAAGAGAGATAACTCTTACAAGAAATCAGGCGGCCTCGTCAATCTTTACGAACAGTAGCGACTTCACAAGGATGCCGTCAACCAGCCAAAAACCTTTGTCATTCTTTTACGCTTATCGAGCCATCGAAGTCGATCGTTTTAATGCTCTATTGCCAATCAAAATACAACCAGTACTAATGTCTACCAATCTGCAACGCAACGCAGTGGTCTTACCTCCTTGTGACAATCGATGGCTGCACAAAAGTTGCCCAACAGGTAGTGAGCATTGCCCAAATTGCCCAAAATTTTGCCTTCGGCGGGCCGATCGTCGAATTGGCGTAAAACATCCAGATTTTTCCTACAAATAATAATAATGATAATAATAATAATAACAAAAATATATCATGATTCTGTTATTACCATCTGTCCAAAATTTTCTAAACAAATCTATATATATATATATATATATATCTGTATATATTTTCTGAAAATAATATTTGTGTAAAACAAATAATAATGATAATATTGATAATAATAGTAATAATAATAATAATAATAATATTGATAATAATAATAATAATAATAATAATAGTGATAACAATAATAATAATAATAATTTTGATAGCAATAATAATAATAATATTGATAATAATAATAATAATTTTTGATAATAAGAATAATAAGAATAATATTGATAACAACAATAATAATAATAATTTTGATAATAATAATAATAATAATATTAATAATAATAATAATAATAATATTGATAACAATAATAATAATAATTTTGATAATAATAATAATAATATTGATAATAATAATAATAATAATAATAATAATAATAATTTTGATAATAATAATAATATTGATTATAATAATAATAATAATAATAATTTTGATAATAATAATAATAATATTGATAACAATAATAATAATAATTTTGATAATAATAATAATAATATTGATAATAATAATAATAATAATAATAATAATATTGATAATAATAATAATAATAATAATTTTGATAATAATAATATTATATATATATATATATATATATATATATATATATATATATATATCTGTATATATGCCTGAAAAGCTAATATTTGTGTAAAATAAATAATAATGATAATATTGATAATAATAGTAATAATAATAATAATAATAATAATAATAATAATAATAATAATAATAATAATATTGATTATAATAATAATAATAATAATAATAATTTTGATAATAATAATAATAGTAATAATATTTTTGTTGAACCTCTTTACAACAACATTTCTTTGATAATGCACTCATGTACTGTCAGGTTGCAAAAATCGACACCCCACGTCCATTTCCAACAAACAACAACAACCATTAGGCCCACAATCACACCTACTTGTAAAAGTCAATAGCCAGCCGTTGAGCTTGCGCCGCGCCAATTGGCACTTCACCCGGATCCGACTGACCGCGAGTGTAGGCGTGTTGCTTGCCCTGTGTGTGATACAAATTGGCCAAGTTGCAAAGGGCTTGTGCTTCTGTTTGCTACAAGGTCAACAGCGACAATAAAAAATAAAGTATCAATCATGTCATGCGTTCTTTCGTGTAACGGAATGCTAATAATCATGAGGATTTGGGTCATTGTTTATAAAGTCTCACATTTCAGTGATAGTCATATTCCTGACTGTTCATCCTCCACGTGGTGCATCCTGGACAAGGTATCCTTAGGTAGATAGACTAATAACAGCAAGGACCGAATGCACAGCGGTATAACTGGGCTCTCACTTTTGCGGATTGGTAAGTGGAAACATACACACAGGGTACTTAAGAGATATCTTAAGATATATATATATATATACCATATGCAGCCTTTGGAGTAGCAAGGATGTTATCTACCAGTCAAAAATCTTCGTTGTACTTCTACATTTGTTGTGCTTATCAAGTTATATGGTGTACAAATATAGAAATAATGAAAAGGTAACTACGTCGCAAATCACTATGAATAAATCAATCAATTTAGCATAATAATTGACCAATGAAAATAAAGGCATTCGATAGTGATTGGTTCAACATTTATCAACCAATCATATTAATCCATACTTTTGTAGTTAACTTTTCAATTGAATATTGTGTATTTATATGCCATACAAAGGTTGGGTATACATAATCACAAAAAGTACATCAAACTCACCTTGTCGTCAAGCTGCCTAGCAATCTCCAGTTGTCGATTGAAACACATGACGGCGTCTTCGAATTGGCTCAACATTTTCAAGTCGTTTCCCAAATTGCCGCTGGCTTGAGATTCGCTTGACAAGTCACGAATACGTCTAAACATCGACAAAAGTAGATAAAATGGAGATGCTAATATTATTTCGAACATCCGGGATGCTAATGATCCTGAGGATTTGAGTAATGCTTACATAAAGTCTCAATTTCCAATGATGGTGATATTCCTGACTGTTAGTCCTCCACGTGGTGCATCTGGACTAGGTGCCAACAGGCATCTAGACTAATAACAGCAGGGTCCGAGTGCACGGCGGTATAACTGGGCTTCCTTTACGGCGGGTGGGTGCGAACATACACAGGATGCTTAAAAAGGTATCTAAAGGTATACGTATACCATATGTAGCCCTTGAGCTAAGGGAAATAACCCTGACAAGGTATCAGGCGGTCTCGTCAATCTTTGCGAACAGTGGCGACGTCACAAGGATGCCATAGCCAAAGAAACTTTGTTGACTTCTTCCACGTTTGTCTACGCTTGTCAAGCCATCGAAATCGATCGTTCACATGTCGTAAAAATATGGGAAATAATTAAGAGGTGACCACGTCACCAGCCAAAATGAAAATGAAATGAATGAATGATTTCGAACATGTGTGTGTGTAATGCTTTCAAAGAAGAAGTGGTCACAAAACGTACTTGGACATATGCTTTTCGGAACGATCTTCACATTATCTTGGCCCGGACCTTATCTTAGAAACTATTGACTGACATATTCCTACACCCTTCCGAAAACTGTGAACAATGGAAAGGGATTATTTGAGATGTCATGCAAACTTGGAATTAATGAAGATGTAACTATGCCACTAACTTTTCTTGCTGTTGCTTACAAAGTTTTGATCTCTAATAATGACATTATTAATAATCTTATTTTCCCACATTCGTGTAGTGTATCTTAGCCCAAATGGATCGAACATTTAGTAGTATAAGTGGACTTGCTGACAAATGAATTTGCCGGTCACTCGGTCCTCTTTTGCATCCGAGTTGGGCTTCTATAGCTATTCTGGCTGGATGAGTGAACAATTTTCGTTAAACTTGGTTAATCCATTTTAGTCAAGATTTCAGGATTTTTCACGAGTTAAGAAGGCCAAACCGCCTTTTGTAGTGTGTACTCAAAGAACAACACTTGAGGCGTACTGACATTAAATGTTAATTACATCCCCCGAGTTAAACCCCTCCAATGATCTCTGTTGGCTGCCTAGGGTAAACAAACGGACGTCCATTTAAGTAATTCATTTGGACGGTGGTAGGATTAGCATAAATAAAAGCACTGAGTTCGCATGCTACAATGTCTGTCCCAATTTTCCGTTGGCCGCCTGGCCTTCTTTTCCATCCGGGTAATGGTTGGACTTCCATAGCTATTCTGGCTAGATGAGTGGGCGATCTACGTAAAATATGCACTCGTTCATTATGGTTGATAATGTGGTCGCTTCTTCATTATTTTTCGACATTTATACGGCTTATAAACAGTTGATTTCAATAGATTGATAGACGTAAAAATCTTAGAAGAATTGACTGGTAGACGACATCCTTGTGACGTCGCCACTGTTCGCACAAAAATTGACCAGGTAGCCTGATTCTTGTAAAGGTTATCTCCCTTGGCCTAAGGGCTACATATGAAATACGTATGCCTTTAGATACCTTTTAAGTATCCTGGGTGTATGTTCGCACCCATCCACCGTAGCGGAAGCCCGATTATACCGCTATTGCACTCGGACCCTGCTGTTATTAGTCTAGATGCCTAGGGGCACCTAGTCTAGGATGCACCACGTGGAGGACTAACAGTCAGGAATATCACTATCATTGGAAATTGAGACTTTATAAGCATTACTCAAATCCTCAGGATCATTAGCATTGACTTCAATGGCTTGGCAAGTGTAACAAATCCTCAAGATCATTAGCATCATATATATATATATATATATGTATATATAAACACACATAATCGCCAACAAACCTTGCCAAAATCAAATCCCACCGATGGTATTCCAAAGCTTTGGCATAATTTTTTTACGACAAGTATGCGTTTGCCCAGCTGACAATAGATGGCAGATAAACAATTCAAGTCATCCGTACCGACAGTTAGCGCACGCGACAGAAACAGAATTCACTCTATCCCACTCTCCCTCGCGACAAAATCGCTCACCTTCAACTGCCAGATAGGCATGTGGGAACAGCAGGCGTCTGGGCAAAAGACTCCATCAAAATGGGAAAATGATTGTCTAAATGGAACATATCAACAAAATAAAATTTTTAGAAATGATATTATGTCGTACAAACAAAGTTTTTCAGATAAAATTGCAAAGTTGCGTCAATGTTGCTATTTGGGGAAATGTTTACGGGAAAGTAAACATTTTGGTAAAACCAAAAGACGGCTCGCATTTGTAACAGTAGTATGAAGATTAAGCATTCCATTTTGGTTGGTGACGTGGGGTCACCTCTTCATTATTCCCCATATTTATACGACAACAAACGATCGATTTCGATGGATTGATAAGCGTAACACAAACGTAGAAGAATAACAAAAGTTTCTTGGCTGGTAGACGGCATCCTTGTGACGACCACTGTTCGCAAGGTGACGATACCGCCTGATTTTTTGTCAGGGTTATCTCCCTTAGTCCAAGGGCTACATATGATATACGTATACCTTTAGATACCTTTTAAGTATCCTGGGTGTATGTTCGCATCCAACCGCCGTAGCGGGAATCCCGAGATTATACCGCTGTGCACTCGGACCCTGCTGTTATTAGTCTAGATGCCTATAGGCACTGGTCCAGGATGCACCACGTGGAGGACGAACAGTCAGGAATATCTGCATCATTCAAAATTGAGACTTTATAAGCATTACTCAAATCCTCAGGGTCATTAGCATCCCATCTGGACTAATAACAGCAGTGACCGAGTACAGTGGTTTACTATGGGGACTATAGGCTAATATTGTTATTATTGGGATGCTAATGATCCTGAGGATTTGAGTAATGCTTATAAAGTCTCAATTTCCAATGATGGTGATACTCTTGACTGTTATTCCTCATGTGGTGCATCTGGACTAGGTGCCTATAGGCCTAGAGGTAGTCTGGACTATTAAGACCGAGTACAATTGGTTTTCACTGAATTTCCGCTCAGTGAATGAGTGCTAGCATACACCCTAGTTGCTTAAAAAGTATCTTAAGGTATTCATTTACCATATGTGGCCGGCTAGGCTACAGATCCTAATATCTTGTGTCAATTTCGATGAAACTTCCGTCACAAAAAATAATCGAGATGGAATCAGCCCCTAAGCCCCCACAGCTGTTGGAATCCTTTATCCAACCGAAGAAGGACCGAAGTTGACGAGATTGCACAGGAAGTAAAATAAGATTCTACCCTTGTTGACCAATAATGACGAGCCTGACTCAAAGTCATAAAAGCGTGGAAATTCTCCCTCTGATGTTTCCGTCAACCCTTTCATCCCCCAAAGAAAATCGCCTTGCTAGTTCCTGTGAACACTGGCGCCATCGCAAGGAAGCAATCTTCTAGCCAAAAAACTTCATTTGTGCCGGGGTGGTCTAGTGGTACAGCGGTCGAATTTGGACCTCGGTGGGAATCGGGGTTCAAATCTCACCACCAGCACTAAAATGCGAGCCCACGTTCGGTTTCGCTAAAATGTCCACTACTGAAAAATGTTTATTGTAAAACATTCAAAGTAATAAACATAAAATAAATTAATTAATTAATCCTCCTAAATCCAATTCGCATAAAAGCGTGGAAGGTCGCCCTCTGATAGTTCTTGCACATCAGTCAACCCTTTAATCTCCCCAAGAAGATCACCTTGTCAATTGATTGACATTGCTTGTCTCCAGGAAACAAGGCTGGATTGTTCAGAGCCGTTTAGTCTTCCTACAGCTTTCCAATCAACGTCTGCATTATTCTTCCCATCAACTTATGTACAAAATCCAGCACATCTTGCTTATCCCCATTAGCTATCAGTGCGTTAATTGATTGGAAAGGTATATCCCCACAATTAACATTTTCGCGTTTTAAATTTTCAAAGTATACAATGTCCGTAATCAATGCTTATGCTCTCATCAATAATTACTACGAAAAAGAAGTTGATAAGTTTTATGAGCAACTTGAAGATCTATATCCTCACCTCAAGACCTCATCACAAATCGTTATTTGAGGAGATTTTAATGGCGAGTTTTCAAAGATGATGTCAATTAACCATTTATTGACCCTTGAACAAAATTGCGTGAACAATGCGAGAACGGAAGAAGGTTAAGTAAATTCACAGTAAGGTGCAATATGGTTTTCATGGACACATTATTCCAACACCCTGTGAAGCATCTAACAAGTCTAAGCTGATGTCTCTGTAGTTAGCAGGTATTTGTCGATCTCCTTTCATCTGAACAGGAACAAGAGTAGCACGGTGCCAGTCTTTAGGGCAATGCTCAGTTATTCAGAAATCCGTTATGATGCCATACAGATCTTCAACAAGTCGAGAGAGACCATATTTGAAGACATATGGAGGAATTTCGTCGAAAACGGCGGCTTTCCTAGCTTTTATTTTTCTGTAAATGCGCATAATATCATCGATAATAGGGGGTTCTATGGAGATTAGATAAAAGCCGAAGGAACTGTGTCAAGTATAGATTGGTCTTGCAACCATCGTGTTGTGATTTCAGGATGATTTAAAGTCTGATTAAAATGGCGTAACTAGACTTCATTTGGAATACCAGATGATCCAACTTTAACTTTATTGCCATGGCATAGCTGATCCAATTTCTTGTAAACTTTTCCACAATCGTTATGATAAGCAGAAACCCCTTTAAAACCTTTAAAAAAAGTAAACCGCTTCAATAGGTTGGTGCTCTAAAGTACTAGTTAGCCCTTTAGTAAAATCTAACAGGTTAGTTAGACAAGATCTCGAGAGAATAAATCCATGCTAAGTTGGATTAATTAGTTTCTTATCTAATAGATAACTTATTAGATGTCCTTTAGCAGTCGCTCTAAAAGTTTTCTAGATGCTGGAAGTATGCTAATTAGCCTATAACTTTCAGGGTGATACATGCTACCTGTTTTGTAAATTGGCTTTATGTATACTAGTTTCCAGGCCTCCGGTAATTGACCACTAACTAGGGACAAATGGAATAAATGGGTGACTACTAATGTCAATATATTAGCATACTTCTCTGAGAACTTTGGGGTAGATACCTTCAGATCAGTATGAAGTAGATTTTAAGTGCTTAAACTGTTTGAAGACCATGACCTTGGTAATTCTGAAATTTTTCACATTTGCATTAGGATCGGCAGAGCAAGCGACAACGATGTCATTAGTGCAAAAAACAGACTTGAAGTATTCCTTAAATGCGTTACACGTTTCCTCAATTGATAGTAATAAACCATTGCAGTCCTTAATATATGGAAAAAAGCATTCAAAAGGACGCTTTCTTTTAATAAAATTAAATAATAATTTTTATCAACTTTTGCTTTATTGAATAAATTGTTAAGTTTTTTTATTTTTAGCTCTTAATAGCAACTACACTTTGATTTCCAATAACAATGTAATTGTAATAAAAACAGAGCAATTTTATAACTTTCTATTTAAAAATGCCATATTTCTTTAAGCGCTTAACTTGGCTAGGAAATATATTTTTATAAAGGCTGGGAGTCTGGAGAGGGACGAACAATCTTATACCGTGATTAATACTTGCTGTTATGTGGAAATGAAGATTATTCACATTATTCAAACTTGCTAATTCCCAGTTAGCATTCTGAAAAAACTCTCGTAGTCCACTAAGGTCCGTCTTCCGAAAATCCGGAGATGGTATCAGGCATTGTAACCGCAATTTAGAAACCGGGGATAGGTAAAGTAACAGAAAGATAACAATTAATCAATATTTTTCCACATACACTAAATCAATTAAAAATATAAATGTCGCTCCTCTAAATAAAACAATCAATAACAAAAAAATAGTTTTAAAGATATCTATCTAAATGTTAAAATAACTTATTTGTTTCTATCAACCATAAAATAATAAGTAATTAATCCTATACCAAACTTTAATTTCAACATTAAATTGCAAAAAAACTAAAAAACTGTTTACCGGTTTACTATTAAACATAATCATATTTTTAAAAATTTTAATGTCTAATGAATTATTATTTGAATGAAAAATAATAATCTATTATCAATCTTTAAATTTTATAAGTATATGTACCACAAAAATTCGTAATTTTAATTAAAATTTAAAAAATAAAATAAAACACTAACAATTGTTATTTACTTAAAACAAGAAAAACGTTGTGCACCAATGTTCATTAAATATCAAGGATACAAACTGCGAGCGCGGTCATAGCGTTTTTAAGTTGAATTGTGACCTATGCAGTAAAATAAAGTAGTAATAATAATAAATAATAAATAATAATATTTTTTCTATATTTTTGTTTTTTAATTATTATTATTATTAATGTATTTTTAATTTCTAATTTACAAGTTAAATTAAATTAACATATCACTAGCGAGGTGTGGCGCGCGTCACGCTACACATCTATTAGAGCGGTATTCACCTTATTTTTTCTTTTGTAAAAATTATTGCAATGGTTTTGCATTGTAATACGTAACTTGTTTTACTATTACTTTTGTATATTTATTATTTTTTCATAATAATTGTTAACTGTTCCATATTTACCTTGATATTGTCTTAATTTCAAAAACATTTTTCTGCAACATATCTTTTTTATTTTACTATTTATATTATACTTTTTTTTAATTAAAAATAATTTTTATTAAAAAATCGATAAAAATTCCATAGTCATCACAAGGTCTTCGACTTAATCAACTCGTGTACAAACCTGAAACTATTGTTTAATAGCTCAAAAGTTAATAATATATATAGTTTAAAGTAAATTACTCACAAATCAAAAACCAAGTTTTATCAAGTTTATCTATAAATCAAGATAAAAAATTAAACTGGCTAGTTATAAATCAATAAACATAGTGAAAATTATTAGCAGTTGCAGGTTGGTACTCGAGTTTAGTAGATTCTCCTTTTGGTCCTCTGTTTAGAAATATTCGTCGTATTAAAAAGAAAAAAAAGTAAAAATATAAAAAAAGTAAAATAAAATTATTTTTTTTTAATGTTTAAATCAAACTGCGGAATTGTGGGTATGTATGCAGATTTAAAGGTCTGAAGGCTTGATGTATTGACTATGTTGGAGGGGATGCTGTTTCAGGCTGTTACAACTGTACCACTTGACCAAAGGCTCAAGGTTTTTAAAGTCTAAATAAATGCCCTTTAAAACTAGTTTCTGGTTTAATAAAATAAAAGTTGAGACAGTCGGTTTTAACTACGTCGCTTCAGAGTCTCCTATGACGCAAAAGAAAAATTTTAAAACTTGTTAATTTAGTGCTATAGAAATATGTTAAACTATTTATTGGAGTTTTGTAAAACATCTCTGGGCTTTATTAATTATCTGTAAGTCATGTTTTAGCATAGATGATGTGAGTTAAAAACAGTATTTTAAATGGGGTTAAATGTAAAGCATTAACATCAGAGAAGCATTAGTAGAAAGGATTCAACCCAAATTTCATCTAAAAAAAGCAATAAACAAATGCAGGTTTAAAAAACTTCCAGATAATAAGTAGAAAACTGGAGGTAGTAGTTGAGTGTCACTCCGAGATTTTTTCAGTGTAGACAATGATAGCGCGGGGACCTAGGTAGAATAACGAGGAAAATTGAATGCTTTAATTTTCTAGTAAGTAAATGGTAGCATTTAAACCAGTTGTTTAATGACCAATTGTGAAAGTTTTAGATATTAAGTCGCAGTAGTTTGGGATTAGAACCCCAAATCTTTACATCGTCAGCATAGAGAAAAATGTTGAATTAAACTACTGTTGGCAAATTACTAATAACAAAGATAAATAACAATTGTAAGATTTTACTGAGATCTCGGTCCTGATTTCCTTTGATTTAAATTGATACGGATAATTATTAGCACTCCAGCTAATTTCAATCAAAAATGTTCTTGTGTGATTTAAATTATTGTTCTGCAATTTATTATTACAAAATAATTTAAAATTACATACCAAAACTGTTTACCAACAGGAAAAAACAGGACACGATATATTCACAGAACCACAGTCACCTCAACAACAAACGTGATAAATTCAAATACAAAAAGGCGCTTCAAAACAACATTTAAATAAAGTCAAATTTGTTTAAGTGTACAATAGTATAAAAATTGTAATCAAAATAAAAATTAATTATTTTAAATATTTCATTCCAACAGTAATACTCCCGGCCAGTTTCAAAGCAGACATTGCTGGGGCAAGATGAGTTCACAACAAATGACACAAAATTTTGACGTTGACTTAAATGGGGATGGTAAACACCGGATACTTGTAAGATTACACACTTGTAAGATCCACAAGCATACCAAACAAAGATGTTTAGACTTAATTCATGTTTTTAAGTAAAAAACGCTGCCTAAGGAATTGTTGTACGTCATATAATTTGAGTAAATTTTATTGGTTGTGGGTTCTGTTCTCTGGTTGGTTATTGTCTAGTTTAGCTATAATTGGATATTTTAAGCACTATTTAATGTACATTTTTTTGCTTTCGCCTCATTTTGCAATGGCTTCAGTTTGTGCAGTGCATTGAACTCGACGTAAATATTACAGTTGGGTAAACGTAAAAAATAGTATTCAGGTGTTTAAAGAAAGTAGCAATAGTGAGTTTTATCACTGTGTGTTGTTATTAAACCATGGAGGATGTAAAGATTTACCGTAGAAGAAGGTTTATTTTAGATGCATCTTTTGTCAAAAACGGAAATCAGAAAGTACTGGGATTCGCATTACCAAGTAACTTTATTTTTATGTAATGTCTGGTAGAACTAAAAATTTAAATTGTCCATCCCATTTTACGGTAAAACTGGAAAATGATCATTATGTTATAACGGCAGCCAAACTGAAACATGATCATTCGTGCTCAAGTGAAGAAATAGCACTTGATCCCAGCAGGAGAAGGCTATCTAAAGAAGAACAATGTGAGTTGAAAATATTGTTTATACAAAAATGCCCCATCTCCAAATACAAACCTACGCTCGGAACAAATTTAAGAAAAAAGTCACAACGAGGGATTTGTATAATCTTTGGTGGAAATTGGGTCACAGTACGATAAGATTTAACTAAATTTTTAGAAATTGCGAACTTTGAAGAAACGCTGTCCCGTTTAAGGGAAGAAGGAATAGTAGCATGCAAACGGGACAGCGGTGGAAAGTACAATGTAATCAATTTTTGCCACGCTGATTAGAAAGCCTTTTATAGAAAATTCCCTGAAAATGCTTGTTTTGATGCCACCTACAGTACAAACAAAGAGAAGTAATTTAAATGTAGTATTAAATGAGTTTTAGTTATTTATTAGTGCCTTTTGTCGTGACTGATTCTTTTGGTCAGTCCATTCCCATCATGCATAGTTTAATAAGAAATGAGAAAAGTGTAACGTATGTTACTGCGTTACAGCACTTGAAACAAATAATGGGTGACACCAGTGAAACAAAGTCGTTTACAATTGATTGTGCTCCAGCCCTCCGTCGCGCACTGAAATAAACATTTCCCAATTGCGCCATAAATGTATGTCATTTTCATATTCTTCGGGCTGTAAACAAGAAAGTAATTATTTTTTATAAATTCATGAAATAGTTCAGAACGAATAGAGAACGCGATTTTTTTAAGAAAATAATGAAGTGTCATTCCATCAGCAGGTATGTTATGCACGACGGTATAATTAATGTAGATATTTCCAACTTGTAGATTGAATGAAACGTCGATATTTATATATTAATTCCATTGTAAGCAAATACTGGGTACCATTAAGAAATTTGTGGGTTGAAATATTTAAAACAACAATGAATGTTGGAAATTTTACTAGCAATCGTGCTGAAAACGCTCATAGGCATTCAAAAAAAGATCTCTCTTGCAATGTTTCTTTTGTCAAATGTATGGTACATATATGGGATTACATGGCTTGGAAGATGTACAATGTGAGAATTAACAATTATTGTAGTATGCGACACGAAAACTACAATAAACCGCAAGTAGTGGAGGATGCGCTGCAAAGACTGACACCTTATGCAGCAACGAAGGTCAATGCACGTTGTAACAAAAAAGAACAGGAATGTCAAACTTTTTCCTCATCTTCAGTTAACAACTGTGGTGGAAAATGAACGCGTTCGTTACTCAAATAGGTCGCATGAGTTATAGTTGACCGATTGGACAGTACTTGCACTTGTATATTCTTTAAAACTACGCATCTTTCTTGTGAGCATTTAATAGATTCGTTTCAAAAAAATCTTTTGTATTTGAATACGATTGATTATTAATGTTATTTGTAGATCTATTAACTAACTGTCGCAGATGGACTTGTAATTACATACTTCCGTTGTACAAAGAATTATCGAAAACAACTTTTAAAAGTATATCGGTGCTACCGTCCAACGCATATAACTCTTCAAAACGAACATGGAACCAAATAATGAGTAATTATTATCCCAAGTAATGCAAATTGTTTTAATACTTTTTCAATAGCAATACCGTACCAGACTATTGAATAAAGTACATTAATAAAGCTAAAAAACTGAATGCTGTCCCCAGAAAAAAAGTAATTCCAAGTGAGAGAGATAGTGAGATCAGAAAGTGAGAATGCAATTTGTTTATATATTTGTAGTCTTATGAGAGATTATCAGCTTTGCGATGCTTCAAATGTACAATGAAAAGTGCACAATGGGTTTTTTTTCTAAAAGTTACATTTTTTTGGGTTTTTGTACCTTTGTAGATGGGAAAAGATATTATTTTGTATTTTTTTCGTAATGTGGTCTAAATAAAATTTATTATTTTCTGTTTGTTTTTGTTATAAAAATTGAGGAACATTTGTGATGAAACGTGGGTAAACAGGCTCCAATAAGTAACTTAAATAGGATATTTTATGCAACCATTACTTTAGAACCCTAAAATCACTGTACTGTTGCCTCAAAATAACACTAGTAATATACTCATCTATCTCAGTTTCCATAAGGATCGACCTAGTTTGTTAAGAAAACATTATTTGATCTGATGTATCTAAAGTATAAGCAACCCTTTCCATTTATGCTATCCAATTGCATTACTTTTGTCGTTGTATTAATCGTAGGTCATTCATTTCAAGCAATAAAATGCAGGAACTTGATGTGAAATTAGTTTCACTAATTATTAAGATTGCACTTAACATAAGTAATTTTAATATAATACATGGATAGTATACAGGTGATTGAATCAGGACGCACATAATTATTTTTTTAAGTTGGACGTTGCTAAATTTGATTGTGTTTACTTAACCGATCTCAATTGGGTATTTATTTTAGACATAGCACGATGAATAATTTTTTCCTGCAGTAAATATATAAATATTACTATTATTTGTATTCTTATTAATTTCAACTACTGGATCAACTTGTTACTATGATGGAACAATAGGCACAATTTTCACTGATAACAGTAATTATGAATAATAATTTAAAAAATTTCCAATCCTTGTCTTAGTTCTTAATCAAGCATATACAATTATGTTTATAGCCATGCATCATGTGATAGTGTTTACTATTTGTAAAAACAACCTTCTCATTCACCTTGTTTTGTTAGTTAATGAGCGCATATACATTATGCACATAATACACAAAAATAACCTTTAGATTTAAGACCTGCAATACTGATACGACAATAAAATATCTCCAGTCCATTTATTGGTAAATCAGAAGGGTTGTGTAACATTATTGACGGCTAACCACATAACGGGTATTTTATGTGATTCTCACATCATGTGATAATGTAAAAATAACATTTTAGTCTGGTTTAATGATACTGTTGTTACATTCTACCGTAAAATAGGTATTAAATGAAATAACTATCTCTTATTTTAGGAAACATCCTAATATGACTCTCAGTAAAATGCAGCTTCAGTTAAATGATACTTATTACATTGTAACAAAAACCCAACATAATCATGAAATATGATCCCTTGTCGTAGTTCATATATAATAATTATATTATTATATTATTATCATCTAGAAACTTTACTTCATTGATTATAAACCACATTTTAAGTTTTTTATTCTCATTATGCTATCCCAATGTAGTCATTCCAGGGCAGTATGTATTTTAGGTTCAGACCAACGACCTTCATTTTCATATATGGATGAAATCACTGTAGTCAAAATATCATGCTGTTTGTATTAAACCATATAACATTAGTAATACATTTATCGATTGTAGTTCTGTGACATCAACTCACTGTGTTAACAAAAAAACATTACTTGATGCAATATGTGTAAACTATAAACTATTATCTCCATTCCTTTATCGATTTGCATCCCATTTTATTGTAGTGCTATTGAATGCATATACAATGAGTCAAAGAAGTTTTGATAACAGAGTTGTTTTATTTGACCATAAAACAACGGTTGATTTTATGAGTAAAGTTATACTATACAAAATTGCACTGAATTAAAAAACAATATACTATATAAAACCAACCCCTCAGTTAATAATTAGCATAGGTAAATAAAAATTTTAATAACCTTTTTATTGCTTATAAAGATTAAATTGTACAATTTAGCTATTTGTAATAATGTAGTACATTATAAAAAAATACGATTTTACGTTATTCTGTGTTCCTTATGTAAAAAAAACATGTAATTAAGAATTGTGTATGTGCCGTTTTTTTAACAAATGCAAATAAATTATTAATTTTACGACACATTATTTTAGGTTATAAGGAGCCTTCTATACTGTATCTATTATTATCTACAAAAGACTTACATAATTACGATGAACTGCATTAATTTTATTACAGCGAAACGTTAGTCAATAGTAAAAAATTCATTATAGTAGTGAACCCTTATCGATTTTAGTTTACGTACTTACTGTTCATTTTATGCAATAGTTATAATGTAATTTCTTTCTTTTGTTAATATGACACATTAATAATTGGAATATTGTTAACTATTTCTATAAATGAAGTAAATAAAATGTGTAAAAAACAGATTAGAACCAAAAATTATACACAATGCTTTAAATTAACTAATAATAGTACGGTCCAATACTAATAGTGTTTCTACAAAATAGAAAATTAACATTTAATGAAACATTTTAGTGTTACTGCAATAATTTTTAGAATTAATAATTTAACAACTTTAATAAATGAATAAAACTGCATTTTTTCCCAAATTAACAATTTTATCCCAATATACTGACTACTTTTTTTACCAACAGTAGATAATAAAAAGCTTATTTTCTATTGGCTTTTGTGATTTTATTGATATGTCTGCTGAAAATGGACATATTCACACTGAAACCATTTTCATTGGTCCAAATTATATGATCATAAAATTTTATAATTTTTTTTTATATGACGGTTAACAATTGCCCTGCCTAATGTCATTGTTGACTACAAACTTAGATGTACAACCTTCTATTCAAGTATGATTGTCCACATAGAATACTGTTTAAATAGACTCGTTAAACTACGGGCAAAAACTAAAACAAAATATCTAACCTTTTCTTTTTTGTTTTTTTTAACCTTAAACACTTTGATTTTGGAGGTTCTTTTAGCACTTTGATCACAAACAAGTTTTTCTTCATGCTCTTAAAATCTCTGTCATACCCTTCAGTTAGTAATATAACTGAATAACATCCATTAACTAAATCAGCTGTATTTTTAACAATAACAAGCGCCTTTAATTCATTAATAGAATTTGTGCAAATTTTATTAGTATCACCAAATTTTCTATTATACACTTTTTGTACTTTACTTGGAATATTCACTGTACAAGACTGAAAGTGAAATACATTCCAACTTGTTTCTAGCTTTGGATCACTGTCACTAACGCTTACAAATTTGTTAGTAACTGTTCCTGAGTTTAATTCAAGTTTTAATAAAGCTATCTCTTGCTCAATTTTTTAACTTATATTAATTTAGCGATACTATTAAAACATCTATTTATTATAGTCAAACATATAATTATCAGAAAAGCAACCCACCATTGTCACTAGATGCTCACCGGTATTATGAAGACCAGCATTCAAAGGTTTAGTAACCAAATGATGCTCGTCATCTGCCTTCAAAAATGCATGCTTTGGCATTTTGCTAGAAACTAATGATACAGTGGTTTTAGATTCGAACACCAAGAGATCGGCTATTATTAATATTTGCCAAAACTGTACACCAATTTAAGCAGAACTAAATTTCAAACCCCAATGGCTTAGTAGTATACTGAATTGTACTTCCAACAATTGATCAATATTGACCTCGGGCAATATAACTGGTCGTGTTTCTAAAAAACTCCAAATTTTGCAGTATTGGACTTCAAAACTCCAACGGTTGTCAAATATTAAACTTTCACTATACACAAAAATTAAGTATTACACTTTCGAATTCCAAATTTTAGATAGCATTCAACTTTACTACCTACAATTGGTAAATATTAACCTTAGACAATATAACAAATCGAGTTTTTAAAAAACTCCAAATTTGACTTGAAACTCCAACGATTGGCCAGTATTAAAATTTGAAACCCCAACAATTAGCAGCGTTAAATTTTTACAAATGTCAGTAAGTACTGTACATTTACATAAACAACTTTGACTTTATTTAAACGTTGTTTTGAAGCGTTTTTTTGTATTTGAATTTATCACGTTTGTTGTTGAGGTGACTGTGGTTCTGTAAATACATTGTGTCCTGTTTTTTCCTGTTGGTAAGCAGTTTTGGTATGTAATTTTAAATTATTTTGTAATAATAAATTGCAGAACAATAATTTAGATTACACAAGAACTTTTTTGATTAAAATTAGTTGAAGTGCTATAATTATCCGTATCAATTTAAATCAAAGGAAATCAGGGCCAAAATCTTAGTGAGATTTTGCACTAATCATTGATAAACTCTGCAGATAATTTTACATAAAAAACAATTTGCAGTCACGTTTAGAGCTATAACATCGGTTTATTAGAAATTTCCTAATCCAGTTAAGTAGGATTTAGGTATTCAGGTATGTTCTTGAGTTATGTAGGAGAAAACTCCTTTTGGTACTCGGTTCAAAATATCAAATATTAACGAAAATAAATTTTAAAAATGTTTATGTATATAAATATTAAAAAATGTATTTATATGTATAAATAGGAATATAAAAATTAAATATAATCATGAAGAAAATAATTATCATATTGTTGTTCTATCTTACATTTGACAATAAACATTTACACAAAAACGTTTTACTAGTTAGTACCTATTTTAAACTATGCAAATTTGTTGTCGTTTTTTATTAATGTTAAATGTAGCATATTTGTAGCATATTTACTATTTATAAATAACTTCCAAAAAATTCCAATTTTGTTTATTAATATTTTTAAATTGTTTAACTCGGTTGCTTATTTCTAATTTGTTAAAACAATTTTTATTAGCACAATTATGTGTTGTGCCAGATTTCCCTCTATTTAGCATTTAGCAGTGTCTTACTAACATTACGTGATTTTTTGTTGCATATTTTCAACTTAATGTTGTTGTTTTTATGACAATTAACAATAAAATTTTATGCAAAATTTTTTATTAATTAGTGTTTATTTTAAACAACGAGCATAAAATTTGATTAAATCGTAAAAAATATAATATTTTAGAATAATTAGTTTTTATTATACTTTTTAAAATGCAATTTAATTTAAAATGTAAAAATTAAATTTTAATTTTGATTATAATTAAAATTAATACTTTTAAACTTTAATTTTTAATTTCATATAAATATTATTTATTTAAAACATTTAGTACATTAATTTTACTCATTTTAATTACATTTATAAAATTTTATAAATTGTTACTTTATTTAAAATTTTTATTTTGTTTTTATTTTTTTAATTTAATATTAATTGCGTTAATACATACCACAGTAATTTTGAATATAAACGCTCTATTTGAAAAGCGATTCTCACACAATGGTTAGTGCATTGTTTAGTACGATTGATGTAAAAATTGTTTTTAGACCACTGGAGTAAAGTGCCATCGTTCATGCATTGATGCTTTTGAAGATTTAAAACGCAATAAGAAACATCGTTATATTTTATTTCATATTCAAAATTATCAAGAAATCCGAGTGCTTCACCAAGCCGATAGAAGTAGGATTTATTAAAACTTCTTTTACAACGTAGGTGCCACATACGATGATTTCATGTCGGATCTCATGTCTGCAATGGACAAAGGAGAAGGTCGTTATGCTGTTTATGATTACGAAATAGATGGAAAATTACCAACGTTGGTTTTCGTTTTATGGTACGTAAATTTATTATATCCAACTTTCAGGGTTCCTTCATCTCTTAACGTCAAAAATCGGATGATATATGCGGCATCTAAAGATGCAATTAAAGCCAGTTTAATTGGAATTAAACATGAAGTGGAAGCAAATGACATTGACGAAATTGTGGAAGAAGAAATGCGCAAAAAGGCCCTTTGAATTTGTACATTTTCACTTTTTCAAATGTGTTCGAATGTCAAGTCCACCCGCTAAAATCGAATTTTTTAATTATGTTTGGTTGGTTACACAAATATAATGCATTTTTATTTCAAAATTACCACAGGTCTGATTTTGATATTTTCTCTTTGAAGAGTGACACTGGTTTGTAATTCGAATTCTTATTAGTTTGTGTTGATTTTTTTAGCTTTTGAATTTTTTCGTTTCTCACACATTCAGATCACATATGCTTGAACAATCTTGAATTACGTTGGCAATGAATATGTTTTTTTGTATGTTTTATTTTGAGAATTTTCTTGAAATCCTTGTTTTTGTGTTTTGCTTAGATCTTTTCCATCATCATTATCATTAAATAAAAGCGGATTTATTTTAGAACTTTAGTTTAAATATGCTCTCATTTTTTAGTTACACTGCTAGAAATTAAGTTAATGGCTTTTGGGTTGAGGTAGTATAGAAACTCTTTGTTATCAATGAGATTTATACTGCGCTCTAGTACCACTGGGTTTTTTTAAGTTTGTTACCGGGCTTAATATTCTCGAGATGGAATTTTCGTCAACTAGTTGCGAGTATGAGATTTACTTGAAAATGTTTAATATTGGTTTCGGATTATATAATCTAATAATAAAAATAAAAGTTGGTGGCAAAGCCACCTCTATTAGTTCCAAGTTCTCAGCATTTCGAATAATTCTTTCTACTGTTCACGGTTTTCGGATTATAGCCTTATTGCTTTAGTTCCTGCATGTTTTCCGCAGATTCTGAAAGTTCATTTGATTGGTACGATTGTTCACCGAACAAGTAAACTGGTAATAGGCAACTTCGTTGTGGTTAGTGACATTTCTATATTTGAATCTGTTGAAAGCACTAGAATATTTATTTCCATATTTAAACGATTGTATCACAAGAACGAACGTTGGAAAATGGCGGAAATTGTTTTTGATTAATAGAAGGCATCCTTGTGAGGACAATTCATTTACGAGATACATCGGTGCTTCCATTAACCGTCTTGATGTTTCCAGATTTTAGGCTAATACGAATATACAAGTAGGTCAATAAAATAATAATTTATTTGTAATTGCTGACTGCATCGTTAGGGAAAAATAAAAAGATGGATTTTAGTCTAGATAAACTGTATATTCTGAACAATTACCGTGGTAGATTATTTATGTTTACCACTGAATGTTTTGCGGGAAACATCTTTCAGCGATGGACATTTTAGTGAAGCCGAACGTCGGCCCTCATTTAGTGCCCGTGGTGGGATTCGAATCCAGGGCCAAGTCGAACTCTGTACCGTTAAGCCACTCAGCTATTTACTGCTGAAAGAAATATCATGACATCATTTCGAATACGATGAAAGTGGAATGTCTAGATCCAAAATTTTTGGCTTGTAAAAATTGTTCATGGTTACCCAGTTTTGCCGCTGTGCATTCAGTTCCCGCTATTATTAGTTTAGATGCCTATGGGCACCTTGTCCATGATGCACCACGTGAAGAAGCAGTCAGAAATATCACAATCATTGGAAATAGAGACTTTATAAGCATTACTCAAATTCTCAAGATCATTATTATTTGGCCGAAGTGATAAGTATAAAGCAACATTCTCCTACAACCTTGGGGGATGCTAATGATTCCTGAGGATTTGAGCAATATTTATGGGTTGTCAATTTTCAATGATGGTAATATTGCTGACACTGGGTGCATCCAGGACTAGATGCAGTTAAAACAGCAAGGATCGAGTCCATAGCGGTATAACTGCGCTTCTGCTTTTGCGATATATTATCTGCGTTTATATATATATATATACCCTATGTCGCCGTTAATCTTAGGGAGATAATCACAACAAAATATCAGATGGCCTCGTCAATCTTTGCGAACAGTTGTGTCGTGTATTGGCTAAGAAACTTTCTTAATCTCCAATGTTTGATCAGAATAAACAAATTCTGGAAGTTTGGAGGCCTAACTCAGCTGTGCAAAGTTTGATTTTCGGTTTTATTTAGTTACTACCCCTCAACACATCAGTCTGTTTTCAGTATTAGAAGACATTGGTTATTGTGTTTGTGTGTGTGTGTGTGACAAACAGTCTAGTAAATGACATGATCAGTAGATGACCGTTGTGAACTCACATTAATTGCAATTGACGACAATGTACATAATTTGAAATTTGAGTGTTTAGTGTAATTAGTATTACCATTATTATGTATATAATAATTATGAATATTATTGATATTCATATTATGTTTAATATGATTAGGGTTATTATTTTTTATACTATTGTTATTATTATTGGTGGGATGCTAATAATCCTGAAAATTTAAAAATAGCTCAGTATCTAATGATGGTGATATTTATAACTGTTCCTCTTTCACGTGGTGTATTCTAGACTAGGTGCCCCTAGGCATCTATACTAATAACAGCAGGGACCGAGTGCACAGCGGCATAACTGGACTTCAGCTACTGCGGGTGGGTGCAATCATACACACAGGAAACTGAAAAGGTATGTTAAGGTATACGTATACCATATGTAGGCCTTGGGCTAAGAGAGATAACCCTGACAGAAAATCAGGCGGCTTCGTCAATCTTTGCGAACAGTGGCGACGTCACAAGGATGCCGTTTACCAGCTAAGAAACTTTGTTATTCGTCTACGTTTGTTATACCACGTCATCAACTAAAATAAATGAATTAATTATTGTTATTAGCAACCTGGCCTCTGTAAAAAATTTATACTGCTACGGAAACAATACAAGAGGACGCCATTCCGGCAAACAACGGCAAAAAAGAAGTGATCGCACGTATTTGGACAATTAAGTTATATAGATGATACGGCTGGAGTGAAAGCAGAGGAAGCTCAGTTTTCCATTGCAGAATCTTTAATGCCAAAACCTCAACCAGTGTTGGGACATGGAATGTGCGCCCACTTTTTCGTACTAAACAATTAGAACAAGTTCTAGAAATTAAACAAGGATAACTTAGCTATTTTGGGTATTGGGGAAATGCGATGGAAACGCCAAGGTCATTTCAAGAGTGGAAATACATTAATTTTATATTCTGGACATGAAGAACATCATATTTTGTTGAATAAAAATGCTGCTAAAGTTATGATTGGATGGAAACCTGTGAGCGACTGCATCATTTTAACCAGATTAAACAGCAGATTTGCAAAAGTAACAAATGTACAAGTCTATGCCCCTACTGAGGAGAACCAAAAAGATATTTTCTATGATCAATTTCAAAGTTTATTGGATGATGTGCCAAGAAGAGACATCAAAATATTGATCGGTAATTTCAATGCGAAATTAAACAAAGACAGATCTGGATACATCTCAAATGTTGGACCACACGGCTATGCTGATAGCACAAATGATAATGGTTATAGGTTGTTGACACTAAACAGTCATTGTGGAATGAGTGTTGGTAACACTTTTTTTACTCACAAAAATATACAAAAGAAAATGTGGATTTCTCCCGACGAAAAAACAGCAAACAAGATTCACTACATTTGTAATAGCGCAAAATGGCGATCTTCATTGCAAGATGTACGTGCATATCGCGGTGCGAATGTTGGTTCTGATCACAATCTTGTTGGAAAAGTTCGTTTAAAATTAAAGACAATAGAAACCACAAACAGTTAATTTCATTTTTGTGTGAGAAACTTAAACAGTCAAATATCTCAAATCAATTTTACAATTCCTTAAAAAATACGTTTTAAAATCTGAAAGGGGTAGAAAGGTTTGATGATTCGTGGAAGTTGTTTAATAAAACAATTACAGACTGTGCAGCAAATGTGCTAGGTAGAAAATGTCACTCTACAAAGAAACAATGGATTTTTATCAGTCTCCTGGAATTTAATTGATCTCAGAAAGAAAACAAAATTAGAGAGAGATCAATTTAACAATCCTGTTATTTGGAAAATATTTGATGATAAGTATAGAACTTTAAGTAAAGAGGTTAAAAAGCTGCCACAAAGATAAAAAAAAATGATTGGTTGGAAAGCAGATGCAAAGAAGCAAATAAGGCAGCAGCAAAAAATGATTAAAAGATTCTATAAAATTGTAAAACAACTGTCGAGAGTTAGAAAGAACACCGATATTCCAATCAAAGGAAAAGATGGTCGTTTACTTCTAACAAATGATGAGCAATCATCTAGATGAGTAGAACATTTTAAAAAGTACTTAATCAGCCTATGCTAAATACTTTTATAGATTTTGATAATGATAATGAATGTGACTCAAAATCCGAAATATGCATTGATGATAGTATTTCTGTAACTGAAGTGATTTATGCAATTCAAAGGTTGAAAACAATAAGGCAGGAGGACTTGACAAGATAACTGCAGAGATGCTCAAACATGGAGGTGATGTTGTAGCAAGTGAGCTTGCTCATTTATTTAATGTTATATGGCATAATAAACAAGTTCCAAATGATTGGCGGCAAGGAGTAATTGTTACTCTTCCCAAAGGAAGTCTGAATGATTGCAATAATTGGCGCGGAATAACCTTATTGTCTGTTCCTGGTAAGGTGTTTTGCAAAGTAATTTTAAATCGTTTAAGTAATACGGTAAATAAACACATTCGAGAACAACAAGCAGGTTTTCGGAAAGGAAGAAGCTGTATTGAACAAATACTGACCCTCCGTAACATTATTAAGCAAAGTCAAGAATTTTAGCAATCTCTTACAATCAATTTTATTGATTTTATGAAAGCTTTTGATAGTGTTAATCGAGAATCTTTGTGAAAAATCGTTAAGTTTTACGGAATACCGTTAAAATATGTGAATATTATGCGTTCGCTATACCAAAATGTAAGTTTTTATGTTTGAACAAAAGTGGTCATACTGCTATGTTCGAAATTGTCACGGGAGTACGTCAAGGATGTATTTTATCGCCGTTTTTATATTTTCTGGTAATTGATTTCAATATGGTCAATCAATGAATTATTTGTCTTATGGTATCAAATGGAACCATGGGAGATTAACGGATTTGGATTTTGCAGATGATATTGGTCTACTCAGTGAAACTCCAGAAATGATGCGAAATATGACAACACATGTCAGTGATATCAGTTCTCGTGTTGGGTTACGGATTAATTGTTCAAAGATAAAAGTGTTGTGCATAAAGTCAAACAATGATTTGCCCATCAAAATTAGTGGACAAAATATTGATACTGTTGATTCCTTTACATATCTGGGAAGCATTATTAGTAAAGACAGAAAAACCGAAATTGATGTTAAAGCCAGACTTGGAAAGGCAATGTCAGTCTTCAATAGACTCAAATCAATATGTTCATGTTCTTTCATTCGTTTGTACGCATCAATAATCATTCCTACGGCAATATATGGGAGTGAAACGTGGAAGCGAACGGATGAGATTGATAAAATGGTAGATGTTCTTCATTGCCGGTGTCTTAGAAGTATTTTGAAGATTACCTGGCGTTATCACATTTCAAATGATGAGATCATGAGAAAACTGACTCTCCTTTACTCCATGACATCATTACAATTAGACGAAAAAAATTACTTGGTCAAAGTCTACGTTTACCGCCCGAAAGACCAGCGAGAAGGTTTTGGAATGGACAATTGTAAATGGTAAAAGAAAGGTTGGCAGACCACGGAAAACTTGAGTGAGAACTATTCGGGAAGATCTGATTGAAATTATTGTTTCATGGGATTAAGCAAACCGTTTGGTAGAATACATGAAAACATTTTGTTATTTCATGTGATATAAAAGTATGTTGAATTAACGTTTTTCTTATGACCTTAAAATGTATTCTATAATTACTTACAAATATTAAAGCAGTAATTTGAAATACCTTGGGATCCTGATGATTTAAGTACTTATAAAATTTCAATTTCTAGTAATGGTGATATTTATGACTATTCTAACTATGATGCATTTTCGAGCAGGGTCTGAGTGCTTTGTGGTAGAGCTATTTCTTCACTAGTTTCGTGTTCGCATAGCAACACCAATTTCCTTTCACTGTTCACAATTTTCAGAAGAGTGTAGTGATTGTTTAATCCAACTGCTTAGCCATTAAAATACGTCTCTCTATGCTAATATAATTTAAAAATTATCCCATCTTCTTTCCAATATAATTAATCAATATCAATCAATAGAATAATGATAGATAAGTCAAATAAATACTTAGTGAAATTTATTGATTTTTCCTAAAAACAAATCTGCATTACTATGGTATTATTCAAAATACCACAAGGCTAGCAAAATGTATTATATATATATATTTTTAAATATACTTAAATGCAATCAATAGTATTTAGTTATGTGCTGGTGGAATTCAGTTTTATCCGAATATATCGTCCAAAAATAATTAAAAAATCAATGACTTAGAAAAAAGTTGGATTTAAGATTATTTAAATTTTATTAATATTATTTTATTATTAAAAATACAATTACAAATTGTAACTTTTAGCTACAATAAACAAAAAATATATCTAATTTTCGTTAAACAATCCATCATCCAATCAAATTATGACTACACATTAAGGAAATTCAATGTGACCAATAAGACTTTAGATGCCAAGGTCAAATGTAGTAATAAACGCACGGTGCATTGATTTTTTAACAAATAAACGCGTTTGTATGTATTTCCAAGTAATAACTGTCAGTCCGAAAGGTATTTATTGTGCGTATGTGTGTGTGTGTACTGAAGGACATGCTAGAAGATATTCGAAAAACAAATGTTAGTGGTGAAATTGTGTTATTTTGCATAGTTTTGAATGCCTTCAATCCACTAAGAAATTGATTTTTAAGAACGTTAGCCAGCACAGATGTCCCAATTTGTATATCACAGCATTAAGAACAACAAGGATGATTCATTAAACAAATTAATTAATCAATACAAATATTTTGAAATCTGTATTGATTTTGTGGTAACAGTATGAACACTGTTTGTGTTTGACATGAATCACGAAAGTAATCATTGAACAAAAAAATTATTGATAAGAAACTGCAATTTGTAGAAGTGTGGTGAAACTGGAGCTAATATTTACTTTAGTACAAAATTTGAAATTTATGCATTGACAAAAAACAAAAAAATTACAGTAGTAGTAGTAATAATAATGGTAATGATTATAATTATTGTGGCAATAGTAATAACACTGGATGTACTTAACTCTGTAAATTTATTATTTATTGTGAATGTGGTCAATTCTAATTGCCCAGTGTCCTCAAATGCTGCTACGTTACTACCGGTTTAGCAAATGAGAGAACCCTCTTTCACTAGGACTTTACCATATAGGTCCTTGCATACTGCCAGGTTTAATAGCCTATATAGTACGGTTCGGTTATATTTAACAATGGGGTTTTAAGGGATTATATGTTTTTATAAATGTTATATTAGTATTGTCAGATTCACTTGAATAATAAATTTACTAGGTTTTTAAGTCAACCAGGTGTACTGTACAACTGTTTCATCCTTATTTGGAATCATCAGCAGCGCATACCTTTCAAGTTTTACACACACACACACATGAACTTGAACCCACGCCCTATCTGGTATCAGACCAGCGCCTTAGACCACTGAGCTACGGGTGGATGACCTTTGACCTATAAATGTATTACTTATAGTGAATGTAGTCAATTCTAATTGCCCAGTGTCCTCAAATGCTGCTACGTTACTGTCGGTTTAGCAAGTGCTTTAAAAGCTATTAATAAATAATAAAAACAATTTTTCTTATTTCAATACTTTATTGCTGCTTTAAAATCAGTATGGGGTAAAATAAGGATGACAGAAAAAACATCATGGAGCGCAACAAAATGATTCCATGTGTTCGAACATTTTGTTTGACTCCTTTCATTTCAATTAAACATAGAACTTTTGATGGAGTTAGTAATAACAATAATAATGAGAATAGTAATAATAGTAGAGCATATATTTTAAAAACCAAATCATTATGCTACTATATAAGAAGATTAAGAAAAACTAAATGTTAACAATTAATTACTAAATTGTTCATTACATCATGTTTTTATCCTGTGTTATTATATTGCTCACCCATATTTTTTTCTGGTTTATTAAAACAAGATTACATTATTTTAAAAAGACGCATATCATTGGTATCAAAATTTTCAGGAATCAAATATTCTATGTTATTGAATAATATTGTTGATAAACATTTTAAATCCTGTATACAATTAGCATCAAAGATTGAAAATAATAACAGTCACCCGCTACATGCAGCTTTTAACAATTTTAAAGCTTCTGGAAAAACAAGAAGAACTAACCTGCACTTAAAAGCCAAAACTAATCAATACAAAAATGTATGTCTGCCCTACTTATCCAGACTATTAACCAATCCAGAATCAAACAAAATTGAACTACTAAAAAATCTATCAAAGTAAAAATTGTTCCATTTACGCATATATTTGAACTAATTTGGACATCTCACAGTACAAGTTGTGCCTTATAATGACTCATTCCATGTACAGCAACTTTGAAAATTTTTTTTTTTAAATTACAAGCATACTATATAGACTATATTTATATTTAATAACATATGACATTCTATTTCATTTTGATCCCATTATGTATACTACTACTTTTTTTTATATATTGATGGTAAAAATGTATTTTATATTGAATGTATCTCTAGTGAGATGTTAAAGCTTAATAATAATAATAATAATAATAATAATAATAATATTATTATTACTACTACTGCTAATAATAGTAATAATAATAATAATAGTGATTTCATATTGTACTTATATTAACCTAATTCTAGGTTAGGAGTGTTCTGAACTCAATTCAACTGTCATACTGGTGTTTAATAAATAATATCAAAAGTGGCGCATTTTGGCATCAAAACCTTTCTGTCTGATATTCCCGACCTAAAGATTTTTTCTCCGTGGTAACACAACAATTAAAGTTTTAATTTATTTTGTTGCCTAATTGCTAAAGTGGTCAACTCTTAAGTATCTATAGAACACACGAAATCGTTTTGTATAGTTTCCATAGACATCTTTGTAATGGCTCCAATGTACGCGGTCGCTGATCTGTATGTGTGTGTGAGTCTGAATTTAGTTTTGCGATAAATGTAGGTAGATACGTACAGCATGAGCATTATTCAAGATTCCAAAAATTAACATTGCACTAATTGCTCTTTTTTTTTCAAATTTCGCATCTTCCGCATCAAGCGATTGGACGGAAAAGATCAGTAACCGCCAAATTTGAGATGCACTCTGATTTAATTTATTTTTAATTTAATTTATTTATCTTTGTTACTTTGAATGTTTTGACGAGAAACGCATCTTTCAGTTTAGCGAATCCTAACGTGGGCCCGCATTTTAGTGGGCCGGTGGCGGGATTCGAGGTCCGAATTGGAATGCTGTACCTCTAGACCATCCCGGCACAATCTTCCATCATTGGCATCGCGACAACGTAGATTGCGCTGGTTTGGACACGTTCTTCGTAGAAATTCTGATACAATTTCGCATATCGTAACCCTGGCTTGTTCAAATGCCGATTGGAAGAAGAGGAAAGATGGTTACAAAACGTACTTGGATGAATACTGTTCGGAACGATCTTCACACTATTTTGGCCTGGACCTTATCTTGGAAACAATGACTAAATCGATAGACTGACATATCCCTACAAGTCTCTGAAAACCGTGAACAATGGAAGGGGATTATTCGAAATATTGTCCGAGTTTGGAGTTAATGGGGATACGGCTTAAGTCTATCTAAAGGGAATCAGAAATGAACCAATGCAGCTTGTTTCAAGCCTGGATGAAGAAGAAGGCTTTGCGACAGGAAACGTTATGCTTTGCATCGGTTTGGTACATAACCAAATGGGGAAAATTGACCCATAATGGGAACCCTTTATACAAGAGAGAAAAGCTGTGGAGGAAGAATAAGTGGAAATTACAGAAGGTCCGTTGGGTCTATTAAAAATAATTGACGTATTTGACAACGTATTGATTTTTACAACCATTGTTTATCGATTGGCACCAATTTTAAAAAATTCTTAATTGACCAATTAGATTTTGGCAGTCATTTTGTTCCGATTTACATTATCATTCGGTTAATCCTTTTTTGACAATTTAAAAGCCCAACAAAATATTTTTTTAAATTTATATTGAAATTATGAATCATATAACAAAATGCACATTGATCAATTGACATTTAATGTAGTATTATCAATTCGTAGTGAATAATGTACAAATTTTTAAAAAAATACGCAATCACATTTGTAGTATTGATTTCAGTGTCAGTACAATGTAATATTACAATGTTGTCAAGCGACATTAAAATGTTGAGGGGGTTTTATAAAACTATTCAAACTGTTACATGTTATTAATTAACGTAATTTTTGGGAAACCATATTGCATTTATATTTTTAAACATCTTTAGATGTGTTCAATTAAGATTGCTCAAAGAATAAAGTTAATTAGTGTTTAAATTATGCTTTTCTATTTGTTAAACTGAATTTGTTTTAAATACTTGCGTTCATGTCCATTTTTAACAAATGACAACATTTCATTATAGACAGAACACATGAAAAACTTAAACTAAAATTAAATATTTAAATGTGACTACTTGTAATTACTTATAAGTAGTTTAACGAAATTAATATAACTTAATTTTTATTTGGTTTTTAAACAAAATTTAATCAATAATGAATATAAAATATATCTATAATTTTAAATGAAAAATACATTATTAATATTGTTTTATTTTACTAATAATTTAAATTTACAAATAGAATTATATATGTAATGCTATGATAAGTTAAGCATTCTCAATCTTCTTTTTCAAAGTTTGCTGTTTCCGCTGATTCTTCTCTATTCAGTCTTGTATTAATCAAACCAACTTGAATGAAGAAATGGTTTTTGTTTAATCAAGCGGTTTTGTGTAACGTGATGTAATCCAATTAGACACTTTAAAGCAATCATTAAAATTAACTCGATGTTTTGTTTCAACTAAATGACGTAATATGGACGAAGTGCAATGAAAGGTTCACTTAAGGTGGACTCTTTATCGATTTAATTAGGTATGTGTCTTTTGGGCCATTCAGCTAAAAGACGAGTTGTCCACCGTTGTTATCACAACTACAGATGGGGGACATTGTGTAATTTAAATATGAAATTGATTTGGCTTTTAGCTTAACCAATAAGAACACAGTACACATTTTTTCATCATTCAATTAAATACTGACCATCGTGTAAACAATTAATTATTTTCAAACTTTTTAATTGTGTCATTAAATAGTCAAATGTTATAAATAAACTTTATTGTGTTAAATTATAAATCAAATAAAATTATTCAAATACTGTAATAGTAGTAAACAATTAATTACATAGAAACAAGCTAATTTTTAAAATTAATTAATTGTTATTTTCTGTTATTTTCTGCAAGCGTCAAACAATTTTTGTTTTTATAAATTAACAAATCTATAATTTTATTAATTTTAAAATATAATAAAAACACGCACATTTTATTAAATATGTTTTTAATAAATATTATTAATATATTGGAATATATACATTTAGAGCAATTTGAAATTAATATAAATAAATAAATTGCAAAAATAATAAATAAAAATAGATTTAAATACAAATTTATTTTTTATTGTGTAGTTATAATTTTCAGTCTCCACTATATTTATATAAACATAACAATAGATTAAGAAAAAAAATTACGTAACAATATAAACTTCAACTGCTATTTTTATTTTAATTTGATGTTTATTACTTTGAATATTTCACGAGAAACGCATTTTTCAGCAGTGGACATTTTAGCGAAGCCGAATGTGGGCCCGCATTTTAGTGGACCGGTGGTGGGATTTGAACCCCGATGCCCACCGAGGTCCAAATTCGAGCGCTGTACCGCTAGACCATATCATAAAGATTTTATATTTTTTAAAGATAACTAGGCATCACACATGTAGAAATTACCACCAAAATAATTGAGAGATACCTTAAGAATTGTCGTTCACTGATCAAACAAATAATGGAGGACACTGATAATTCTCTACACGCCGATCTCACAAAATCAACTTTATTCAGCAAACATCTAACATAATTCGTGCATTCCCTATTTGGCAAGATATTTAACCAACTCTATATATATGTAGATACTAAAAAATTGTTTGTTACAAATTAAACGTATATATTTATTTATATAGACACTTATTTCAAGGTATTGATTTCCAAATTTGTAATTTAACAACATTTTCTCAAATTAATTTTCAAAATAAATTAAAAATTATAATGTTAAGAGTGTTGAACTATATTTTCACAGAAAGTGTAATGTCCACAAACCCTATGTGCCGAGATGGGACGAAGGTACAGCGCTTGATTTGAAGTTAGGTTCGAATTCCATCACCGGCCCACTGAATGTACCGATGCGTTTCCCGTGTAAGCCATTTAAACTAGTAAAAATAAATAACATTTAGTTTCAATTCTATTTTTATCGCGTCAATGTTTGACGAGAAACATTTATCAACAAACGGAAAAAAACTTCCAGTGCAAAGGATCACTTACTTGCTAAACCAATAGTAACGTAACACCATTTGACGATACTGGGTAATTAAAATTGATCAGATTCACTATGAATAATAAATTTGCAGGATTAAGTTTAACCATTCGTAGCTCAGTGGTTTAAGGCGCTAGTCTGACTGTTACTGTTGAATGAAATAATTAAATTATTATTAATTTTTATTTCAATTACTATTTTTATATTATTGTACATATAAACACTTTGACTTTGTTTGAATCTTGTCCTGAGGCGCGCTTTTGTATTTGAATGTATCACGTTGTTGTTAACGTGACTTTTGTTCTGTGAGTATATTTGTGCCTGTTTATTCCTGTTGGTAAACAGTATTGGTATGTAAATTTGAATTATTTTGTAATAATAAATTGCAGAACGATATATTAGATCACACAAGAGCTTTTTTTGATTGAAATTAGCTGGGGTGTTGATAATTGTCCGTATCAAATTAAATCAAAGGAATTCAGGGCCGAGATCTCAGTGAGATCTTACACTGACATCAGATAGGGCATTGGTTCAAATTCATATGTGTAAAACTTAAAAGGTATGCACTGATGGTGATAAAACAACAGTACAGTACTCCCGGTTAACTGAAACCAAGTAGATTTATTATTCAAGTGACAATTCTCATAATTCACTCTTAAAAATCCAAGATGGTCTAGCGGTACAGCACTCGACTTCAACCGGAGTTTGAATCCTACCAGCGACTCAATAAATGAGGGCCCACGTTTGGCTTCATCAAAATGTCCACTGTTAAAAGATGCCCATCTTCTGTAAAACATTCAAAGTAGTTAAAAATAAACCGAAATTTGTTGCAAAGTTATTTAAGGACAGCCGTTGTTAACCGTCATATCATTAAAAATTACAACATTTTATGATCATAATTTTGACCAATAGAAATAGTTTCAGTGTGAATATGTCTATTTTCAGTAGGTGGGTGTCAATGAAATTACAACAGCCAATAGAAAATGAGCTTTTTATTGTCTACTCAGGGTAAAAAAAGTATTGAAATGAAATTGCAAATTAGGAAAAATAATGCAGTTTTATTTATTTATTAAAGTTGTTAAATTATTAATTGTAGATATTTTAAAGGTCATTGCAATAACACTGAAACGGTTTGATAAATGTAATTTTTTATTTTATAAAAGCACTGTTAGCAGTCTAAAAACTATTTTTGATTAAATGAAAGCATTATTGTTTATAATTTCCGGTCCCAATCTGTTTTTAAAGAAATAATTGCCAATATTTAAATTAATTACGTGTCATATTAACAACAGGAATAAATTAGTTATAACTATTGCACAGAATAAACAATATGTACATAGAACTAAAATTGATAGGGGAACACTACTGTAAAGGATGTTTACTATAAACTGGTATAATGTGTCACAAAGTTAATAATTTATTTGCATTTGTTAAAACAACATTTGCTTTCAAGGGCCCTTATTTGAACCGACCTTGGGGCTGGCTACGTCAAACATCTCATGTCGAAAATTTACAAAACATAAATCAATATTTAAATCAGCCATATTTAAAAAAGTAATTAAATGAATTTTGTCAGTGATTTATTGTTAAAAGTGAATCTTTTGCAGTTCAATTTTGCCACACCTTTGTAGAAGAGTACTGATTGTACTCTTTTATTTTATTATTTTTACTAGTTTAAATGTTTTACGGGAAAAATATTTAATTCATCAGTAAACATTTTAACGAAGCCGAACATGGGCATGAATTTATTGGGTCGGTGATAGGATTCAAGTTGAGCGCTGTACCGCTAAGCCACCCCGGTAAAAGTTGCTAACATTGCAATCCAACGCTTTTTCTATTGTCAATTCAACTGGAGACTTGTTCTATGATAAAGTCAATCCATTTTGCTAAAAGTAAAAAAGTGAATTAAATTGCTTTAAATAATTCCTCTTAGAAAAAATCAAAAAATGAACCAGTTTCATGCCTGGATTAAAAAAGACGATTTGAACGCAAAGTTAGCAGCCTAGCTTTTGTAAAAAGATATCATCTGCATTGTTACATAAACAAACAAGAAGGTGCTACTCCAGTAAGTGAGGGTACGATCCGGATGACAGGGTTTAGTAAAAGCTGAAAGAACGTTCAATCTTCGTCTAGACGAATGAAATGACTTGGTTACATTCTACGTTTACTGACAAGAATGGTTTTGGAATGGACAATTGATGGCAGCGAAAAAAGGTTTGGGCTAAATCACAGAATTATGGGACTTTGTTGTTGTTTTTCTGTTACTGATATTTTGTTGCCCCATGCTTATTTCTTTAATTAAAAGGGTTTTGTAATAAAATTTTGAAAATATAAATCAATATTTAATTAAATCTTAGATTTAATAAAAGAAGACCGGGTGACCAACGGAATATTTGGACGGACATTGCAGCACGTGAACTCAGTTCAAATAAATTACTTAATTGGGCGTCTGTTTGCAGTTAACAAAGGCCATTGGAGGGCTTTGGTAATTTGGACTATCCTCTGTAATAACTGATAATAATGATAATAATTATTATAATCTCCAAATGTCAGCATCATTTAGTGTAGGTTCTTGTCTGTTCATATATGCGGTTCAAGCCATTTATACTCAAAAATAATGTGTAATTTAAAAAAATAATAATTGTTAATAGTGTTTGTACTTAATCGAGACATATTTTAAATTAAATTCTTATCATATTTGTTGTCATATATACGAATACCAAAAATTTATAACAGAGTTACTTGAATGTACGTAGTTGATAGATATTTTTCTATATTATTATCATGTGCTAAATTTATGTTAAAAATATTCCGTTTTCAACTTTTAAATTTTATTTTCAGTTTTATTTGACAAAGCAACTACATAAGAAATAAGTGCCGTGCCAAATGTATTATTATTATTACTACATTAAGCTTTAATACTTCACTCGAGATACATTTAGCATAAAAATGCATTTTCACCATGTTTGCTACTTTTAGCAGTAGGCATTTTAGCAAAACCAAACGTCGACCCGCATTTTAGTGCTGGTGGTGGGATTCTAACTTATGCCCGCCTAGGTCCAAATCGAATGCTGTACCGCTAGACCACTCCGGCACTATCTATATATATACGCAATATAAATAAATAAATATAATCACAATATCGTAATGAGTCATTATAACTGTACTCAATTACATTGTGGTGTATAAAGTACAAATTAGTGCGTAGGTGGAAAGATTCAATTAATCCTACTGTCATTGGTTTGTTTAATTATGTTTAATTTTGGATTGGTGAATAATACTCTGGATAAGTATGGTAGACATGAGTATGAGGTAAGATAGACTAAATAGAACATGAATTATTGTAAATGTGTCAACTCGATAATGATTTGAGTGAGTGGGTGGGAAAATGTTTAGTAGAGGGTGTCGATAAAATTACAACAGTCAATAAAAAATGGGCACGTGTTTTTGCCACCCAAAGAATATTTTGGTGAAAATTGAACCAATGAGAATGAGGTAGGATAGATTAATTAAAACAGGAATTTTTATAAATGTGTCAACTCGATAATGATTTAAATAAGTGATATAAGCCAATGAAAATGGGCTGATCATTAAAAATGTAGACAAAAGTGTAAAACATATTTATTATTACAAAACCCTTTTGCTTTAAAAAATAAGCATGGGGCAATAAGATAACAATTACAGTAAAAATTACGCTAAGTCTCGTAATTCAAAAAGAACATGAGACAACAAAATGCACCCATGTATTTGAACATTCTGCCAAACGTTTTGCTTATTGCCCATAAAACATTCATTTCAATTAGATCTTTCCGAATAGTTCTTAACCAAGTTTTCTGTGGTCTGCCAATCTTTCTTTTATCATTTACAATTGTCCATTCCAAAACCTTTCTTGCTGATGTTCCGGGCGGTAAACGTAGAATTTGACAGTAATTTTCTTTGTCTAATTGTAATGATGTCATATAGTAAACGAGAGTCAGTTCTACTCATGATCTCATCATTTGATACGTGATGAAAAACATCCACCATCTTATCAATCTTGTCCGTTCGCTTCCAAGTTTAACTCCCATATATTGTCGTAGGAATGATTATTGATGCGTACAAACGAAGTTTTACCTTCAGGCGAATGGTAGAACATGACCATATTGATTTGAGTCTATTGAAGACTGACATTGCCTTTCCAAGTCTAACTTGAACATCAATTTCGATTTTCCATCTTTATTAATGATGCTTTCCAAATATGTAAAGGAATCATCAGCATCAATATTTTGTCCACTAATGTTGATGAGCAAAACATTGTTTGACTTAGTGCACAACACTTCTGTCTTGGAACAATTAATCCGTAAGCCAATACGAGAACTGATATCACTGAGACATATTGTCATATTTTGCATCATTTCTGGTGTTTCACTGAGTAGACCAATATCATCTGCAAAATCTAAATCCGTTAATCTGCCTTGGTTCCATTTGATAACATAAGACAAATTATTCATGGATCGAGTCATAATAAAATCATTTACCAGAGGAAACAAAAACGGTGACAAAATTCATCCTTGACGTACTCCCGTGACAATTTCGAACATAGCAGTATGACCACTTTTTGTTCGAACACAGCAACTTGAATTTTGGTATAGCGAACGCATAATATTCACGTATTTCAACGGTATTCTGCAAAACTTAACGATTTTCCATAAAGATTCTCGATAACCACTGTCAAAAGCTTTCATAAAATCAATAAAATTGATTGTAAGTGATTGCTGAAATTCTTGACTTTACTCAATAATGTTAGAGGGTCAGTATTTGTTCAAAGCAGCTTCTTCCCTTCCGAAAACCTGCTTGTTGTTCTCAAAAGTGTTTATCTACTGCATTACTTAAACGATTTAAAATTACTTTGCAAAACACCTTAGCAGGAACAGACAATAAGGTTATTCCGCGCCAATTATTGCAATCGTTCAAACTTCCTTTTTTGGGAAAAGTAACAATTACTCCCTGTCGCCAATCATTTGGAACTTGTTCATTATGCCATATAACATTAAATAAATGAGCAAGCTAACTTGCTACAACATCACCTCTATGTTTGAGCATCTCTGCAGTTATCTCGTCAAGTCCTCCTGCCTTATTGTTTTTAACCTTTGAATTTCATAAATCACTTCAGTTACACAAATGTCATCAATGCATATTTCTGGATGTTGAGTCACATTCATATCGTTATCATTATCGAAATCTATGAGAGTATTTGGCATAGGCTAATTAAGTATTTTTTTAAAATGTTTTACCTATCTAGATAATTGTTCATTATTTGTTAAAAGTAAACGACCATCTTTTCCTTTGATTGAAATATCGGTGTTTTTTCTAACTCCCAACAGTTGTTTAACAATTTTATACAGAGTTTTGGAATCATTTTTTGCTGCTGCCTCATCTGCTTCTCTGCATTTGTTTTTTAGCCAATCATTCTTATTTTTGCGGCAGCTTTTTTTAACCTGTTTATCTAAAATTCTATATTTAATATCAAATATTTTCCAAATAACAGGATTGTTAGATTCATATCTCTCTAATTTTGTTTTCTTTCTGAGATCAATCAAATTCCATAAAACTGATGAAATCTATTGTTTCTTTGTCGAGTGACTTTTTCTACCTAGCACATTTGCTGCACAGTTTGTACTTGTTTTATAAAACAATTTTCATTAATTATCACACTTTTCTACCCTTTTCAGATTTTAAAATGTATTTTTATGAAATTGTAAAATTAATTTAAGATATTTGACTGTTTAAGCTTTTCACACGAAAATAGATGTAATATTTTTGTGGTTTTTACTGTCTTTAATTTTAAAAAAAATTTTCCAACAAGAAGATTGTGATCAGAACTAACATCTGCGCGATATGCACGTACGTTTTGCAATAAAAATTGCCATTTTGTGCTAATACAAATGTAATCAATTTTGTTTGTTGTTTTTCCATCTGGAGAAACTCACGTTGTCTTGTGTGTTGCCAATACTCATTTCACAACGTCAACAACCTATAACCATTATCATTTATGCTATCAGCATAGCCATGTGGTCCAACATTTAAAAAGAACCCAAATCTATCTTTGTTTAATTTCGCATTAAAATCACCGATCAAAATGTTGATGTCTCTTCTTGGCACATCATCTAATAAATTTTGTAATTGATTATAAAAAATATTTTTTTGGTTCTCCTTAGTTGCCTTATTAGGGGCATAGACTTGCACAATTGTTATTTTTGCAAATCTAGTGTTGAATCTAGCTGAAATGATACAGTCGTTTACAGGTTTCCATCCAATTATAGCTATAGCAGCATTTTTACTCAACATAATACCAACTCCATTAATATAATATTCTTTATGTCCAGAATATAAAATTGACGTATCTCTACTCTTGAAATGACCTTGGCCTTTCTATCGCATTTTGCTAATACCCAAAATATCTAAGTTGTAAATTTTTATTTTTTGAAGGACTTGTTTTAAATGTCCAGTACGAAAAAGTGTGCGCACATTCTATATTCCAACACTGGTTAAGGTTTTGTCATTAAAGATTTTGCAAATCGAAGATTGAGCTTCCTTTTGGCTTTTATTTAACCCTGTCATTTGTGTAACTCTGTCATCAAAATACGCGCAATCACTTTTTTGTTGTTGTTTGCCGGAATGGCGTCTTTTTATTGTTTCCGTAGCAGTTGAATTTTTTACAGAGGCCAGGCTGCTAACCTTTTAAAAATTTGGCCATTGATAATAACGTATATATGTATAAACTGGCGTAATATAAAATAATAAAAGTATATAGCAAGCAATGTTTTTTAGAAAATAAATGTTTTCTGTATTAAATTGTACAAAGTTGTAGAATACAAGAATTTCATGTACATAAACAGTAACAAAATTATTGAGGTTGATGGTTTATCTATGCTTATTATTAAGTGAGACAAAAGATTGTATTTTACAAGTGACGTTTGAATGTTTCTAAATGTGTAACCATGGTAGATGATAAAACCAACTCCAAGGGAAAAAGTTGCGGAAAAAGGAGCCAATAAGAGTCAGATAACCTTTTGTGTAAGTGTGTGATTACTCAGCAGTTGGGGATGGAAAAGTTTTGAAAACTATGATCAAATTTGCACGATGACGCAGTACAAATCATATAATGCTATGTAAATATTGATTTTTTCACTTTGCATACATTTTCAAGGTCAAACAATCCCATTTTGATAGAAGAATGCACCAACATGACTCGCACTCACCCACGGAGGTTGGCCAATAGGATTTTTTAAAATTCTTTTTCCCTTGGTTGGTTTTATCATCTACCAGGGGCACAACCTTTACGCCACCTTTTTCGGGAAAAAAATAAGAAATTCCTATTGGTGAACATTGATGTTTGGAGGTATGTGGCACGTTGGTGCATGTGTCTGTGGTCAGGGATTGAAAATGTGGCTTGTATATAAGATAAAATTTGAAATTGTGCTCTGCATTTTACAACGAAAATTTTGTAAAGCGGTTGTTTTGTTGAGCAGCTGGAAATTGCTTACAAGATTTGAAGCATTTTCTTGTTGTTTTTTGATAGAAAGTTTTAGTCTGCAAATACATAAGACCTTTAACAAGTACGCAGACGTTGTACGAAGATTGAATCGAATACTACTAGAATTGGAAATACCTAGTCTTTTTAATTGTTTGCCCAAATAGATTACAATGATGGAAAGCAAACAAATTATGGCCAGTGTTTATTCAGTAGCGTTAAAAGCTGTACGAAGAAGTGACAACAATAATTGCGGAATTTCCTATCGTTTCTTATGCTTTAACTGTTCATGTTTATAATTGGATGGTAAATGCATTATGCAGGAGTAAAGAGAAACCTTTAACTATTATAAAATAGATTTATAAGAAGTAACATCTACTAAGATTATTGTTGATTATATTGAGCACATCTAAATCGTACAAAAGCATTATTTATGTGTTATCAGTAAAAGTAAAATATTTTATACAATTTAGGTTAAAAACAAGAATATTAACATTTTGAAAATATTGAAAAACAAGCAAATTCATTACTTCAAATAACATATTATAAAAATATGCATACATACATATATATAACTGTTTTCAGGCATTAATCACTGTTTGCCAAAGTTTTCTCCAGCTTTTTTCCAGTAACTAATTTGTTGTTTTCAAATCCTAATATCCAATATCTCTTCATTTTTGACCTAATAAAATTTATAGTGATCTTGGTGTAATGTCTTTATATAATATTTTACTTATACTGCTAAGACAATACTTAAAAGAATGTTTTTGTACAATTAGATATGCTTAATAAATAGTGACGCAAAAGCAGATTGACTATTTTACATTGATTTTAACAGCTGTATTTCATTTACTGTATACATTTTGTTGCCGGTTTATATGGATATATTGGTTAGAACCTAAAGTACTGGTTCAGTTATGCGGCACTTATTACATTGTAACAAAAACAGATATAATTTATGAAATACGATCCCTTGTCCCAGTTTATTATAAGCATCAGTAAATTAGAAGCCTCGATAATATTGTCCTCACAATAAAAAAACATTAAAAAAATTGATAACATCCAGTTTAATACTAGTTTTTATTACTATTTTATACACAATTGCTTTTCTTTTCCTACTTTTACCCTGGAAACGAGGCAATTTTTTATTAATTGCTATTTTTCAGTTGCTACTGTAATTTGTAAATTTTGCACTTTAATGTTTATTGACACTGTATCGCGTGTGTGACACAATGAAATATAAAAGTTTCCGGTCTATGCTCAGCGTGTAGATATGTCGATGTAATATTAATGTCTACAAATGGCTTATATTTTTTTGGTACCTAGTTGCTAAAGTAAAGGCATACTTTCCCATTGTATTTTTGTGTGAGAACTGTTCAGATAACAATAACGTTATTTATTTCAGTAAACAAATTTTCTTAAAACCAAATACTCCAAAAAAAATTTGAATAAAAATTTATTTACCATTACTGCCTGTTGATCAAAAGCAGTTTATAATTAACTCTACTATAATCTTATCATTTCCTTATCTCATTCATCTTATCATTTGGTTAGAAAAAATACACTTTTGGGTTACACACTCACGAATATTTTCTATAACTACTCTTTCTCTGCATCATTCTTATTCAAAGTTTACTATAAATTTTTAAGGTGGTAAAAACCTAATGCCGTGGTAAAAACCTAATGCCCATCTGCAAGGCGTTAACGTTTTTCCCATTTTCTATCGTGTTGTAATTTTATCGACACCCACTACTAAACATTTTCTACCCACGCTGAAACTATTTCTATTGGTCGAAATTATAATCATAAAATTTTTGAGCAAAAACTATATTACACTTTCGGGTCACACACTCACGAACATTTTCTATCTACTACTCTTTCTTTGCACCATTCTTGTTGGTTCAATTATCACTATAAATTTTAAAGGTGTTAAAATATTTTACAAGTCTTTACAAGGTCATTACATAAATTAAAGTAATTTATACTAATTGTTTCTATCATATATTCATATTAATGGCAAAATGTTCAATTGGTTAACAATGTATTAACAATTATTTAATCTTGATTAACTGAAATCAAGTGGACTTATTGATAAAGTGAATCCGAAAGCCCATTACAAAATACGCTATACATGTAAGGCTATAACAATGATAATAACGAGATGTATATGGTAAAAATCCTGATGGAGGGAATCGCTCATATACTAAAGCATTAGCAACGTAACAACATTGAGGATAGTAGCAATTAGTATAAATAATAAATTTACTAAGAGTCAGTTTAACTACCTTAGCTCAGTGGTTTAAGGCGCTGGCCTGATACCAGATAGGGCGTGGAGTTCAAGTTCACTATGTCGTGTAGTAAAACTTGAAAGGTATGCGCTTCTGATGATTCCAAATGTAAGGATGAAACAGTTGTACAGTGCTCTGGTTGACTTAAAAAAGCCTAATAAATTTATTGATAAAGTGAATTTGACAATGCTAATATAACATTTATAAAAACATATAACACCTTAAAACCCCATTATTGCGATATATTCAAATAATACTATATGACTGTAAACCTGGAAGTATGCAAGAGCCTATATGGTAAAGTCCTAGTGAAAGGGTTCTCTCACTTGCTAAACCGGTAGTAACGTAGCAGCATTTGAGGACACTGGGCGGTAAAATTGGCCACATTCACAATAAATAATAAATGTACAGGTACAGGAAGTGTAAAATTCGTAGCTCAGTGGTTTTAGGCGCTGGCCTGACACCAGATAGGGCGTGGGTTCAAGTTCATGTGTGTCCAAAACTTGAAAGGTATGCGCTGGTGATGATTACAAATAAGGATGTGAAACAGCTGTACAGTGCTCCCGGTTGACTCAAACCAAGTGGATTTATTGTTCAAGTAAATTTGAAAAAAAATAATAAAAACTCATTAATAAATAATACAAATAGCTTAAAAAGTAAGATTTTTTATTGAAAAACTTTAACGATGGAATTCATAATCAAATTACAATAGGTAGGAACGCCTATTTTTAACGCTTAGGGGGGCTTATGAAAAACGATAAATATTATATAAAATATTAAAAATACATAGTTTTTCTGGTTTAAATTGAAATTTAATAATAATAATAATAATAATAATAATAATAATAATTTTAAAAAAATAACAGTTTTTATTCAATTTTTTATTAATATTGCTAAAATGATGTTTGAAAAATGTTTACCTAAAACGTATACGTTTCAAAAGCTAAAACATTGAATTTTTACACGGAACCGTCCACATACTGTATACATACATGTAGATACGTGCCGGGGATAATCCAACGGTACAGCGCTCGATTTGGACCGCGGTGGGCATGGGTTCGAATCCACTACCGGCACTAAAATGCGGGCCCACGTTCGGCTTCGCTAAAATGTCCACTGCTAAAAGATGCGTTTCTTGTAAAGCATTTAAAGTAATAAACAAAATAATATATATATATATATTATTTACCTAGTTATACGTGCTTAAATCAATTAACGATTTAGTTACTGCAAGTTGATAAAATAATTACCAACATACTTTTTGTTACAAAAAGTAATCTTGTTAAATACATATACAGAGGTGACGCAAGTGATTATAATTATGTATTTTAAACAATTTGTCTTATTTTCCATTAAACGTAACAAAGTAGTTTGTATTAGTCATAAATAATGATTAATGATTTACAAAACGAAACTATTTCTGTGTTTGGGGTTGTCTAAAAAGTAGTATTGAAGTAAAAAGATTAACGTCAATTACAATTAAAATGAATATATATGAAAATCAAATTTATAATTGTTATTTGAATTAAACAATTGGTTTGTTGTAGCATGTCTTTAAGCAGTGGACATTGCAGTGAAACCGAATGTGGGCCCACATTTAGTAGTTCGGTGGTGAGAATCGAACCTATGCTCAGTCAGGTTTGATCCGAGTGCTGTTTCGCTAAAGAGCTCCGGCAAGTTTCAAGTTTTGCTAACTTGGTGCTCTAATCCTCTTTCCTTCCAAACCGGATATCGTGGAGTTACAGGAAGTTATCTTTCAGCCAATTAGTTAGCTATAAACATTTAGTCAAACAAACTTGACCTCTACAAACAAATTTATATATAATTTAGCAACAATAACAACAACAAAGGTTAAAGTGTAAGCCCATCTTCATTATTGAAATTCATAGCATCTCGAACAATCCCTTTCCATTAGTGCGATTTTCAGGAGCTGTTAGGGATATGTCAGTCCAACCGACTTAGCCATTGTTTTCAAGATAAAGTGCCGGCCAAGATTGTGTAAACATCGTCCAGAACAGCATCCATCCAGAAATTACGTTTTGATCTCCTTTCCTCTTCTTCCAGTCGGTATTTGGACAAGCCAGGGTTACGATACGTAAGCTTGCATCAAGATTCTGAAGAACGTGTTCAAACCAGCTCAATCTTCGTTGTTGCGATACCAATGAAGGAAGATGATGGTAGAAAGTCATTTCAATTTAAGATACTTTTGCATCTAGGGTGTATGCTAACACTCCTTCACTAAGCAGGAGTCCAATGAGAACAGATATACCGCTGTAGACTCGGTCCCTGTTGTTATTGGTCCAGAATGCCCACAGGCCTATAGGCACCTAGTCCAGGATGCACCACGTGGAGGAATAACAGTCAGGAGTATCACTATCATTAGAGTTTGAGACTTTATAGGCATTACTCAAATCCTCAGGATCACTTAGCATACAGACTTTTAATAGTGGCGACGTCACAAGGATGCCATCTACTACAGCCAAGAAACGTCTTTATTCTGCTACATTTGCTACGCTTATCAAGCCATTAAAGTCTATTGTTTATATGTCGTATAAATGTGGAAAATGATGAAGAGGTGATCCCACGTCACCAACCAAAATGAATGCTTAATCTTCATACTACTGTTGCTAAATGCGAGCCGTCTTTTGGTTTTATCAAAATGTTTACTTTCCCGTAAAACATTTTAAATAGCAACATTGACGCAACTTGCAATTTTATCTGAAAAACTTTGTTTGTACGACATAATATCATTTCTAAAAAATTTATTTTGTTGATATGTTCCATTTTAGACAATCATTTCCCATTTTGATGGAGTCTTTTGCCCAGACGCCTGCTGTTCCCACATGCCTAGATCTGGCAGTTGAAGGTGAGCGATTTTGTCGCGAGGGAGAGTGGGATAGAGGAATTTCGTTTCTGTCACGTGCGCTAACTGTCGGTACGGATGACTTGAATTGTTTATCTGCCATCTATTGTCAGCTGGTGCCCCCAGGCATCTAGACTAATAACAGCAGGGTCCGAGTGCACAGCGGTATAACTGGGCTTTCACTCCAGTGGATGGGTGCGATCATACACCCAGGGTACTTAAAAGGTATCTTAAGGTATACGTATACCATATGTAGCCGTTGGGCTAAGGGAGATGTGGAGAGTGGGATAGAGGAATTTCGTTTCTGTCGCGTGCGCTAACTGTCGGTACGGATGACTTTTAATAGAAAAAAGTTCCAAATTCGCATAGCATCCAGAAATGGGGGTTGACACCGGTTGACGGATGCACAAGCTTAATCGGCTCTAAAGTCCTCTGAGTGTATGCCAGCACCCTTTCACTAAACAGTGAATGCTAAGTTGCACCTATGTACACTCGGTTATGAGTCCAGATGCCTAGGGGCACCTAATCCAGGATGCACTACGTGAAGGAGGAAAGGTCAGGAACATTACCATTATTGCAAATTGAAACTTTATAATCATTACCCAAATCTTCCACAGGCATAATAAATTACTGTAGTTCAACATCTTAGTCAGATATTGGCCATATCAGTTTGCTTGTGCATTTAACTTTATCACGTGCTAAATGTACTTTTGACAAAAATCGATATCTAACGATTAATCATCAAAGCGACATACTAGCAGTCATAAAATTCATTTTTGCTATGTATGCATGCAGGACAATTAAACATGTTTTCTGTAAGTACTAAAATCGTTTACTTTGTGAATAATAATGCATTTTCTACCTGTTCTATTCATTATAGAAAATTTAACGTGAATAGTACAAATTGTCATAGATACAATGACTATGGAAAAATTCTATGCTGCTATTTTATTGGCTAATAAACACGTTGATTGTGACCTTGAGTATCAAATGAATGTGTTTAGCGGCTCGAATCTGGGTTCAATCCTCAATACCGGTGCGAAATGCGATACCACGTTTCGCTTCGCTAAAATATCCATTGCCTAAAGATGTTTCCGTAAAACAATTAATTTAGAAAAAATATAACAAAATCGTACATTTGTGAATGGATATTTGAAAAAAACCTTATTTTTGATTTAAAAAAAAGTTATCAGATCGTAGACATTCATTTAAAAGAAAACAGGGATAAATATATCTGATAGGCAAAACAAAATTAATATCCTATTAGATGTACGTTCGAAAATGGTTTAAATATGTACTCAAATAAAACATTTTTACAATTTTTTAAGGCTGCATCCTGATTGGCTAAATTTTAATAATATGGCGGGGGGTGGGTGTTTAAGGAATTGATTTTCATAAATTCAAGCGTATGATTATTGATTTATTCATAATAAGTAATACGTCATATATATATCTATATCTGCATCAATTACTATTCAAGCACCCGTATATACACGAATCACGTGCTGTTTCAAATACACGCGTTACAGATCAACTTTTTACACAAACCACGCATTACTCATTCATATTTATACTACACCTGATATATAATCGATTTTTCATTGAACACACAATTCTATGTTAGTGTACGTTGTGGTATGTCATTCCTAGAGTGTGATTGTTATTTCTAACGCTTATTAGAACAAATGCAGGTTAAAAGATGACTCTCATTTTACATACACAAACGAACACATAAATTCACATATTATCTATACAATTTCCGTATAATTGTCCGCCCGTTGTAAATGAGGATAGCAAGAACACAGAAAAGTTGAGACTAGCATTTATTGATTGTATTAAGTAGACACACTGAGTATACAACCAAATTCAAAACAAAATATTATAAGCACGAATAGCGAAAATAATAAATGCTGTTTACAAAAAACATCGAAGTAAAATTGATCAATATTTATGAGTATATTATCAACATAGGGGAATAAATAAATCTCTCAATGGTTATTATTGCTCACAATAGTTCGAATTACTAAAAGGTTGCAAAACATTCACTTTAACAACGTGCACCTAATGAACGACACTTGAGGTATGCTGACTTTAAATGTTAAACCCCTCCAGTGATATCTATTAAGTGCAAAAGGCAAGCAAGAGAATATCCAATTAAGTAAATCATTTGTACAGGTTATTATGTCCAGGATTTTCAATTAATCAAACACAATAAAATATTAGAAATATATTCTTACCTGGTATTAAGCATAATCAACCTATCAAATGGAGAATTATATCTGGTACCTGAAAATTTTTTCAGTTATGAAGGATGTTTTTGATTATGAAATGCAGCACACTTACACGGGGGTACTACTGTTTTTCAGGACAATGCTCCATGTCATACGTCCAAAAAGGTAACATCATATTTATCTAAGTTAACTATATTTGCTTTGTATTTACATTTAGACAGTAGAGGGGCTAAAATCGAAAAAGCTATCTTTCATTCAATTACCACCTAACAGCCTGGATATCAATGTTATTGAAAATTTTTTCAGTATGCTAAAGCGCAACATCAATAAGCATACCGAAATTGAGGATTTATGTGAACGCATTCGGTTTGTTGTTCAATATGAGATGTAACAAGAATATATCAACACTTTCATCGACAGTATTCCAAAACGCCTGGATCAGATTGTTCAAAAGAAAGGCGATCACATACATTATCAAATTTTTTGAAATTTCTAGTGTCTTTAATCATTTGGTAACTGAAAAAATAGCATGTAACCTGTATTATTATTAATAGTTGTCTTTATAAACCACGTTAATCATTTTACTCCATTTTCGATTTTGCACCAATTGATATTTTATACAATTTTTTTACTTACAATATATATGTATATATAATCCCAGTTTTTTTTCAATTATTATATAGTATTGTATATTTTATAATTGAAGTGACGTTTCTCTTGTACACTCTGTAGTTGCTAGAGAGGTTTTAGTTTAATAACCACTTTTTTGCAGTAATTGTTGTGAGGGTTGTACTTGTGCGGTAATTAAAGCGCTTAACGAGGAACTGGAATGGATTTGTGTTCCACTGTTGGCGGACCTTCGTCAATGTCATCATGTTCCCTTTGGGCTAAGAGTTACAGCTAAAACAAAATCAGTCAACTTCATCAATCCTTGTAAATGGGTGGCACTGACTATTAGCCAAGAAACCTCCATTACACTCATAAGTGTGATGCGTATGTAAAACCAAGAGCGGTGATTGATAAAAATGCTTTGTGCAAATACAAAAACAATTTACAAATGACCTTGTCAATTCCAGATAATTTTTGGGATAATAATAATCATTGATTAATAAACACCTAGTTCCAAATTCCAATAAAGGTGATATTTTTGACTGTTACATCCACGTGGTACCTGGACTGCTACAGCAGAGACGCCGCGTACAGTGATATAACTGAACTTCGGCACCAACATACGAATGATTAAATTTTTTCATTTTGGTTGGTGACGTGGTCACCTCTTCATTATTTCCCATATTTATACATGTAGAACGATCGATTTCGATGGCCTGACAAGCGTAGACAAACGTGGAAGAATAACAAAGTTTCTTGGCTGGTAGACGGCATCCTTGTGACGTCGCCACTGTTCGCAAAGATGGACGAGACCGCCTGATTTTTTGTCAGGGTTATCTCCCTTAACCCAAGGGCTACATATAATATACGTATACCTTTAGATATCTTTTAAGTATCCTGGGTGTATGTTCGCACCCACCCGCCGTAGCGGGAAGCCCAGTTATACCGCTGTGCACTCGGATCCTGCTGTTTTTAGTCTAGATGCCTAGGGGCACCTAGTCCAGGATGCACCACGTGGAGGACTAACAATCAGGAATATCACCATCATTGGAAATTGAGACTTTATAAGCATTACTCAAATCCTCAGGATCATTAGCATCCCCGAATGATTAAACATTATCTTAAAGTATACGGATGTAGAGTATTTAAAACGTATTTAAAGGTATATCACATGTACGGCTGATACAATGTTGAACAAAAACTCAGGTGGCCTTATCAACCTATGCGAAAAGTAGCATCATCTACTGGTCAATAAACTTTACTACTATTACACATAATCATCGAAACTTTCACAAGGAGATCAAATGCACGCTGAACTTCATCATCAGCTAGAAGAACAGCATCGTCAGTGTAGGACGATGAAACTTTCCTAAAGTATATAATTACCCGCCCCAGCCCCACCAATATTATCGATCGAAAATCAATAAACAAACTAATCTGTATGTTTCACAAAACATAGTCTGTGCACAATAACTGACCCATTTGAATAATGACACAAGATTTATCGATTCTGAGGATTTGGATAATGCTTATAAAGTTTCAATTTCCAAAGCTGATATTCCTGACTGTTTGTTCCCCACGTATTAGGTACCCAAAACAGCAAGAACCAAAAGCAGAGCGGTATAACTGGGCTCCCGCTACGATGGGTGGATAAAAGCATACACCCAAGGTACTTAAAAAGTATCTTAAGTGGTACCGTCTACAGCCAAAAAACTTAGCCATTCTTCTAAGTTTGTTAGGCTTATCAAGCCATTGAGATCGATCGTTCTATAAGCTATATGAATATAGAAATAATGAAGAAGTGTCACTAACCACCACTGAGAATTAAATTATAAGATAATTAAAATAATAAATATCAAAATGAACAACAATAAACAAAAGTTAGTGGCAATGTCACATCTTCATTAATTCCAAATTCGCATAGCATCTCAAACAATCCACCCTTTCCATTGTTCACGATTGTTGGAGGCGTGTAGGGATATGTTAGTCCAACCGACTTAGCCATTTTTCCAAGATAAAGTTCCGGCCAAGATTGTGTGAAAATCGTCCCGAACAGCATCCATCCAAGTACGCTTTTGACCACCTATCCTCTTCTTCCAGTCCGTATTTGGACAAGCCAGGATTACGATACGTGAAATTGCATCAGGATTTCTACGAAGAACTGTCCAAACCAGCGCAATCTTCGTTGTCGCGATACCAATGAAGGAAGATCATGAAATTGAAAGTCATTTCGAATTTGGCGGTTACTGATCTTTTCCGTCCACTCCCTTGATACGGATGATGTAAAATGTGTGTTGTGCCAAATGCATCTGAGACATCTTGCTTCAAATTTATCAAGCTGCTTGATCTCTGACCCTGTTTCACCTGTGTACAGAAGTACTGAAGAGAAAATGTTCATCTTCGTGTTTGGGTTGATGATTTTACGTCTCCATAGTGGATCGACAAGCTTTCCAAACGCAGCAGTAGCTAAACAAATTGTATGCAATACCTACTTTCGATAAGATTAATGTCTTCCTGAACTAAAACAAAAGAAACACCAATTCCAACGTTCTCTTCGTTTACAATTAGCAGAAAGGGATGCTAATAATCCTGACAATTCGAGTAATCCTTACAAATTCTCCATTTCCAAATATAGTGATATTTCTGACTGTCCGTCCTCCACATGATGCATCCTGGACTAGGTGCTCCTAGGTATGTACACTAATAACAGCAGAGACAAAGTGGACAACGGTATAACTGGGTTTACGCTTTAACAGGGTACTTAAAAGGTATTTTAAGGTGTACGTATACTATCAAGCTGCTTGATCTCTGACCCCGAAAGAGTCCATGTTTCAGCTGCGTACAGAAGTACTGTGCGAACCAATGAAGAGAAATTGTTCATCTAAGTGTTTGGGTTAATGGTTTTACGTCTTCATACTGGATCAACAAGCTTTCCAAACGCAGTCTCAGCCAAACAAATTCGACGATTTACTTCATTGGATGAACCACCGTCAGAAGTAATTGAGGAGCCCAGATACGTAAATTCCTTTTACATTGGGGAGCACAACATCATTTAATACAATTTTCGCATCAGGAGCTTGAGACGACATGATGATTGATTTTTTTGGGTTGATCTTCAAACCATATTCACCGGAAACTTTCACAAGAAAATCCAATGCATGCTGCAACTGAACTTCGTTCTCAGATGGAAGTACAGCATCATCAGCGTATTCTAAGTCAGTAATGGGCGTAGTACCAACATACAAACCTTCCATTTGTACAGAGATCTTGGCAAATATAGCATCAATTGCATAGTTGAACAAAAGTGGAGCAGCCACACAGCCTTAACGGACACCACTGCAAATTTTGAACGGCTTTGTAGTAGATCTGTTGCAATTGCGGATTACAGCAGTTGAGTTCTTGTACACAGCACTTAAATGGGATGCTAATGATCCTGAGGATTTGAGTAATGCTTATAAAGTCTCAATTTCCAATGATGGTGATATTCCTGACTGTTAGTCCTCCACGTGGTGCATCCTGGACTAGGTGCCCCTAGGCATCTAGACTAATAACAGCAGGGTCCGAGTGCACAGCGGTATAACTGGGCTTCCGCTACGGCGGGTGGGTGCGAACATACACCCAGGATACTTAAAAGGTATCTAAATGTATACGTATAACATATGTAGCCCTTGGGCTAAGGGAGATAACCCTGACAAAAAATCAGGCGGTCTCGTCAATCTTTGCGAACAGTGGCGACGTCACAAGGATGCCGTCTACCAGCCAAGAAACTTTGTTATTCTTCCACGTTTGTCTACGCTTGTCAACCCATTGAAATCGATCGTTCTACATGTCGTATAAATATGGGAAATAATGAAGAGGTGCCACGTCACCAACCAAAATGAAAATGAAAAATGCACTTAAATGATTCACAAGTTTCAGAGGTGTTCAATCATGTAACATAGCAATCCAAAGTTCTTTTCTGTTCAGCGAATCAAATGCTGAAGAGTAGTCAATGAAAGCTACATACGTAGAACGTTGAAAGTTTGCGTCGAAGCGTATAAATTTAATCGATGCATCCCATACCAGGACGAAAACCAGTTTGGCTAGGACGAGTGGTCTTCTCCCTCTCCGGGCGAATCCGTTCAACTATTACTAAAGTGGAAATTTTGGCACCTATGCTGATGTCTCTGCAGTTAGCAGGTATTTGCCGAACTCCTTTCATATGAACAGGAGCGGTGCCAGTCTTCAGGGCACTGCTCAGTTGTCCAGAAATCCGTTATGATGCCATACAGATCTTCAACAAGTCGAGAGGGACCATATTTGAAGACATATGGAGGAATTTCGTCAAAACCGGCGGCTTTCCTAGCTTTGATTTTTCTGTAAATGCGCATAGTATCATCGATAGTGGGGGGTTCTACGGATATTGGATAAATTGCCGAAAAAACTGTGTCAAGCGTGGATTGGTCTAGCAGCCATCCTGTAGTAATTTCAGGGTGGTTTAAAGTTTGATTAAAGTGCAGTAACCAGTCTTCGTCAGAAATGCCAGACGATCCAACTTTAACTTTGTTACCACGGTATAGCTGATCCAATTTCTTGTAAACTTTTCCACAATCATTATAACGGGCAGAAACCCCCAGCTCATCTGCTACAGAGTCCCAATGTTTTTTTCTCGTCCTCCTCATAACTCTTTCAAAATTCCGCACGCAATGTCCTTGCTTCACTTTATCTTGGAGCTTCCTTTGCTTAGGGATGCTAATGATCCTGAAGATTTGAGTAATGCTTATAAAGTCTCAATTTCCAATGATGGTGATATTCCTGACTGTTAGTCCTCCACGTGGTGCATCCTGGACTAGGTGCCCCTAGGCATCTAGACTAATAACAGCAGGGTCCGAGTGCACAGCGGTATAACTGGGCTTCCGCTACGGCGGATGGGTGCGAACATACACCCAGGATACTTAAAAGGTATCTAAATGTATACGTATATTATATGTAGCCCTTGGGCTAAGGGAGATGACCCTGACAAAAATCAGGCGGTCTCGTCAATCTTTGCAAACAGTGGCGATGTCACAAGGATGCCGTCTACCAGCCAAGAAACTTTGTTATTCTTCCACGTTTGTCTACGCTTGTCAAGCCATCGAAATCGATCGTTCTACATGTCGTATAAATATGGGAAATAATGAAGAGGTGACGCCACGTCACCAACCAAAATGAATAAAATTTCTTTGCTTGTGCATTGGTGAACAACCAGTTTGGGCCTTTGAAATTAATTGAACGAGGAAGCACCAAACTAGCTGAATCAATCTTTTGCTTTAGCATGTTCCAAGATTGATTTATTCCCATATCACAGTTCGGGACAGCAACTGAAGCTGCTAAGTAGGCTTTGGCAAACTTGGTAGCATAGTTGCTATTTCTGAGCAGGGAGTAATCCGGAGCCAAAATATCAGGTTTAGTCTTGGCAGTTCTTAGGCGTAGCCAAAACGAACAAGAGACAAGTGAATGATCAGAGTCATTCTCACTATCCGTTCGGCAGCCTCTGTATGCGCGGGAATTTTTGATTGCACTGAACCAACGTTTACTAACCAAAACGTAATCGATTTGGGAGGAATATCTATCACAACTTGAACGAAATGTTGTCAAACGTTTCACCGGGTGTTGGAAAAATGTGTTTGTGAGAACCATATTGCACCTTGCCGCCAATTCACTTAACCTTCTACCGTTCTCACATTGTTCGCACGATTTTGTCCCAGGGGCCAACGCAGGGCTGGTTGACACCGTTTCTGCAGACTCTGCCATTAAAATCTCTTCCAATAACAACGATTTGTAATAAGGTCTTGAGGCGAAAATATAGATCTTCAAGTTGCTCATAAAATTCACCAATTTCTTTTTCACAGTAATTATTGATGGGAGCATAGGCATTGATCACGGCAATTGTATACTTGGAAACTCTAAAACGCAAAAATGCTAATCGTGAGGATATACCTTTCCACTCAATTAACGCAGTGATAGCTAATGGGGATAAGCAAGATGTGCTGGATTTTGTACATAAGTTGATGGGAAGAATAATGCAGATGTTGATTGGAAAGCTGTAGGAAGACTAAACGGCTCTGAACAATCCAGTCTTGTATCCTGGAGACAAGCAATGTCAATCTTGTAGCTCTATGGCAGTATATGCTTGGGTCGAAACAGACAACAGTGACCGTAGATTCCATGTTCATATGTGAAGAGGTTGTCGGATGCGAATTATATTTGGGGGGATAAATGAAGTTTCTTGGCTAGAAGATTGCTTTCTTGTGACGGCGCCAATGTTCACAGGAATTGACAAGGTGACCTACTTGGGGGGGATTAAAGGGTTGACGGATGTGCGAGAAACATCAGAGGGAGACCTTCCACGCTTTTGACATTGAGTCATGCTCATAATTATTGGTAAACAAGGGTAGAATCTTGTTTTCCTTCCCGCACAATCTTGTCAACTTCGGCCCTTCCCCAGTTGCACAAAAAAAGCCAACGGCCCTGGGGGGCGCACCGATTAGTGCGGTTGATTCCATCTAAAGTATTTTTTGTAAATGAGTTTTTCAAAATATAAACCTAATTTAAGTGCAAAATCGAACTGCAAACTATAACTAGAAATTACAGTAAAGTAACAATTTAATCAAATAAACAAAATTCATTTTTGATAAACTTATTTTAACTTAAATAATTAAAAATATAACTGGCGTAAAAAGCATTCTATACATAAATAGAAATTGACTGTCGCTCTATACATAACCGACTTAATTCTAATAGTTATCCAGTTGATCAAAAATGACGTGAATAATTAGCAAGCCTGTGTGTAAAAGGAATGTAACAAAAACAAAAGTAGTATAAAATGGTTGAAATAATGCTTATATCTACATAAAAATGACGCATAATAAGTTGAGGTCTTTATTTTACAAAATTTTCGAATCAAAAAATGAACATTAAAAACATATTTTAAACTTCAATAACTAATACTAATTAAGTTAGTATAACAATAATCCAATTAAGCCAAGCTGTAAAAATATAATAATCACTTTTACATTTATTTAAGACTTCATAGTACATAAAAAAATGCATAACGTCCATTATTAAAAAAAACAATAATTTTTAAAGTCAAGAAAATAGAAAAAATGGAATGTTGAAATGAGCAACAAAAATATGCATCAGTAAAAATTCACATAACTTCAACATAAAGAATGAAATTGTGGTAAAACAAATCATTTGTACAACCGAGAAACTAAAGACGCTTCACTTATATCATCATAATCATTGGCTTCCACAAAACAACAAATTCCCGTAATTTCTCTTTTGATTGAATTAATTGTGGTAGTGTACATCATTTTTTCTCTAGGACAGAGAGAGTCTGGAATCCTAACAATGTAATTGTAAAAAAAAAAAATAAACAAACCAAGAAATGAAAATTAATTTCGAACTTGTAGGTTGCTGGCTGCCGGTTGAATCCGAAACAAAATCATATACAACATAACGTCCATGTTTCTCATGCTCAGCAAGCTCAAGATCCTTTCTAAGGTCTTCATGGGTGCAATCTAAAAATAAAATAAAAGCATAAAAATACTCCTATGAGCTTTTTTCATTAATTCAACTTGATTATTATTGATATGATACAATAAATATCTTGAATTCTTGTTCATTCTAATTTCATTACATGCCAACGCGCAATCCGGTGTACATCTTATTCCCGATAGCTAAAAAAGGAGCAAATAAAAGTACATGCATTTATTTAGAAAAATCGACGAACCATTTTGTTGAAAGGTGCAACAATAAAATTAAAATTATCATGACCTCAAAATTATATTAAAAAAACAATAAAGCTTTAAATCGTAAAAGACGTCATTTAAATAAAAATTATATAATTTATAAACGTTAAAAATTTTTAAAATTTATTTTATATATTTATATATATTATTTAGGATGCTTCTTATTATAAATTCCATATTAGTTTAAAATTACTATTACTAGATTATTTTTAACAATGTTTTAGGTTTCAGGTTTGCACAAGAGTTAAATAGGAAAAAAACTCCTTTTAATAATCTGTTTAGGGTATCAGGTATCATATAAAAATAGTAAATAGTTAACAAAAGTAAATAAAGCATTAGGTAAAATTAATAAGGTAATATTTATCGTACACCAATTTGAACGTCTGGAGGGATGGGGCTAACACAATATGTTGGGGCAGACTGTTCCATGCAGTGATAATCCTAAGAAAAAATAATAAAAAACTAGTCGGTAATAAACTCGCGGCTTAGAGAATTTAAGTGGGTGTCCTCTACGGGGATCGTGGAAGAGGGCGAATAAATGCTTAAACTGGGTAGTTTAAAAGTTTGAAAACTAAAATTAAGTCGCCCCGGAGTGTTCTATTTTTTAATGGGAAGAAACAAAGAGCTTTCAGACGCTTAGGGTAAGGAAAACTCTTAAAAGTACGTGAAAGTCTAGTGAAGCTTCTTTGAACTTTATCGAGTTTAGCTATGTTAGCCCTTAGGATAGGCGACGTTACTTAAATACAACATTCAAGGTGCGGCCTAATGCATAATTAATATAAAAGTTGGGTACAAGTAGCTAGAATATTTCCTAAATTACACCTGAAAAATTTTATAAGACGATAGCAGGTTAAAGTTGCTCTATTATGGCGTGACGAAAAGCTAAGGGAGGGGTTGAAAGTCACCAAGATCTTTCACCGTGTCAATCTTGGTGATAGTCTGAGTACTAGGGACAATGTACCGGTTACCTGAAGGTTTCCCAAATGAGAAATAATTACATTTAGAAATATTCAGGGGAAGTGCATTGTCCATAGACCACTGGTAAATGTTATTAACATCCTGTTGTAGTTGTTCGGGGTTATAGCTCCAAATTTTGACATTATTAGCATAAAGTAGGATGTCAGATTGAACAACTGTAGGCAAATCATTAATGTAGATATTAAAAAGGAGGGGACTAAAAACTGATTTTTGAGGGACTACTGAGGAGATCAGAGAGAGAGAGAGAGAGGGAAGGCTGCGCTACCTAATTTGACACAGAACTTACAATTAGTGAAAAAATCACGTATCCATTCTAGGAGAGGAGGACTTATTCCAAAAGCTCTTAATTTATTTAGCAATGCTAAATCCAGAACTTTGTCAAAAGTTTTGCAAAAGTTGAAGTAGATTATATCGACTAATGGTGAACGATCCAGCATGCAAGTAATGCTCTTAGTAAACGCCAATAGATTGGAAAGACAGGATCTCTCAGGCATAAACCCATGTTGAGCTGGATTTATAAGGTTATTTATAGAGATAAAATTAACCAAATGAGATTTAATGATTTTCTCTAAAATTTTACTAGAACCGGGTAAAATACTAATCGGCCTGAAACTTTCCGGCTTAAACTTGGATCCGGTCTTATAAATACGCCGAATAAAGGCGAGTTTCCAAATAGTAGGTAAGTTATCGGACTGAATAGAGCGATTAAAAATATGATTGAAGGGAGGGGCTAAAACAGAGGCACATTCTTTAAGAACTCTCGGGAATAGTTCATTTGCACCTCGGGATGTAGATTTAAGATGAGATAGATGTTTAAAGACTAGAGATGGGGTAATAGTAGGACAATCTGAATCTAGGGCGGGTTCAGGAAGGAAACTGATTAAAAAATCAGGATTAAAAGCGGACTTAAAATAATCGCTAAAGGTAGTGCACATTTCTGGCAACAATAAAAAGGAACCAGAATTACTTTTAAGTTTAAGGAGGAAGAGATAAGAACCTCGTTTATTCTTGATAAATTTGAAGAGAAGACTATTATCGGATCTAGCGTTGCTCAGGAGTGAGTAGAGTCTAAGGCTTTTGAGCCGCCTGAGACAAGCTACAGATTTACTACGGAGATCTAAATAACGGGGAGACCTGTCAATTTCCACTTATTAAAAGCAATGTTGCGCGACTTAATGATGCGGATAATATAATGGGGAATTTTGGGTTTAGAATGGGTTGAGGTATAAAAGGGAATAAAACGCTTTATACCTATTTGGGTGGACTGAGAGAAGTGGTTGTACATACTATTTATATTGTTAATGGAGAGGTCACAGTTAACATTCCTCAGGTAGTTTCTAAAACCTACAAAATCGGCACGACGGAAATTAGGAGTAGACAAGGATCGATGCTTAAGGCCTACTGCGGGTGAGGGGAAATAAGCTGTAAAAGAAAGAAAAGCGTGATCATTCTTCCCTAGGGGAGGTAAGTGATTAATGCCATTAACCAAAGAAGCTTTGTTAATGAAAACTAGATCAAGGTAAGAAGAGGAGCTGCCAATCCTAAACCTAGTGGGGAAGCGAACATGTTGGGTGAGTGCGTGTTCAATACTAAAATGAAGAAGAGTGGAGTCAAAGGACTTAGGAAAGCAGCTGAGCGAGTTCCAATTAATAGAGGGGGTGTTGCAGTCCCCTATTAGAAAATGATAATCATGTTTGGACGCTAAGATAGAATGAAGTTTCTGAAATAAGGAACGGTTGGAGGCTTTAGAAAGCGACGGGGGACGGTAAAAGATTGAGAAGAGGACACTCTCACCTGAGGAGAGAGTAATAGCAACAGAGAGAAGGTTATACCATTGATCATGAAATTCTGAAGAAGGCAGGGGAAAGAAACTGATATCCTCCTTGATGTAGAAGAGACATCCCCCACATTTGGAGTCTAGCCGGATGATATTATAGCCATGGATTAACAATTCGTTATTATGTATATAATCCGAAAGCCAAGTTTTTGTAATCCCAATATTATGAGGCCTCGAGACTTCGACTAGATTGGCTAACTCGAAAAGCCTATTCAAAAAGCTAAACGCATTGGTATAAAAAATACTTAATGGGATAGGGTTGGTGAGAGGAGTAGTGCTCCTAAATCTTTTAAGCAATGATGGAAAGGGACGCGACTTCAGGGAGGAAAGGAAAAATCCTGTATGTTTGAAATAAGAATAGAGGGGTAAGTTTAACTATCAGGATGGCCGAAAGCTTCGGGCAAATATTGTGGGCTAATGTACGAGACTTATCTATTCTATCTTTATGTAGACGGATTCCGGAACAGTTTTTACGAATGGAGGGCCAGATACTTAAGATGTTAGTTACAACACTGGGGGCACTACTGACAATGATTGGGGGGAAGGTATAAGGACGCTTGCACGTCATATGGGAAATCTTAACATCAAGAGTCGATGAGAGACAAGATTTAATAATCTCTAAGACAATATCCTTGTAATTAGTTGTCGTCTCAGGAATCCCTCTAATTATTAAGTTATGTTCTCTACATCTGTCAGCGGCGAATTGTTTAGCAGCAGAAAGAATTTCGTTCTGCAAGAGTTGAAGGACAGCTTCAGTTGTCAAAGATGGGGGATTCTTGACCAACAAAAATAGACTCGCTACAGAGTCTTTGAACAAACTGATTTCTTTCATCTGTTTTGCAATGGAAGTCGAGTAGGAATCTTGCAAAGCCGCGACCGAGTTTTTTTTTAGGTCTTGATCTCATTAACTAGCTTAATTAGTTCGGATAAGGAATTATTTCTGCGACCAGCATACGTGTGGCCCTTAGACCAATGTTAACTTGAATATATGTTATAAACGTAAATTTTTTTTCTTTTAAAAATAATTAATTAAATTAATTCTAGTCTTTTTATGTAGGTGTTTATTCAGGATTTTTTACTAGTTGAGTAGGCCAAAACGCCTTTTAGTACTTGGTTCTCAAATTGTCTCAAATTTTTAGGGGAAAAAATGAAATGGATGGTGAGGTAAAGGGAGATTAGTCACAAAAAAATATTTGAAATCAAGATAAAATCAAGGTAGATAGTGGAAGTTAACAATTATAGAAAACGAGCAAAAATTATAAATATGCAATAATAATAATAAAACAAGTTATGTATTACAATGCAAAAACATTGCAATATTCTTCAAAAAAGAAGAAAAGGATGAATAACGCTCCAATGGACGTGTAGCGTGACGCGCGCCTTACCTCAAAATTGTACAAGTAAATTATTGTATACGAACAATAATAGTAAAAATTAATTTATTTTTATCATTAATAAAAAATCATTGATAATAAAATAATAATAATAGTAGTAGTAATAATAGTAATAATAATAATAATGTAGTCATTTAAAGTTGTCGTTTTCTTTCATTTTTTTATTTAAAAATCTTTTACTTTAATTTTTTATTAAATATGGTTATAACTAAGCGTTGTACACTGGACTTATATAAACAACTGATACAAGACTATATATAACTGATAAAATATAACTATTATATATATATATATATATATATATATATATAACGAGTACGCGGCCGTTGTGTAATAATTGAATCCAATACTCGTTAATTGGAGTTACTTAGTTGTTTACAAAAAGCAAACAAACTATGACCAGTATTTATTCACTCCTTTTAAAACACCAATTCAATTTGATTACAGTATTCAAATAAACAAGTAAAACGAACTCGCAAATCGCAAAAAGGTTATGTTCGTTTATTTAAAAGAAAAATTAATAATATAATAACAAATAATGTTTAATTGAATGACTGTAACTAGAAAATGCTAAAAGCTGGATTTTTAAAGCATTCGGTTCCCTTTATAATTTCAAACAAAAATAATAGAAGACGTAAACCGTGAAATGCACAAAAACAATTTGTAATTTTATTAAATTTAGTGTGGACTTAACATATGCATGTTGCATATGTGTGTGTATGTATAGTTATAAATGTTAAGTTAATTACATCACATATATATATATATATATATATACTGATTCTTTATATGTTTGTGACTGAACTGAATGTACGAAATGAATTCATCTCACAGTTTACGTCTTCTATTATTTTTGTTTAGAAAAGCTGGATTGTTAAATTATTTTTAATTAATTTTTATAAATCTTACTTGCTATATATATATATGTAGTAACTTAGACTCAAAAAATCTACTTATCTGAATTACTAATCAGGCAGTGGGATGATTTGACAAGCGGTGTTGTTTGTGTAAAGGTTACTTAGTTGTTGCACTAGTCGCTTTTTCTAAGAACTATGTCGGTACTAATTACTTATAGTAATGAATATTGATAAAATATTGTTTCCCGAAATTAAATATAATTTTTGCAACAAAATAAAATAATATTGTTTAATATTTTTGACCTTCATTTTTTGTCAAATTGTCACCGTTGTATAAACAACCGGTCACTAAACTGTTTCAAAACTTACTAATATTTATTAAAAATATTTTTGCAAAAAATAATTTTTATTTATAATATATGACACATTTGTTATAGCATAATACCTCCATTTATTAAACTTAAAAAAAAACAATTTATTAAAAAAATACTTTTATTAACTAAAATACATCAACATATAAAGACGAAGTTACCAACTTAATAACAATAATATTAATAATTATTATTTTGGTTATTTGCTTAGGTACTTTAGTAGAAGCAACTTTCAGCACACAAAATATGTGCAATTATAAAAATGCGATGCAATCAGTAGTATGTAACATCAATCAGAAAATAAAATAAGATTAAATTACATAGACTAAAAAAACCCTCAAAATTAACGTATATTCAATAAACATGAGCATTACGATATGCGCGAAGAGGAATGGCATTATATAGAAAACGTACTATAGTTAATAGTATGCTAATATAACAGTGTACATCAAATGTGAACGGCTCATGTATGAGCATGTGTAATTAAACAATACTCTGGATAAAGGATACTGAATGGTTACAAATTAGAATTAACAGATTGTGGACAACAGTAATCAAACAGACAAAAAAAAATTGTGATTTAAATAAGTTTATGTAAATGTTACTTTAAAATTTAATGGGATCGGAAAGTAACTTTGCTAAATATGACAGGCATGAACTTAGGTACATATTTGTTTCGCGCTTGGCGTAAATATGTTACCTTTTCATCTTTTCCGATGCAATTGACTTTCTAAAATTACAATAATGTGAATGATTTGTGTTGATGAAGATACGATTGATTAATTGAAAACATTTCTTAAAATGTCGATGAATTATTAAGAAGATTATTGTAAATGATTCCCGAAAATTAGCTGATAATGATAATATTGTTTTAATTTTACAAAATTCATTCTTTATAATTCAGAGAGTATTACGGGGAAGCAATATAATATTATTGAATAAAATGTAGCTTTTAAATATAAATGAATCAATTGTACACGGACACAGGTTTCTTAACAGTCTAATGTAGTAACACAACCCCGAGTTTTTGTGAACTAATGGTCGATATGATTAGACCAAGTAAGTTTGTTATTCAGTAAAATACCAAAATATTAAAAATTATCACAAGTATCAATCTCCACATTTATAATACAAACTTTTGAATAAGATTGAGTAACTTGTGTTAAACGTGTGTTCGTCCTACACTGACGATGCTGTTCTTCTAGCTGATGATGAAGTTCAGCGTGCATTTGATCTCCTTGTAAAAGTTTCCGATGATTATGTGTAATAGTAGTAAAGTTTATTGACCAGTAGATAATGCTACTTTTCGCATAGGTTGATAAGGCCACCTGAGTTTTTGTTCAACATTGTATCAGCCGTACATGTGATATACCTTTAAATACGTTTTAAATACTCTACATCCGTATACTTTAAGATAATGTTTAATCATTCGGGGATGCTAATAATCCTGAGGATTTGAGTAATGCTTATAAAGTCTCAATTTCCAATGATGGTGATATTCCTGACTGTTAGTCCTCCACGTGGTGCATCCTGGACTAGGTGCCCCTAGGCATCTAGACTAATAACAGCAGGGTCCGAGTGCACAGCGGTATAACTGGGCTTCCGCTACGGCGGGTGGGTGCGAACATACACCCAGGATACTTAAAAGGTATCTAAATGTATACGTATACCATATGTAGCCCTTGGGCTAAGGGAGATAACCCCTACAAAAAATCAGGCGGCCTCGTCAATCTTTGCGAACAGTGGCGACGCCACAAGGATGCCGTCTAGCAGCCAAGAAACTTTGTTATTCTTCCACGTTTGTCTACGCTTGTCAGGCCATCGAAATCGATCGTTCTACATGTCGTATAAATATGGGAAATAATGAAGAGGTGATCACGTCACCAACCAAAATGAATGAATTCATTGATAGCACTAACGGCAACGTAATTTTCTTTATAGACATGTTTTTAAAGCTTGTTAATGACTTTTTTGTCTTAACATTTATTTATTTATAATATATAAAAATATTTAATTTTATATTTGATATTAGCGTTTTATGTTGATATAAAAATGTCCTGTTAAAGCGAATTTTTTGAGAAATCGATAAAAACATTGCAGTACATTTTAAATGCTTTTAAAGTCAATAAAATATTGCTAATGAATGTAAAATACAATTGTACGTACACTGTAATTTTTTGATATTCTTGAAAATGTAACGCTACCGTTCGAGGGCCCGCTATATATATATATATATATATATAATACTAACAGTTCAAGTAATATTCACTATTTTTGCCAACCGTTATAAAAATTCCTATAGTTAAATTGTCCTCGTTAAGGATAGAAAAAGACATTTCCTACGATCTCAATATACAAACTTTTTTCACTACGTCTCAGAGTCGACTCCTTCCCCCAGTGCTACACGAAATAAAAAAATCAACACCATTGCTCTTTATCCCCAATATTAATTTTTTTACGTCATTGCTTTTGGTTTGTTCAACAAACTAGAGAAAATTGAATCTCTAATTGCTCAGTCATTCCCCATATTTTGGAGATTACAGAAAGTTCTCTCAAATGTGACCTTTTGGATAGCAAGATCACCCTTTTTGGCTACCATGTCACTGGATGCAATTCTATTAAAAAAAGGTGTAGCGGTTGTCTTTTTATGTTAGGAAGAATATTAACTGTTTTATACATACTCCTTTTCTTTTTAGAGAATGATCTGATTATGATTTTATTATCTAGTTGGCAGTCAAAATGTTTGATAAGGAGCAAATCATTTTTTATTATTTTACTATTTCCCATTCCTTACAAAAAACTATTAGATGAAGTCTGTTCGCCTTTTTATAAGTGCTCTTTTATCATAGGGGATTTTACCACTTCGATTAATTGGAATTTCTTATTTAGCCCCTCTAACTGTTTTGACACCCAATTCATTAAGTTCAGCAATGAACATGTTGAATATAAAACTAGCTTTCAAAGGAGATGATGTGATAAACCTCTTAAAAATTAGGCCTAGAAAGGACATACTTATTAACCCAATTGAGAATACTATGTACAACAACAGGTCTGCCTTTGCCCAATATAATAACAGCTAAAGCAATGTTCTCCACTTTCCCACTGTATCTATCAGTTCACTTGCAGTTGCGGTGACAAATATATTGGTCGGACAACTCGTCGCTTATCTGAACGGGCAAAAGAACACATTCCCAATCGGATTGAAAAAGAGTTCAATTCAACTGCACGTGTGTGCACTTCGTCAATATCACGTCACTTAGTTCAAACAACACCAAGTTAACTTTAATGATTGTTTTAAAGTGTTAATAACTTCCCAAACCGCTAATATGTTAAAAACACTTGAATCAGTGTACATCCACACATTAAAACCCATTTTGTGTGCACAAAAACAATGTGTAACTTCATTAAATTTAGTGTGGACTTAACATATGCATGTTGCACATGTGTATGTATGTAGTTATAAATGTTAAGTTAATTAGATCATACATATATACTGATTCTTTATATGTTTGTGACTGAAGAGAATATACGAAATGAATTCATCTCACAGTTTACATCTTCTCCATTTATCACAATAATAAGCCATTAACTAATAGTCCTTCATTTACATTTAGCAGGTTTGAAGATTTGAACCGGTAACATTTAAAACTTACTTAAAGGTACATTTACATCGCGTAACCGCTCAAAGAACCAACAACGTGTCACTTTTAGTAACGACATTACAAAAACTGGTCTAGCGACACAGAGCCCGGCTTAGATTTGGTGAATATGCGTTTGAATTCCACCACCGGCGGGCCTACTAAAAGATGTTTCATAAATACGAGAGCAATCGTGTCACCAGTCAATTTCTTTCCAAAAACATCAATTTTCATAAACCTTGTATACTTAAATTTAATAAGTTTCAACTATCTTTGTGTTTCTTGCCAATCAAAAACAGTATAGCACAACATTTTCAGCAACAATTCTCAATCACAATTATATATTAACAATATCCAGATAATTGTAGCTAAAAACCCACACAAATAAATCCCTATTTCTTTTTCGAATCTTTTGACTTTTTGCCTTCAGTACCATCGTCCTCATCACCATCATGATGCTGATCGAGATCCATCGGTTCCGAAGTCGCAGAGCTCGTTGTTGTTGTTGGTTGGCCTGACGAACCTTCGTCGACATACAAAAATGGCTCCGGTGGATTGGGTTCGGAAGAGCTGGCAGCGGTTGCACTCTTGCCACGTCGACTAGCCGCCGACTTCTTTTCGCGCTTCGATTCACCGCTAGGAACTTTGGTAGAACCCGGGTTGATGCCACCTTCGTGACGAACGCAGACAGCCATGCTATCGACAATTTCAAATTCTTCAGCGTTTTCCATATGTTGATCAATGTCATCATCTCTGAATTCACTCGAATCCTCCTCTTCCTCCTCCTCCTCTTCGTCTTCTTCTTCATCTTCCTCCAAATCATCGTCGTCGTCTTCAATATCGTCTTCGATGCCGCCGCCGCCGTCAACGTCTTCTTCGTCCTCTTCGGCTTCCGCTTCGTCAACAAGACAAGCACCAATGGTCGATGCATGGATGAAGGGAGTTTTAGTCGATTCGGAAAAGCTGCCCGAACCCAACGCACCACCAGACAGTTCGAAAAATGACGTTTTGTTAGTCGACTCCGTTCCGCCCGACGAAGTGCCAACTGGACCGTGGCCAAGAACGTTTTCGACAATCACTTCGCTATCTTGTGGATGACGATCTTGAACCATTAGAATGCCACCCTAAAATTAAAACAACATATGTATGCGTCAAGTAGGACACTGCTGATTGGTTGTAATTCGGTGAAAATGGTGTATTAGAAGGATGCTGTCTATCAACAAAAAACTTGGTTATTCTCCTATGGTTACTCGTTCATCTATTGGAGCTAATGATCCTAAGAATTTGAGATTTTTTTTCATTTTCATTGGTTGGTGACGTGGTACCTCTTCATTATTTCCCATATTTATACGACATGTAGAACGATCGATTTCGATGGCTTGACAAGTGTAGACAAACGTGGAAGAATAACGGTTTCTGGCTTGGTAGACGGCATCCTTGTGACGTCGCCACTGTTCGCAAAGATTGACGAGGCCGCCTGATTTTTTGTCAGGGTTATCTCCCTTAGCCCAAGGGCTACATATGGTATACGTATACCTTTAGATACCTTTTAAGTATCCTGGGTGTATGTTCGCACCCACCCGCTGTAGCGGAAGCCCAGTTATACCGCTGTGCACTCAGACTCCTGCTGTTATTAGTCTAAATGCCTAGGGGCACCTAGTCCAGGATGCACCACGTGAAGGACTAACAGTCAGGAATATCACCATCATTGGAAATTGAGTAATGCTTACAGTCTCAAATTTCAATGATGGTGGTATTATCCTCCATGTGGTGCATCCTGGACTAAGTACCTATAAGTATCTAGACTAATAACAGCGGTATAACTGGGCCGCTCAGTTAATGGGTGCTAGAATACACCCATACTGTTTAAAGGGCATCTCAAAGTACCTATTTACCATATGAATATATCAACTGAAGTCAAGCCCAAAGAAGATCACCGTAACAATTTTTGTAAACTCTGGGGTCGTCACAAGGAGACTGTCTCTCCTAATAAATGACAAAGTTATCTCTTCATTATTTCTATCTTCGATCGACTCCAATAGTATGACAAACGTAAAACGATAACAATATCCTATTCAGAGGTGCTTATAATTTCAATTTTTTGATATACTGTAAAAATATAAAATAATGAACAACTAGAATGACAAATTTTAAAAACCAACGTCAAATCACAATATAAACGCACATGATTGATAGGCTTCAACGTCGTATAGCGAGACGATTCGGGCAGACTGATAACGCGCTGCTGTGATCGCATAACGCGAGCCGGATTGTTCAACATAGAGGAAGTGGGCTCCTGTTGAAATGAGAAAATAAAATATATAGTCAATTGAAGATAAAATTTATCTTAATATGCCAAATTAAGTGGCAATAAAAAAGGCTAGATTGGAAAGAAGTTGGATAATTAATAATCAACCAATCAGAAGAAAAAATAACATTACATGTGATTGGTCAATAATCAACCAATAAAAATAAAGTGTAAAACCCACCAATTAAATGGAATTATAGTTTGTTAGTTCTTCTGACTCCTATGTTATTTTCTCTAACAAATTAAACCTATATTAAAATCAAGCGGAGCAATAAAATATGTGAAATCACAAATTCAATTACCACTATTGTTAGACTTAGATAATTTAGTAGTATTACAGTGCCAAGCAAACAGAACCAGCTAGTAACGCGGTAAGTTTTAAGCGACGTTAACCTAGTCAATATGTTTAATTGATATATGAAATAATCACCTTTTGATCCTTCTTTTCAGTACCACTGATGCTAGCAGCAGCCGGAATATCCAATTTCGAGTCCGAAGCAGTAGCAGTAGCAGTAGCAGCGGCAGCAGCAACAGCAGCAGTAGTAGACAATGCAGAAGGAGCTCTGGAAATATCCGTAGTGGAATCACTGCCAAAATATAGAAAACAAATTAGCATCATCATTGGATATAAGGTTTTAAACACGACATTCCAAACGAATAACTTAATGCAAATCTAGTCGCCATGAACTGACAACGGTGGAATCGAGTTCCACTACCAGTACCAAAATGCGAGATCTCGCATGGGCGTCACTAGATTTGCATTAAAAAACCAGCGCCATAATATTGAACAAGTGCACCAAGTGTACATCAACATCTTCAACGTACAATTAACTACGTTTTAATATTATTTGAATAACAAAACAAATGAAACGTATTCAAAATTCGAAAAACATGTTGCCGAGGCGTATAACCATTTCAAAATAATGGAATGGTAAAGTAAACGGCACAATTGGTTTAGCAACGCTTGGGATATACAACAAGTAATTCCCAACAAGCACTTGCAATCCTATTAGCTTATAGAAAACACAACATTTATAGATACACCATAAGTTAGAATATAGTGATATGTAAATTTTGGCAGTTATGAAAAGCAAACTGATGCCTCTGTAGTTAGCAGCTACTTAACAATCTCCTTTTTTGTGAACAGGAACAATAGTATACAGTCATCACAAAAACTATGATCATCGCAAAACTAAAATATCTCTAGTAACTACGTAACGTACAAGAGGAACGTCACTTCAATTATAAAATAAACAACACTATATAATAACCAAGAAAAGTATGTATATATATATATATCGTAAGTAATAAGAAATTATATAAAATATCAACTGGTGCAAAATTGAAAATGAAGTAAAATAATTAACACACATATACAGCCACTGAATAAATTAGTGATGAAAATTCAGAAAAAAAATTAATATAAATTAATTTGTTATCTCTAATAAATGATTAAGGGCATTACAAAGTTAAATAATTCAATAATCTATGTGATCGCCTTTCTTTTAAACAACCTGATCTATGCGTTTTAGAATGCTGTCAATTCCTACTCCAAAGATGACATCGTCAATACTTATGAACATTGATGCCGTCAAAAGGAAGCGGTTTTCCAACCAATAAACTTCACCCCCTACCAACTTTAATTCACATCCAATCTCTTAGCATAGCAATTCGGAGATGCTATACAAATTTGGAATCAGTAAAGAGGTAGCTCTACAACCAACTTTTGTTGTTTGAAAATTAGAAAACAAAACAACATTGCAGTGCTAACAACCGACGAACTTTCTAACAAAGCTATTTACCTTTTCCTACCATTTCATATCATCATCATCGGGGATAAACATCTCCCACCGGTTATTATCACTCAGAGTAGTCCAACAAAAACCAAAGCGTCTGTAAAAACGTCAACTTTTGTAGTGTGTACTCAAAGAACGACACTTGAGGTGTACTGACATTAAATGTTAATTACGTCCCGAGTTAAACCCATCCAATGATCTCTGTTGGCTGCATAGGGTAAACCAACGGACGCCCATTTAAATAATTCATTTGGACGAGGGGGCTTAGCATAAATAAAAAACTGAGTTTGCATGCTACAATGTCTGTCCAAATTTTACGTTGGCCGCCTGGCCTTCTTTTCCATCCGGGTAATGGGTGGGCTTCCATAGCTATTCTGGCTGGATAAGTGGGCATCTACGTAAAACATGGCCAATCCATTTTAATCGTCTTTCTTTAACTGTGCTAGAGATACATAACCAATAAATGTTAAGAGACTTACAAATATCTGGAACTGGTCGAAATATTTTACTAGTTATTAAGTGAATGCGTTCAATAGAAGACAACGAGCGAAATCATATAGATCTTAAACAGCTTTGCTCAAAAAGAACAAGCTTTTGCATATCCGCTTGGGTGAATCCAAGTTTCACATGCGTAAAAAAGAATGGAAAGCACTAAACTCTTATATATTCTAATCTTGGTTTTAATAGAAATATTACTTTTGTTCCATAAAGGTTTACTTAAACGACCGGTTATTAAATCTAGGATTTGCCCAAACCATTCCATATCACATAAATAGACACAGACACACAAAATGCAAAAAAACCTTCGCCTTACACATCCATCTTGGTTTCCTTGTCAATCTCGGCACTGTCTTTGCGTTGCTTGCGATCCAATTCCTTCTTGCGTTGTTTGGCAGTTACACTGAGAATGGCCGTTTCAACTTTTTCGCGCTTTTTCTCTTTCTCCAATTCTAACAAGAACGGAACGGCATGAAGTGAGATGGATACGTTAACAATCTGCAAGATTTGAGCAATGCTTATAAATATAGATATATCTGACTGCCAACTCGAGGTAGTGCATCCTGGACTAGATGCATCTAGGTAGTTGGACTAACATCGCAGAGACCGAGTTCAAAGGTATCACTGGGATTTCGCTTCGTCAAGTGGGTGTGCAAGCATACACCTCAGAATCACTAGCATTTCATGATCCTGAATTTCTAATGATAACTGTTCATCCTCCACGTGGTGCATCCAGGTGCCCATAAACAACTAGACTAAAAATCAGGTGGCCTCGTCAATCTTTGTAAACGGTGGCGATGTCATCGGGATGTTATCTACTAACCAAAAAATCTCCTTATTTCTTCTACGTAATCACCAGGATGGCTGACCGCCGCTAACTGGTCTATACATTCGCAGTCAAAGCTCTTTTAAAAATTAATTAAATGGCGTAGTTAACAGGGTAGATTTTAATCGTCAACTACACAGAAACACCTTTCTCAAAGCTCAAACAAGGCCGAACGTAACTCGCGGCGCTACTGTCTACTCTGCAAACATTACTCGTAACAATGCACCAGTTATCAAGTCCAGAATTTGCCATTTAATTCGTAAGTTTGACCTATTGGAATAGGAAGTGAAAATGGACAATCTTTGCGTTATTTTAGTCGAAACATGAAACGCATCAACAACAATGGAATGAAATTGTTCCAACTGCTTTTGCAAACATGCAACTAATAGACCAAGAGTGGAACTGCAGTCCGATAAACACACATGTTTTGGACAAAAAGTTGGAAGGAAACGTACGCAGTGGCTGGGGATAGGCAAAAACTGACGGTCTGGCATTTGAACGAAACTGCATTTTGGGCATATTCAAATCCTTGTTCAAGGTAATGAGGCAAGTAGGACTCAAGGCCAAATTGATGAACGTCGTCAGCGGATGCCAAAACCAGAAATTCTGGAATATGAGAAACCGACAGCTGCAGCCATATTTGCGTTGCCTTTTCATTGGGGGCGGGGAAGCGAGGGGAGGAGAAGATGGGAAAAGTGAAACACACGATTTACTTGGTTCAATAATGGAACAATATTTATTATTTTTTTGAATGCTATTTGCCTATTAGTGTATGCTAATGATCCTGAGGATTTGAGTATTGTTTATAAAGTTTTACCATTTCCAAAATACTTAAAATGCATATTAAGATATATGTATTCCATATGTAGTCATAAGTCTAAAGGAGAATATTAATTAAAAAATGTTGCCTAAACAAATCCATTGATAATGATAAACATCCCCAAAGGATAGTCCAAATTCCAAAAATGTCTGCAAAAACACCAACTTATGCAATGTGCATTGAATGAACGACACTTGAGGTGTACTAATTTTAAACATTAATTACATTCCCGTATTGAACCCACTCCAGTGATCTCTATTAGGTGCAAACGGTAAGCAAATGGATACCCAATTAAGTAATTCATTTGGACGAGGGAGATTGTTAATTATATAAATTGATTAATTTGTCCAAAATGTTTACTTTCTACTTTTATTCTCGTATTGACTTTTGTTTGATGGCACTAATTATGTGTTATGTATGTATGCTGAATGTCCTTGAATTTAATGTAATCAATCCGTACATAAAACCATGCAACCCCTCACCAACGTACCAGTTCGCGTTTGTAGCGATATTGTCATGTTGCACCCGCCGGCGTCGAGAATACCACAGGCCAAAATCGCGCCAAATTTGGCCATCAAATCTTCATGACGGTCCGATATGATTTTTAGCAATTTTTGTCTGAATTCGGTTGACTGAAAGTCGGAGAAAAAAGGAACAAAGGTCACTTGTTGCCATAAAATTGGCATTGGATAGACACAAGTGCTAGATGGTCTTGACTAATGTTCACACGACAGTGACCGTACATACCATGTCTTATGCGAAAAGGATTGGGGGGGGGGTAGACGATCACTTCCTTGCAACGGCGCCAATGTTTACAGCAATTGACAAGGCGATCTTCTTTGGGGAGATGAAAGGGTTGACGGATATACGAGAAATATCAGAGGAGTCAGACTCGTCAACGTCGGTCCTTTCCCCAATTGGATAAAGGAAACAAACGGCCTTGGGGCGTTTAGCGAGTGATTACATGTCGTATATTGTCTTAGATTAAAGTTTCATACAAAGTGACACAGGGTATAAGAAACTCTAAACTGATTTTTTTTGTCAGGATGAACTTCCTTAGTCTAACCGACTATATAGATGGTAAACGAATACCTTAAGATGCTTTTTAATTATCTAGGGTGTATGCTAACACCCATAATTAGTCCTAACTTTGCGTTACAAAAGGACGAGTGGGGGAGGAGAAAAAACATCGGTTAAACGCCTGAGTATCCGTTTGGTCTGTGATTGCTTATTTGGCTCAACTTTATTCACAGCAAACCTTTACTGCTAAAGGCCGTTCCACTATCCGCCACTTGTAGACGCGCTAAATAGAAATCAGTCGCTCCCCCCTTAGCAATAATAACCGGTGGGGGGGGGTCGTTAATGCCCGATGCTGATAATATGACGCATTCCGAACTAGATGCACCCTGATAGAAATAATAAACTGATGACTACGTCACCAACCACTGCAATGAACGAATCGGGTCCATTGATCCTGAGGATTTGAGTAATGCTTATAAAGTCTCAATTTCCAATAATTGTGATATTCCTGACTGTTCGTCCTCCACGTGATGCATCCTGGACGAGGTGCCTATAGGCATGTAGACTAATAACAGCAGGGTCCGAATGCACAGTGGTATAACTGGGCTTCCGCTGCGGCGGATGGGTGCGAACATACACCCAGGATACTTAAAAGGTATCTAAAGGTATACGTATACCATATGTAGCCCTTGGGCTAAAGGTCATAACCCTTACAAAAATCAGGCGACCTCGTCAATCTTTGCGAATAGTGGCGACGTCACAAGGATGCTGTCTACCAACCAAGAAACTTCGTTATTCTTCCACATTTGTGTTACGCTTATCAAGCCATCGAAATCGATCGTTTATATGGGAATAATGAAGAGGTGACACCACGTCACCAACCAAAATGAATGAAAATCAATGCACAACAACAAGTGCTCGAACTGAGAGTCACACACTGTCTCACAGTCATAACCGAAAACGTAGCACATACTTTGGGACATGTCACCGAATTCTGCTGAATTAAAACCATTGCCGTAGCAATAAGTGCACCCTGGCGTACAATAGGAATTGTGCCGTCGTGCAATGTTTCCAAAAGGTTGACCGCTTCCTTGAGGGCTGTACCAGCACAGGCAATTCCCACTGCCATAGCAGCACCGTATCGCAAATGCGGGTGGTAAGATTCGACAAGGAGGGACACCAATGCTGGCACTTGTTCAGGAGTTCTGTCAATAAGTTATAAAAAATGAAAAAACAGTGGTAATATCATCATACAACAAAAAAGTAGGTGGTAAATCCACCTCTTTATTAGTTCCAAGTTCTCAAATCATCACGAATAATTCCTCTCCATTGTTCACAGTTTACAGAAGCGAGCACAGATATGTCAGTCCAACGACTTTGCCATTGCTTCCAAGATAAAGTTCCGGTCAAAATAGGGCGAAAATCGTCCCAAACAGCGTCCATCCATGTACGTTTATAACAACCTTTCCTTTTCCTCCAATCGGCATTTGGACAAGTCAAAGTTACGGAACGTGAGATTGCATCAGGAGTTTTACGAAGAACGTGTCCAAACCAGTGCAATCTACGTTGTCGCGATACCAAAGAAGGAAGTTCATGGAATTGGAGGTCATCTCGAATTTGACGGTTACTGATCTTTTTTGTCCAGTCCCTTGATATGGATGATGCAAAATGAGTGTTGTGCCAAATGTCTGATACATCTTGCCTCAAATTTGTTGAGCTTCATGATCGCTGACCCTGTAAGAGTTCAGGTTTCAGCTGTGTCCTGAAGCACTGTGCGAATCAATGAAGAAAAAATGTTCATCTTTGTCTTTGGATTGATGTTTTTTCGTCTCCATAGTGGATTAGCAAGTTTTCCAAACGCAGCAGCAGCCAAACAAATTTGACGATTTCCTTCGTCAGATAAATCTCAGTCAGAGGTAATCGAAGAGCCCAGATACGTAAATTGCTTTACATTGGGAGGCACAACATCATTTAATATAATCATCGCATCAGGAGCCTGTGACGTCATGATGACTGATTTTTTGGGACTGATCTTCAGGCGAAATTCATCGAAACCTATCACAAGAAAATCCAATGCTCTCTGCAGTTGATCTTCATTTTCAGCTAACAGAACAGCATCGTCAGCGTATTCTAAGTCGGTGATGGGCTTTCTACCAACAGATCATACATTTGTGATAAAAACAATAGACGCATTATTACTGCAACTATAATGGTAATGCAGTCCGTGATGTAATCACATCTTCATTATTTGAATGTTTGTAAAGCATATCAAACGATTGACTTCAATCATTTCATAAACGTAACTAACATAGAATTGGACTAAGTGCCTATAGATAAGTAGACTCATAACGGCGGGGACCGAGTGCACAAGCGGTATAATTGGGCTACGTTTATCCCTTGGACTTTAACAAATAATCAGGCGACATCGCCAATATTTACGAACAATGGCACCGCCACAAAAAACGTCGCTATTCTTCTAATTTTGTCTACGCTTATCAAGCCATCGAAAAGTTGATCGTTTAATATGACCACACCACTAACCAAAATGAATGTAATGCATTTTAAGTACTCATCATTTTCATTCATTTTGGTTGGTGACGTGGCGTCACCTCTTCATTATTTCCCATATTTATACGACATGTAGAACGATCGATTTCGATGGCTTGACAAGCGTAGACAAACGTGGAAGAATAACAAAGTTTCTTGGCTCGTAGACGGCATCCTTGTGACGTCGCCACTGTTCGCAAAGATTGACGAGACCGCCTGATTTTTGTCAGGGTTATCTCCCTTAGCTCAAGGGCTACATATAATATACGTATACCTTTAGATACCTTTTAAGTATCCTGGGTGTATGTTCGCACCCACCCGCCGTAGCGGAAGCCCAGTTATACCGCTGGGCACTCAGACCCTGCTGTTATTAGTCTAGCTCCCTAGATGCATTTAGTTCAAGATGCACCACGTGGAGGACTAACAGTCAGGAATATCGCCATCATTGGAAATTGAGACTTTATAAGCATTACTCAAATCCTCAGGGTCATTAGCATTCCAAAGTACTCATCCGTCCAAATGAAAGCCCAATTATACTGCTGTGGACTCGACTCATCTGAGTGAAAGTTCAGGATGCGCTAGTACGGAAAGGGGACTATCGCTATTAGTAAACATGGAAACATTTGAAGCATTACTCACAATCCATTAGTATTGCACTTGTTACAAAAAATAGTACACATCAAATGAATCCACGCCAACTTACTTGAACAGAATGAAACCGAGCGCAGTCACAGCCCACCGGCGCACGTCGTCATTGGTGTCGCTTACAGCTGCATGGAGCAACCGCTCGACAGCCTGATTGTTGCCCGTACCGCAGTAGGCCATGGCAATTGTAGCCATACCACACCAACGCAAAATTGGATCGTTGTCCTGTAGAAAAATGGTCAAATCAAGTCTTAGAAATCGATCGTTTGATATGCCGTACAGCTATAGAAATAGCGAAGAGATGACTATGTGTCACCACAATGCATGAATTCTTTCCCTGTTTATTGATTGTTTGTACATGTGTTTCCCAAAGTGGCTTGCTTTGAACACAAGTGGTATTTTGTAAAAGTTCCATATGTTACAGTCATACAAAATTGCAATGTAAACACCCTCGCCCACCAGTTATTGTTGACCAGGGTAGTCTAACATACCAAAAGTCTGTAAAAACATCAACTTTTACAAAGTGCACTTGATGAACGACACTTGAAATATGGTGAATTTAAATGTCAATTACGTCGCGAATAAAACCTGTCTATTAACTGCAAACGGTAATTCATGTGGATGGAAGAGCTTAGCATAAATAAAAGGACTGACTTCGCGTGCTACAAATTATTCTTTGATCACCCGGTCTTCGTTTCCATCTGGATAATGGTTGGGTTTCCATAACTATCCTGGCTGGATGAGTGGACAGTCTTCGTAAGACATGACCAATTAATGTTAAGTGTGCTGCAAATAGGATAAACATATCCTGCCGGTTATTATCGCCCCGGGGTAGTTCCTAAATCATCAACTTTACCAATGTACATTTAATAAACGACACTTGAGTGTTAATTACACCCACCCCCAACTTAAACCCCTCTAATGATTTATATTACAGCTGCAAACGGCAAACAATCGGACACCCCATTAAGTGATTCATATTTTTTTTAAATCCTCTACGATTATCCCCTTACAGCTCCTGACGCCGAGTACAAGCCAGCCAAAAAACGACGACGACTTACCGCAATCAGACTGTCGATCAATTCGTCCGCCTCTTCTGCCCGACCGTACATGACGAGAGCAATGCCCAATGCAACGCCACGAATAATTTTCTCGTGGGCTGTTTCTTTTGCATAGCCCAACAAATTTTCAATGGCAATCGTCGAACCCGTACCCAGCATTACCAAACCGATTGCGATGGCCGATGCGTCACCTGAAACACAATCAATTATTGTGATAATTATCCCCCCGCGCCAGACCCCAAAAGCATCAATCCAAGTCATTCATTTTGGTTGGTGACGTGGCGTCACCTCTTCATTATTTCCCATATTTATACGACATATAAACGATTGATTTCGTACCAAACGTGGAAGAATAACAAAGTTTCTTGGCTGGTAGACGGCATCCTTGTAACGTCGCCACTGTTCGCAATGATTGATGAGGCCGCCTGATTTTTTGTCAGGATTATCTATGATGCAGCACCTGGAGGACGAACAGTCAGGAATATTACCATCATTGGAAATTGAGACTTTATAAGCATTACTCAAATCCTCGTGGCTCATTAGCATTCCTTCAATCCAAGTATCTTTTCCATTACTTGTTTTGTGATCTGATTAATGTTTATACGTCTCAATTTCAAATCATAGTCATGACTGTTTATCCTCCACATCGTGCATCCTGGAGTAGGTGCAAACATGCATCTGGACTAATAACAACAGGGAGCGACATTTACTGAATTCCTGTTCAGAGAATAAGTGCTACCCTATACTCAAGATACTTAAAAGATATCTCAATGTATCCATTTACTAACCAGCGTCAACCCGAAAAAGATCGCCTCGTCAACTCCTGTCAACACTGGTGTCGTCACAAGGAAGCAGTCTTCTAGCCAGAATACGTCATTTATTCTCCCCCCCCCTGCCTACGTTAAATTCGCATCGTATAGAAACTATTGTGTGGATTAAATTCCATTTACCCGTTACTGCATCGTCCTGATACAAATTGAGCTTCAATTGTTCGTATACGTCGTCGCGTCCAGTTCCCATAGCTGCCAGACCCAAGCCAAGACACGCACCGTGGCGAACAGGTTCTGTGGTAGCGTCCTTCAGTTGATTAAGCAAATATTCTGCAAAGCAAAATAATGGTCATATTCATAGGCACAAGAGTCATCATGCAATTTAGCTACACACTTGTGCCAACACAACAATACCTCTTGTTTATATCCATATTACCAGCAAACCGAGTCTTAATTGTTAAATATTTGTGCATTTCAACATAGTACTTTGGCACAAGGCCGAAACTTAAACTCGTACTGATTCAAACGTGAAAAAGGCTAAAACGTTTGAAGCAAGATGTTTCGGATACATTTGGCACAACACCCATTTCGCGTCCTTCGTATCAAGGCTGATTCGACGATCTAGATGATCATTTGCCAAATTTCATCGATGGTGTGTTAAACGACGACAACAAAAATTGAACTGACAAATAAATGTATGATTATTTCCTAACTTATGCATCAGATAAGATGTTTGCCAATCAGTTCAAATGCAACATGTTGCCAAAATATAGAAAACAAATTAGCATCATCATTGGATGTATTTTAAATCCATAAGGTATTAAATACGACATTCCAAACGAATAACTTGATGCAGATCTAGTCGCCATAAACTGACAACGGTGGAATCGAGTTCCACTACCAGTACCAAAATGTGAGATCTCGTATGGGCGTCACTAGATTTGCATTAAAAAACCAGCGCCATAATATTGAACAAGTGCACCAAGTGTACATCAACATCTTCAACGTACAATTAACTACGTTTTAATATTATTTGAATAACAAAACAAATGAAACGTATTCAAAATTCGAAAAACATGTTGCCGAGGCGTATAACCATTTCAAAATAATGGAACGGTAAAGTAAACGGCACAATTGGTTTAGCAACGCTTGGGATATACAACAACAAGTAATTCCCAACAAGCAGTTGCTCTAATTTACAATGACTACATATATAACTTATTTTTTATTTACTATTATCATTTTATTCAATAATGTATATTTAGAAATTATATAAACATATATATTCCCATTGAAATTAATATTCTTGACTGTTCCTTCTCCACAGACATCTAGACTAATAACAACAGCGAAATAACTAGGCCTTCACTGGACACCCAAGATGTTTAAGAATTATTTCAAGGTATCCATATATCAAGTCAACCTTTGCAAACAGTAACGCCGTCACATGGATACCTTCTTATAACCAAAAAATTTGGTTACTTTCTTACGTCTGTCGCATACACAAGATTTTCTTCTCCTATTCGGCAAGCCCTCAAATGACTGCACTGCTCTAATTTACTGTGACTACATATATAACTTATTTTTTAGTTACCGTTATCCATTTATTCAATAATACATATTTAGAAATTATATAATTATATAATTTATATATATATATATATATATTCCTTTTTTTGTCCAATTAATAATGAGAATTCATTTCGACAGTAGAATTAATTTTTCTTTTGTACCTAATGTATGCTTTTGAAAATGTATCTAAACAACATTTTAAGCGTACAAGAAAATATAATAATTTATTTCAACGTGCTTTAAAATCTACTTTACCAAAAAAATAATGTCACTGCCATTTATATTATCTTTCAATGCAAAATATATTGTTAATACAATTGGTTGATTCGTGTTTACTAATGAATATGAAAACTCATGTCAACAGTTATATTAATTATGTAAATTAATTAATTTGTCCAAAATGTTTACTTTCTTCTTTTATTTTCGTATTGATTTTTGTTTGATGGCATTACTTAGATGCTATGTACGTTTGTATACTGAATGTACATCTGTTGATGTATTAAAAATCATGTTATCAAGGCTAGCTCAAACCTACCAATCATACTGCCTCCGTGATTCGCGTGAATCAAACCCAAAGCAAACAGCCCACCGCCTTCGGTGTAGACAGAGCCGGACGAGCCGCTGGCGTCTTTGGGCAAATAGGCCGACATAAGACGTAGTGCTTCCTTTTCGTGACCTGTACAAATTAAAAACATTTAAAAATTTTTAACATGGCCTTTGCTCAAGAAACAACACAAGAGGACATCATTTTATTGAGAAAGCAGCATCATTCTGATGATAGATGATTCGGAAACAAACAAACAAACAAACAATATTTAAAGTATTACTGTACATCGAGGGTACTTAAATGGCAGCTCAAGGCACATGTCATATCTATTGGGCTAAACAAGATGAGTTTGAAAACAAGTCATGTTAATCTAATTCAACCACCAAAATTGATTGTTTTAGGATATTAATGATAACCGATAATTTGAGTAAAGCTTATACAGTCTCAATTTCCAATTATGGTAATATTCCTGATTGTTCCTCAACCAAGTGGTGCATCCTGGACCAGATGCCCACAGACTAATAATAGTAGGGATCGAGTGTCCAGCAATATAACTAGGTTCTCACTTTAGCGAGTGGATGCAAGCATTTATCAAAGATACTTAAAAGGTATCTTAAAGGTATACGTATGCTATATGTGGCCGTTCAGATAAGGGAGATAACCCTGACGAAAAATCAGAAGGCTTCGTCAATCGTTGAGAACATTGGTAAAGTCACAAGGATGCCGTCTACCAGCCAAGAAACTTTGTTATTCTTCCACGTTTGTCTACGCTTATGAAGTCATCGAAATCGATCGTTCTACATGTCGTATAAATATGGGAAATAATGAAGAGGTGACGCCACGTCACCAGCCAAAATGATTGTTTTTAATACAATGCACAACCACAATAAATGAATGAAAACAAAAGCAACCACTCCTACCTTTGTGAATAATTCCCAATGTCGCAGTAGCTGTAAACTTGGCCCAATTGACCGCTTTTCCCAGCCAATTCAAGTGGTCACGCAAAAATTGATCCGACGTTGTGCCGCAGTGCATGATGCCGTTGGCGATGACCGTTGCATTGTGCGTTACCGAATGCCGCACTTCGTCGCGAATGCGTTCCAATAGACGCAAATCAGCTTTGTTGTTGCGAATGAGGAATTGCAAATGCAATTCAATAACCTGGACAAAAAGATAGCAATCAATCAATCAATCAAAAAAGGTTTCGTTAAACGTTCATACTCGTGACAAACAGTACTATCTACTACGGTTTTAATTTTTAATAATAATAATAGTGATAATTCTACTTCCGCACCTTCATGTAGTGTATTCTCGACTTAGACTAATATGAATAAGAAACCAAGTACACAGCGGTATAACTGGGCTTCCATCTTGGCAGATGGGTGCAAACATACACCCAGGGTACTCATTAAATATCTTAGAGTTTATGTAAATGTAGTCGTTGGACTAAATGAAATAATACTGATAAAAAATTTGACGACTGTCAAACTTTGTCAAAAGTGGCGCCGTCACAAAAATGCCCTTTATGAGCCAAGAAACTTCGTTTAACACAATATCGATTACTGTGTGCATAAGAAAACACAATAGTACCGCCAAATATTTCACCACCCAATGTCAAAGTGTTTTAACAAAAAAATCAATTCTTGTAATCACAAAAATACCTGTTCTTAGTAAAGTATTTGTATTATTATGTAGTCATTTATTATTTACAAGGCACATCTAATATTATCCCCCCTCAATAATAACAAAGTTTTGAGTAATTGTTAGTCTCAATTTCCTGCCTATCTCTTCTCCACGTGATGCATCCTGGGTTAGATACCTATATATACAGTATTTTTGTAGCACTACATAGCTCATGTCCAAATAGTAACATAAAGAATTATAATTACCTTATCACCAGACAATATACCAATTAGATGAGTCAAGCGTTTTTTAATTTCTTTATCAAATTCCGAAAGTGGTTTGGCGATTTGTTTAGCATCTTCCGTCGGTTTTGGTAATTCCACCGTCTCGTCGGTTGGTTTTTCAATAGTCGAGATGAGTGTTTCGGTAGCCGGTTTCACGGGCGTTGCATCCGCTACGACTTTGTTGGCATCTTCGTTGTCGGAAGCACGTTTTTCTGGATTGGTATCTTTTTCGAGTACATGATTCATTACATGACTCAGACGTGGACTCGCAGTTAACAAGTTGGAAACACGTTGAAGAAAATTTTGAGTTGCATTTTCGTACAAATCGAAACCAATTTGATATGCAGTCAAACAAGCTTCTTCTGATTGTAAAAGTAAACGCTCCAATGTATCCGATGTAGTCTGGTAAATACAAAAAATAAAATGTAGTTTTACAAAAAATTGCATACTATTAACAGTCTCATAAAAAATTGTTAAAATAATTATCTTAATAATCGTCCAAATTAATTCAACCATGTATCAACTAAATAAGGAATAAAAAACGAAGCTGTTTTTTACTACTTAAAAACCTCAATTTGTTGGTGATTATCGACAAAATATTTAAATAATAACAGAAACGATAAACAATGTAAATTGCTAATAAATTTCAAAATTCTATTAACAATAAATAAGTGGTATAAATTACAATAATATAGTTTGTAATAATTGCCTCCTGCTGTTCGGGACGATCTTTACACAATTTTGGCCGGCACTTTATCTTGGAAACAATGGCTAATTCGATGGACCGACATATCCCTACACGCCTCCGAAAATCGTGAACAATGGAAGGGGATTGTTAGAGACGCTATGCGAATTTGGAACTAATGAAGATGTGGCATTGCCACTAACTTTTGTTGTGTTGTTGTGGTAACGAAGTGATTCAATGACAAGAACTGTGATATAGACTAAATGATTTAAACTTAATATCCTAAGCGTTAACCTTTGTCTAGACATCATCATCATTATCATCGGGGATAAACATCCTTTGCCTGGACCTGAGAAAAGTATTATTACAACCACTCTAATATATATATATATATATATATATATATATATAGCACTGGGCTTCATTAAAATCTAACCTAACTGAAATATTGTACTTAAAAGTTGTCTGGAAAAACATCGAATTTAATATTAGTAAATTATAAATAACGAAAAACACTAAGTAGATTCATCATTTTCATAAATGTAAAAACATACTTGAGGGTCGTCCATAAGTACTAAACATTGACATACATTGACCGCATCTGAAGGCAAATTACGGTTTGTGTACACGGATACAAGTATGCGCAGTAACTGATTTCGCAAACGAACACTATCAATCAAATTAAGGACTACACGAAAAGAATAATTCAACATTCCATCCTGATCCTCTGATGAAAGGATGGCTTTTTCAAAAATATCTAATCTAAAATAAAAATTTCGAACATAATCATCTTTAAAACCAGCAAAACCTGTAATCTACTCACTATTTAAAATTATTATACGCATTAAAAATAAATAAATTTTAATATGCTCTGTGGAATGCTAATAATCCTAAAGATTTGAGCAATCCTGGTGATATTCCTGACTGTCCTCCTCCATGTGGTGTATCCTAGACTGGATGCCAACAAATATTTAAATCGATAATTTTAATAATTCATCATGATTGACCAAGGAAGATGATGGAAATGTATGGCAGCGTATTTCATTTGGTTGGCTACTTACATTATTTATTTATTTTATGTTTGCTACCTTGAATGTTTTACGAGAAACATCTTTCAGCAGTGGACATTTTAACTAAGCCAAACGTGGGCCCGCATTCTAGTGCCGGCAATGGGATTCGAATCCATGTCCACCGAGGTCCGAATTCGAGCGCTGTACCGCTAGACAGTAAGAATCGAGTGTAGTGGTATAATTGGGCTTTTACTAAATTACCCTTCAGTAAATGGGTGCTAGCTTACACCCAAGATGCTTAAAAGGTATCTATAGGTAACTATTTATCATATTTAGCCGATTAGGGTTGTGGATTAGTCAAACGGCGTCAACCCTAAAGAAAGCGATCTCCTAGCCAATAAGCTTCATTTATCCCTACAAGTTCAATTCGTATTTGTATAGAAATTCGAAAAACTATTCAAACTTGGAATTAATGAAGAGGTGACCCTGTTATCAACTTATGTTATACTATGATACACTTTATATCCATACTACGTTTTAAACATTGTCAACGTAACTCTCAAAAAATAATTGACATGAAAATGTTAACACAAACCTTCTTGTTTCAATAGCAATACCCAAAGCTTGTTTAAACTGCTTGTGTTCAAAACAACGATCAAACATTTTATCTACAACCTGTTCCAACCTTTTGTAAGTAACTCCGCTTGGGATCCAGGAACGATCACCTGAAGCCGATCTTGTCAAACATTTACAAGAATCTTTCGCACAATCTTGACTAACTCTCAACTGAATATATTTATCTATGCATTTAGCTATAATTAAAATAATTTCCAAAAGAAAACATTTACCGATTATTGTTTCAACAAATTCAGAATTAGAATTTAAATCAAAAAGTTCTTCAGCACACAAAGCAAAATGTAAAGCATCTTCGTATTCAGCCATGTGATAATATACTTTTGAGGCCAATAAAGCAGCAAGTTTATTGTATTCGAAATTAACATCTTCATGCAAAATTTCTAACTTGCTTACAGCTTCGGAAATTTCGGCCCAAAATTCGTCAACTATGGAATCTAAACGCTTTAAAGCAAATGCCTAACAAAAAATAATTATTAAAATTCAGGTTACTTTAATATCTGTTGCCCTGTCATCTAACAGTGATACTAAACCCGCAGCTGAAGTAAGAGCCATCCGTGACTCAACAATGTAACGTACAGTTTTGAAAAAGTACTAAACATTAAAAAATACACATTAAAAAAAATAAAAAAAATAAAATTTTTTATTAATTTAAAAATTATAATTACTAATTTTAACAACATTAATTATTTTTAAAATATTTTTTTTGTTTTATTGTATCAAGCACATTATTTATTATTATTTTAATACAAAACACATCTGCTTTAAAATAAGCATGGGGCAATAAGATAACAATTACTGCCAAAAACAACAACAAAGTCCCATAATTCAAAAAGAACATGAGACAACAAAAATTTTTTTCAAATATTTGAACATTCTGCCAAACGTTTTGTTTGATCCGATGAAACATTCACTTTAATTAGATATTTTCGAATAGATTTTAGCCAAGTTTTCTGTAGTTTATCAAACTTTTTTTAATCATTTTCAATCTTCTATTCTAAAACCGTTCTTGCTGGTCTTTTGGGCGGTAAATGTAGAATTTGACCAAACAATTTTCTTTATCTAATTGTAATAATGTTATGTAGTGAACGAGAGTCAGTTTTTCTCATGGTCTCATTATTATAAATGTGATTGTAATAGGTAATTTTTAAAATGCTTCTAAGATACCGGCGATAAAAATCATCAACCATTTTATCAATCTTGTCTGTTCGCTTCAACGTTTCACTCCCATATATTACCATAGGAATGAATTTTGGTATAACGAACGCATGCTATTTATATACTTTAACGGTATTCCGTAAAACTTAACAATTTTCTAAAAAATTCTCAATAAACACTGTTAAAAACTTTTATAAAATTAATAAAATTGATTGTAAATGATTGCTAAAATTCTTGTCTTTGCTTAATAATGTTACGGAGGGTGAGTATTTGTTCAATACAGCTTCTTCCTTTCCGACAACCTGCTTTCTGGTCTCGAAGATTTTTATCTACTGCATTATTGTAACGGTTTAAAACTACTTTGGAAAACATTTTACCAGGAATATACAATATGATTATTCCGCGCCAATTATTGCAATTATTTAGACTTTTTTTTGGAAAAAGTACTACTTGCAGCCTATCATTTGGAACTTAATCATTATGCCATATACATTAAAAAAATGAGCAAGCTTACGTGCTACAACATTACTTCCATGTTTAAGCATTTATCTAGTTATTTTGTTAAGTCCTCCTGTTTTATTGTTTTTCAACCTTTGAATTACATAGATTACTTCAGTTACAGAGGTGCTATCAGTACATATTTCCGGATTTTGGATCACATCCATATCTTTATAATTATCAAAATCTATGAGGTTATTTGGTATGGACCAAATAAATACTTTTTTAAAATACTCTTCTTATTTAGATAATTGTTCATTATCTGTTAAAAGCAAATAACCACCTTTTCCTTCAATTGAAAGATTGGTGTTCTTATTAATTCCCGACAGTTGTTACACAATTTAATGCAGAGTTATGGAATTATTTTTTGCTGTTGCTTTTTTGCATCTGTTTTCTAACCAATTATTTTTATTTTAGCAGCATAATATCAACTCCATAAATAGAATGTTCTTCATGTTTAGAATATAAAATTGATGTTTCTCCACCTTTGAACTAACCTTAGTTGCATTTCACTAACACCCAAAATATCTGAATTGTACTTGTTTATTTTCTAAAAGAACTTGTTCTAACTGTCCAGTACGAAAAAGTGTGCGCACATTTCATGTTCCAACACTGGTTAAGGTTTTGGCATGTGTAACTCTGCCATCCAGATACGTGTGATCACTTCTTTGCCAATGTTTGCCGGAATGGCATCCTCTTATTGTTTTCGTAGCAGTATAAATGTTTTACAGTGGCCAGGTTGCTAATTTTGTGCTCAAACTTATTTTTTATTTAGGCTTGGGATTGGCTAGATTAAATTATATCTAGTCCAATCTAGGCGTTAGAAGTTTCAATTTGTAACACTTGATTTTGCATCATGCATTTAAATTGGAGTCAATAAACGTTTCTTCAGGTTGTAACTGGTACAAGAGACTGAAGGTAATCAGTAAAGACTAAAACAGTTGTCTACTTGTATATGTGCTAAAAAGATTATATTAATGTTTTTACATTATGCTAACCCTGGAATAGCTGTGCTACGCTAATTTACTTATTTTTGTTTGTTATTATCTTTTTACTCAATAATATATTATTTAAAAATTTAGTAAACACAATATATATATATATATATATATATATATATATATGTGTGTACAATAAATAATGAGAATTTATTTTGAAGGATTTATGTTATTATTATTAAAACTAATAGTAAAATTAATTTTTCTTTTATATTTAATATATTTTTTTACAATGTATTTAAAAAATATTTTAAACTCAAAAAAATCATTATGGTTAATTTTAATAAGCTCTAAAATCAATTTAATTAATTATTATATATTTTATTTATTTTTTTGATTAATCAAATATCACATTTTTGCAATTTGTAAATTGCTTTTAATTATTTATTTTGAAACTATAATTAGAATAATTACACAAATGTTTGCAAACATAATAATCTTTAATATACGACATTTTTAAGTACAGATTTTACATTTTTGTTTATAAATGTTTATAAATTATTATTTTATAAGTTTCCGAATAAAATTTAATTAGATTTTTAAAAATACTTTTATTAATATGTAACATACATAAACAATAACCAATATTCAACAATAAATGTAAATATTAAACTGTCACATAAAATTAAAACAACCTGCATAATATACATTTTGTAAATAGATAAAATTACGTTACTTACATCAACGTGGGTTTAACTTATCCCAATTTGTATATATGCAATTTTAAATTTTACACAAAAGTTTAGGCATATGTTTTTTAATTTTTATCTTTTTAATAAAATATATAATAATATTATAACTGCTTTGCAAAAAATCTAATTATAATTTTTTAAACATTTTGTTATAGTTCCAACGTTAACTCCATATTATATATTTGCCAAATTAAACATTTATTAAATATGATAATAAAAAAAATAAGATAAATTTTTACAAAGTAAAACTTACATGATGCATATTTTGCTATTAACATTATCTAGTTGTTGTATTTTAAATGCCAGTTTTATTATTAGGTATTTTATTTATTATTAAACAAAACAATAACGGTTAGATTTAATTATTATTACAAGACAATTTGTTCCCGTTTAAAAAATAATAAGCATTTATTTTTTATTAATTGTTGTATTTACTTGTAGATTTTGCGTAATAAATTAATGATAAAAATTGTTTGTTTAAAAATTAAATATTTTAAATATTAAAAAATTATTAATTTTAATATTAAACTTTGAGCAACAATATTTTAAACCAGAAATAATTTAATCTAGCCAGTCCCAAGCCTGGGTAAAAAAATAGAGTTTGAGCGCAAGGTTGATAATCTGGCCTTTGTAAAAAATTTATACTGCTACAGAAACAATAAAAAGACGCCATTCTGGCAAACAGTGGCAAAAAAGTAATTGCAGATATCTGGATGGCAGAACTACATAGATGACAGGTTTGAGTGAAAGCCAAAAAAACTCAATTTTCGATTTGCAAAATTTTTAATGTCAACGAGATTTTGTTGTTGTTTTTTTGCTGTAATTGTTGTTTTATATTTAGGTAAACAAAAACTTTTTTTTACATTATAATTAATTTTTTATTGTTTTACTTATATAATTACAACAAGGTTTTAACAACATGCTTAAATTTATTTTTTAATTGTTTTTATTTAATTATAAAAACATTTATTTGTAATAATATGTTTGTTAATTTAAAAAAAGCTTTTATATATTTTATAACACGAATATGTACGTTTTTTGTGGTAATAATTTATATACATATTTATATATTTTATTCCTCTTAGAAAAAATATTTATTAAATTATTTTACATGTTTTACTAAAAACATTTTTTAACAGTAGACAATTTAGAAAAGTCAAACGTAGGTCCCCATTTGGTGCCGGTAGTAAAAATCTGACTCATGCCCTATCAAGTCCAAATTAAGAAATATACCACTAGACCGCTAGTCATTTCCATTCCTGAATAAAAAACTGGAGTTTTTAGTATAGAGTTAGTAAAATATTAATTTTGTTACAAAAACAATAAAAAATCTATTTTTTTAAAAACCAAAAAAAAATTAGAATGGCAATGCCAGTCTTTTATAGAATTATATTAGTATAATTATGTTTTTTATTTGTTTGATAAGCTTAATAAATAGATTCAACTATTATCCATTATTACAATTAGACAAAAAATTACTTTATAAACGTTTAAGTTTATTGCTTGTATAGCCAACATAAAAAGTTTTAAAATAAACAATTAATAACAGTAAAGACAAGTTGGGATAAACTATCAAAAACTTGGTTAAAAATCATTTAAAAAAATCAAATAAATATAAATGTGTTGTAAAATTAAACTAAAATTTTAGTACAATATTCAAACACAGAATAATTTGCTGTTGCTGTTGTCTTACTGTTTAATATTTGTTTAAAACAGATGGGTTTTGTAATAAAAACAATAATATTTTTGTCTATTGTATTACAAATATATTATTTGTTAATAACCTTTTATACCCACAATTATGTTAGTTAGTTATACTGTTAAAATATAAATACATTTACGCATAATCAATTTTAAAATATGTTTAAATGTTATAAATAACAATAACTGTGCTTACTATTAAACAACATACTGCTAATATTTTAAATACAAATTATATATTTCTATGCATTATTAAGTAACATACATAATATCAAAGTGCAATAATATTACTATTATTTATTTTGATAACTACAAATTTTAAATTATTTTTATATTTAACACTATTGTTATTTTAATACTGTTTTTGCAAAAAAAATATCACGTACTTTGACTTTTAGTAAAATAATAAAATAGTACACATAAGTACATATGTTTAATATAAAAAATATATCAAACAAAAATAATAGTAAAACTGAATATAGGTAGTTTGTACATTTATATTATTAGTGCATATACACTTCAAACAAAACATGAGAAAGAGGTAAAAAATAAATTTAAAAAACATTTTAAGAAAATACTTGGAACATTCCTCAAATAAAAAAATACTTAGTGCTGATTGAGAAATTCCACGGTAAATGGGGAATTAAAAATACATATAAAATTTAGAATTTTAGAGTGTATAATCTCACAAGGCATGGCCTTAATTAACCTATTTAAAACAACAAGGAAACCAACTGGTTACATATTGAGTGTTTAAAGACAAAGCCAGATATACATTTTAGTAACAAAGAGAGCAAATATAAAGTAAGTAAGTAACTGCAAATAAAGAAAAAGTTATTATTTAATACATGTTAGTGCTAATAAAAATAAGTTTTAGAAACGAGGGAAAAAAAGTAAAAAAGATTTAAAAAAATAATGACAATTAAAGAAAATTAACCTGACTAGACAATTTTACAACGTGGTCATACAGAACAAGAAGTTTTTAAAAATTTAATGCAGAATTAAAAAACATTAATTAGCAGAGTAATTACTAAAACAGCTGAAAAGGTACTAGAGTTAGCATTTGAGAAAAAAGCACCCACAAATAGATAATTTTAGTGACAAAACATAGAAATTTAGGTAGTTGTTAAAAAAGAGTTAGAATATAAACAAGCAAAAAAAGTAGCAAAAAAAAGTAGCAGTAGCAAAAATAAAAGTGTGAGATGCAATATATAAAATCCTAAAAACATCTAAAAAAGAGAAAAAGTTGTTTAATGTTGCTAAAACTAGAAATAAAATCTCAAAAAATCTGACACAATTAAAGAAAGAAAAACAGTATGAACAGAAGAAAAGTCAATAAAGAAAAAACAATATTTTAAAACACTGTTAAATAAAAATTATTTTAAAACAGTAATTGAAAATGGGATATCTAATATAAACGTTACACAAAAAATATTTTAGAAAAAAAGTAATTAAAGGAGTTAGTAAAATTAAGAATAAAAAAACTTTAAAACCAAAAAGAATACCAATTAAAATATGGACATGTTTGGTAAACCATAGAATTGACAAATTAACTAAGTTGTTAAATGTAATATACAACAAAAAAATGTTATTACATTAATGTAAAAAAAAAAACGTTTAAAATTGTAGTAGGTATGAGGACCCTAAAAAGTACCTAAATATTGTAAATTATATGTATGATAATATACAAACGTTAATTAGAACTAGTGTGAGGGAAATTGACAAATTTCTACTAAAAGTTAACCTACATTAAAATTTGGTATTTAGTTTGTATTTGTTTTATTTAATTGTTGACGTGTTAACAAAAAACGTTAGTCAACTTATTAACATTTTATTTATTTAGAATGTGATTGCGCTGGGTAATTTTAAAAATATTTTTAAGATACCAGCAATAAAAAGGTTATTATCTTATCAATTTTGTCTGTTTACTTCTACGTTTTATTTTTATATATTATTATAAAAATAACTATTAATATGCACAAACAAAGTTTTGTTTTTAGGAAAATGGGTAAACATGACCAAATTGATTTGAGTTTATAAAAATCTAACATTGTTTTTCCAAGTCTGCATTTAACATCAATTTTGGTTTTTCTGTTTTAAACAATGATGTTACTGAGATATGTAAAAAAATCAACATTATAAATATTTTTAAAAATAATTTTGATAAACAAATAATTATTTAATTTTGTGCACAACACTTTTGTTTTTAAACAATTAATCTGTAAGCTAATGCAAGAATTAATATCACTAAGACGTGTTGACATATTGTACATCATTTTTGATAATTTAACAGTTTTATTTAATGCTTTAAAACAAATTATTTATAAACAAAGTTATAATAAAATCAATTACCGGAAAAAACAAAAGCAGTAATAAAATACTTCCTTGACGTACTTCTGTAATAATTTTAACTATAAAAGTGTGACCACTTATTGTTAAAACACAACAACTTTAATTTTGGTAAAACAAACACATAATATTTACATATTCTAGCGATATTTGGCAAAACTTAACATTTTTCAATTATTTTAGTTACAGAAATGTTATTAATACATATTTAAAAACATTTAAATTACATTTATATCTTTGTCATTATTAAAATTTATGAAAATATTTGACGTAAGCTAATTAAATACGTCTTTAAAATGCTTTATTTATTTGAATAATTGTTCATTACTTGTTACAAATAAACAACCATTATTTTGTTTAATTAAATTGTTGGTGTATTCTGACAGTTATCTTGTAATTTTATACAAACTTGAAATTATTTTTTTTCTGCTGTCGTATTTGCTTCTTTCCACTTGTTTTCTAACCAATTATTATTATTTTTGCAACGCCATTTTTTAACTTGTTTAGTTTAAATCTTATATTTGTTATAAGATATTTTTTAAATAACGCAATTTTTAAATTATTTTTTTTAAAATTTTGTTTTTTATTTCTAAAATTAATTAAATTTTATAATAATACAATTCATTATTACTTAATAGAACTACATTTTTTTACGTACCACATTTGTTGTACAGTTTGTAACTGGCTTTTGAAACAATTTCTATTTTTTATCGGATTTTCATATTTTGAAATGTATTTTTTAACAAATCGTCAAATAAAATTAAGATATTTTATTGATTAAGTTTTTCACATAAAAATAAAAATATTTTTTGTGATTATTATTCATTTTAATTTTAGAAAAATTCTTTAACAACAAGATTATGGTTAAAGCAAACATTTACACAACAATATTTACGTACATTTTACAAAGAAAGTTGGAAATTTGTGTTAATCTAAATATAATTAATTTTGTTTGTTGTTTTTTTGTTGAGAAAAACCCACGTTGCCTTGTGTATATTTTTGTGAGCAAAAATGTGTTGCCAACATTTATTCCGCAACAACTGCTTAGTTTTAACAACCTATAATTATTATTATTTATGTTATTAGCATAGTCATATAATACAATATCTGAAAAGTTATTAAATTTGTCTTTTTTGTTTTAAAATTACTAATTAATATTATAATGTTACTTTTTCAAACATTAACATTGCACTCAAATTTCCTCATTTATCTAGGTTTAAAACTGACTATTATGGATTATTTCTAATTCAAACTAGGCAGAGTGAAAAATATAAAAATTGTTAAATAACTAAAATATTAATTTAGTTTTATTTGTAAATGCTGTTATAAATTATTTACAACAGTGTTTTAGTATATAATTTAAAAATAACGTGTTTTTTAGTATAATTTACAAATTACTAAAAGATTAAATTATTAACACCAGAAAAAATTTAATATACGGGAGACTAATTTTTCTACACTACAATTTAACTTTAAATGTTATTGAATATTAATATTTAATTGTGTTAAAATGTAGTGTATTTAATGTACAAAACATTATTTACGTCGTTTAAAAATGCATGTTAGAAAATAATATTAATGCAGTTTAAACGGTAAACAAATTATTAAAAAAACTACACATTTAAATGTTAAAAATATAAAGTTTACAATGTGTAAAAAATTTGTGAAAACTTCTTAACAAATGATTTTAATTGTAATTTTAAGAAAATGTTTTAAAACAGTAAAAATATGTTTAAATTAATGCTTTAGAATACATTTTAAAATTAGTAATATGTTTATTAGTATAATTTATTATTTACTACAAATGTAATTTATCTAAACAATGGTTAGTATAAATAAGTACACACATTTTTTAATATATCTTCTTTTAAAATTATATAAAAACAATAAAATGTTGTTTAAAATTATGCTTCAAAATACATTTTAGAATTGGTAATGTTTTTTTAGTATATATTACGTTTTACTATAGGTTTGATTAATTTAAACTGTTAAAACCTTGTTGAACAAAAATCTGACTTTTGTACATTTGATTATCTACAGCCCAAATATAAGCGTTAATAATTTTGTTTTGGTTTTGTTAAAGAGTGGGTTAACAAATTGTACAATAATGTATTATTTATAAAAATATTATTTATGCTATAAAAAACGAGTTTACAAAGATTTTATTAACATTTTAATGGTCTCAGAATAAGAGTGGCAGGCAGAAGTTATAAATGAAAGTAAATGCTACCTAAATTGTTGACATTATAAAATTTGTAATTTTTTTTATGTATGAATGTATTTTAACAAATAAATTCTTTTTTTACAAATTACATATGTTTGTTTTTAAATTTTAATAAACACACGTTTTATAATTTATTAATAGAATAACTATTGTTAAATATTATAACCACAATTTTTGTTTTGCGATTAATATTTTATATATATTAGTAAACTATTAATAAGTGTTAGATACGTTTATGATAAGTAACAAACTTGCTGAATATTTTAACATATTATAGTGGGTTAATATAAGATTTAATTATAGTTACAACCGTTATTATTATTTAAGTATTTACGTGTTTAAGTAATGTTTTAATTTTTAATGATTATTGACTACCCGTCCTCTACGTGGTGTATCCTGAATTAAATGTTAACAGGTTTCTAAGCTAACAACGACAAAAATTAAAAACACAACGGTATGACTGGGCATTTATTAAATTCCCACTTAGTAAACATTTATTGTTAAAACAAATGTTTTTGTAAATTATATTTTTGTTTATAAATATTATATATATATATATATATATATGTAAAGTAGTTTTTAGGGTATTTATTTATAAATGTTAAATATGTCTAAAATAAATAACAAGTAATAAATATTTACACATATTATAATAAATCAATGTAGGATTCTGTGACGTTTGCAACTTTAAAACTGCACATTTTTGTTGTTACAATTAAGATACAATGTAACTTAAAATTAAGCTTTTCCCATTTAATTAGCATTAAAAATTAAAAATAAATAAATTAAATACTACAAACGGTTTTAGCAAAAAAAGTCTCTAAAAACATGACTGTACACAAAAATTAAAACAAATAATTATGTCTAACATAATTATATAAAATATTAATTAATTCAAAATAAAATAAAAGTCAGTTTTTAACAATTTTATTAAAATAATAATAAAATGCATTTTTCTACACACATTTATGTATTTAAAGTAACATTTTTTGCTACTTGAACTGTTTTATAAAAAATATTTTGTAGCATTTGAGCGAAGTCAAACCTGGATCTGCATTTAATACTGGTAGTAGAAATCGAACAATTTTTGTAAAAAAGTATTAAATAAATGTTTAGTAAAGTATAACAATGTTATATAATAAATAATAATAAATAAACATTATTTTATTTAATTATATATTTTTATTATATATTTATTATTATTATTATTATTATTATTATAAAACTATTTACTTTAAAAAATAACATGAATTATATTTACACTAAAATTGATAAAATTAATAAAATTAATAAAATTTTTTATTTTATATTTAATGCAAAAATTTAATGTAATAATTTAGAACATTAAACAATGCTTTAGTTTATGTAAAAAACAAGACATAAATTTTTATACTCATTTAAAATTAGTGTATTTTTTAGTCATATAAAGTGCAAAGTGTCTAGTTAAAATAAACGTTATTTTTATGCAGTTGCCTCCAAGCGACAAAAATTTAAATAAAATTAAAAATGTTAAAAGTTTTTTAAAGGTATAATGTAAATAATTTAATAAATAAAAATGTTTAATTAAGAAAATTAATTATGTAATATAAAATTAAAATGTTATTACATTAGGTTAAAATACGTACGTAGTACGTATGTAGTTATTCCTACATTAAATGTTTTTAACAAAATTCTAATAAACAATAAATATTACTTTAAATATTAAAAATGAATAGCATTGATTATCTATTTTATAAATGTTTACATAATATAAATTGTTTTTAATCAACTGATTTGCTTGTTTCTCAATTTTCAAAAACTGTTAGTATTTTTTTTTCTGACCAAAATTAGAATTTTATAATGATCTTAGTATACAATATTTATTTATGTAAAATATTTTATTTGTATTATTAAGATAATGTTTGACATATTTTTAATAAAATTTAAATAAGTTTTATTTAGTTAAAGTAATTTAAAAAAAGCGAATAAATTATATTTTATTGATTTTGAAAGCAGTTTGTTTATCTACTGTATATATTTTTTTAGTCTATATCATGTTTTTATTCTGTTGCATTTTACCAACGTAAAAATTTATTATTGCATTATCAAATTTACGCTTAGACCAAAAACCCAGAATTTACACATTTCGACAACATGAAAAAACTACTACGTTATTAAAAGCATATATGTTATTTATAAATACTACTAATGTATTACATACAAAATAAATTAGTAAAATAATTAACAGTTAATAAATATATATTGTATATTAAACAATTACAATTGTATAACGTATAGTAATACCAAAGTACGTAAACACTAAACAAAACAAAATGTGATAAAAATGTTAAATACAAAGGTAATTTTTCAATATTTACTTATTCATAAACACACGTTGATACAATTTAGACAAATATTTTATGTTATTTAAAAATATACAAATATAAATTTGTTAAAATATTATATAAATATTTGTATTTTATAATAAAATAATATAAATTTTATTTTAAAGGTATGTTGTTTACTTTTGATAATAATTGTTTAATGTTTAACATTAAAACATATTCTTTAACCAACAAAATATGACTAACATACTACTTTTAATGTGCTTAAAAATAGATAACTTTTTTAAACAATTGTTATTTAAAGTATTTTTACATTTTAAAAATGTTTACAATATTTTGCTATGTTGTTTAGTAAAAAATGTATATTTAATTTAATGCTAATTTTTTTTCAGAATGGTGTTTTAGTTAAATATTTAAAATAATAATAATAATAATAATATAAATAAATAAATAAATAAATTTAAATAATGCAAAGATATGCCCAAGATATTTAACTATTTTGTGCATTAAAAACAGGCAATTGTAGCAAATAATTAAATAATTTAATGCTGTTTATTCTATGTTAGTTATTAAAACCAATTGTTTAAAATGTTTTATAAATATAGTAATAATAATTACAATATTAACTACAATACAAACAGTATATACATTTATGGTAATTCAAAAGTCATTATCTGTTTTGGCAACAAATTGGAATTAAAAGAAAAAATTAACATATTTTATTAATATTATAAGGTTTATAATACATGTATTTTTTGTTTTGTACTAGAACTCTGATTTACACCATTGTTTACTTTTGTGTAATTTATATTTTATTTATTAAACCCATTTGAGAAAAATGGTCATAACAACAAGCTCTCCTAATTTAATATTTTTACATTTGTTTACTTAAAGTTATATTAAGTCTTAAATCTACACTAAAAGAACAATTCATTAATTTTGTTAATAATGCAGTTTACCAAATAACATTACAAATGCTAAATAAAGTGTTTTAAAAAACATTCTATTGTTTTAGTTTTTGTAAAACTTTAATAATTGTCACGTAAAAAAGTAGTTATTTAAAACATATATTTCAAATCAATTTTTTTTAAATTAAAATCTGTTTTGTAAAAATTATAATTTAAAGCGGATTATAAATATATATATTGTATGTTTTAGTAAGCAATAATAGTAACTATTAGCATTTATTAAATATATTCTTTACATTAAAATAAAACTTTTAAAACAAATAAAAAATAAATAAAATGTAGCATATAAAATTTATATAATGCCATTTGCATTTGTTATTTATTTACTTCAAATATACTAATTACAACCGTTTTATAATAAACAAACGTTTGCAGGTTGAAACGTAATTATAAATTGGCAATAAAAAATTATTATTATTACTCCATTTTATATCAAAAAGTTTTGTTTTTAATTGAAAAAATACATATTTGTAAACTTTAACATACTATAAACAACATGAAAATAAACAAAAGCAATTTGGAAGTAGGTGTAATACAAAATTTATTTACATCAACGTTTACAATTAAATAGGTTGTTATTATTCTGTGTACCAGTTTTGCGTTTACATTTATAATGGGATATTTGTTATTCTTTTTGTAAGTTGTGTATTAATAAAATTTTTTTAGAAAATCAATAAAATCAAATTTTTGGAGTGATCCAAATGTTTCATTGCTAGTGCTGTAAGTTAATCAAATGTAAATTAAAATTGAAATGCACATTTTACAAACTGAGTACTATATAATGTTAAAATTCAGTTATATATATATATATATATATATATATGACAAACTTTCTTTGCTTTAAAATAAATACGAGGCAACAAAATAAAGTAACTGCAAAGAAAACAACAAACTTGTATAATTTAAAACAAAATATGGGGTAACAAAATAATTACAAGCGTGTCCTAAAATTTGCCAAAATATTTGTTTGATTCCCTGTAAAAAATTAATTTTAATTTTAATTTAGATTAATTAAAATTATTTGAGTCTACTGCAAATTTTATTTTTTTATTTCTAAATTTTTTAAACGGTAATTGTAAAATGTAAATAAATAATTTTCTTTTTTTAATTTTAGTTTTACTTAACGTTGTCATTTCAGTTATATCTATAACTTATTTGCCGTTGTTTATTGCAATTGTGTTTTTTATTTTTTAGATGTCGGGTTGCTAAACGTGTGCTCAAACCCTTATTTTTTACTTAAGATTGGGACTAACTAAATTAGTTTATTTCTAATTACCTCTTAGCAGAGTATATATATATAATTTTATAAACAATTTAAAATAAATAATTAAATGTTTAATAGAATCTACATATGTATATATTTAAATGTTTTTTAATTAGTGCATTGTTTATCACATTATGGTTTATTCCTTTATACGTTTGTTTTAATCGCTCATTTATAAATATACTTTATTGTATGATGGTATGTTTGCGTAGTACATGTTTTTAACTTAATATTTAAAAATGTTAATTTTAATTGCTAATTATAATTTATTTAAAAAAACTAACTTTAATATTATTTTACATTATTATTTTATTTTAATGTTTTTTATGTTTTTTACTTTAAATGTTTTACAAAAAGCATTTTCTAGCAGTAGACATTTTAACAAAGCCAAGCGTGGGCCCGCATTTTAATGCCAGTAATGGGATTCTAACCCATGTGATTAAAAATGTACACTTTTAACATACGTTACTTATTTTTTATATATCTTACACACAATGTTTAAATTATTTATGTTTATAAAATATTTTTGTTTACATAATTTATTTTATTTTAACAATATATATATATATATAATTAATTATTTGTAGGTTGGATTTATTACGTTAAATTTTGAAAATTGTCTCTCCTATATTGTTTATCAAAAAACTGTATTTTGTCTATCGGCGTTGATTACACTGTGCATTATTTTGTTGCCAATATTTATTTATTTAAATTTTTTAAAATTTAGTGCATTTCTGTTCATGATTATAGTTGGTATATTCAGTTTACTTGTAACATTAATACTAATATTTATTTTTAACTTTAAACACTTAATAGATAAAAATGTATGTTTTAACTAATTTTGTTATGAATTAATTAATATTAGAAATTAAAAAATATAAAATAATTTATTTATGAGTTTTTAAGGATTTTTATTAAATTTTTAAAATTTACATGTATAATAAATCCAATTAGTTTAAATCAACTAAGCAAACTGCACAGATGTTTTATTCTTATTTGAAATTATTAGCAGTGCATGCATTTCAAGTTTTACACGCACATAAATTTGAATTAACATCCTTTATAGTGTCAGGCCAGCGTCTTTAATTATTGAACTAAAATGGTTAAACTTAACGCTGTAAATTTATTATTTATTGTAAATTTAATTAATTGCTAAGTATTCTTAAATGTTGCTACATTACTACCTGTTTATCAAGTGTGTGATTATTTTAACTAGAATTTTACTATATAGATTCTAAGATATTACCAGGTTTAATAAAATTATATGACACAGTTTGGCTATATTTATTAATGGGTTTTTAAATTTACTTAAATAATAAATTTTTTGATTTTAATTAACTAGAATTAAATAATTGTACAATATAATAATAATAATAATAATAATAATAATAATAATAATAATAATAATAATAATTATTATTACAAATGAGTTAAAAACATTTTGTTACTTAAAGCAAAATTGAAAGTGCATTAAGTCACAGAATATAAATATATAAACAATTAGTATAAATTAATTTTAATTTGTTTAAAGTGACTTTGTTATTAAGTTATTAAAATTATATATACTTATATACATTTAGCATACATTTTATATTATAATTTATAACAATTAGTTAATTTTTGTTATTTGATTAACTTATTTAATTACTATTATGTACTTTTATTTTATTGATAAGATTAATTATTTGTTAAACAGGTAGTAACGTGTAGCATTTAAGCAATCACATGTTTGCTACTTTGATTTTGTATTTAAAAAATTTTGTTTTTATCTATTTATTTATTTTTATTATTGATAAAAATGTATTTAACGCTAAATGTAAATCTAGTAAGTTATTAACACGTAATGTAATAACAATTATGAGGATTAATCAAATTTACTATAAATAATAAATTTACAGAGTTAGTTTAAATTACCAGTAATACCAGATAAAATGTGGGTTTAAGTTTATGTATGTAAACATTAAAAAGTAAGCATTACCAATAATTTTACGTAAAAATAAAATATCTACAAAGTGCTCCTAGTTAAATAAAACCACATAAATTTATTATTAAAATAAATCTAACAAAAATAATAATTTTTTTTTTCAAAAACCAATTTATATATATATATATAAATCAGTATGTAACTACGTTTTACTAACTTTTATTTTTATAATATTTATTTTAATTTATAGATATATGTGTTAATAATTTTTATAATTGTATGCATTATTGCATTGTTTATGATGTTATGGGTAACCGACATTTGTTTTTAAAATAATTATTATATTACATTTATATAATAATATTATATAAATATTAAAAAATATAACGTATTAAAATATTTTAAATATTTTTTTTAAGCAACAATAAAATAATATATATATATATATGCACTAATATTATTTTTATTATAATTATTAGGTAATAACTGAAATATATACAGCAGCATTTGCTAATATTATTACCGAAAACAAAGTTATATATTCTTGTGTGTTTTTATATTACATTAATGTTTCTATTTATTTTATGTGTTTTGGATTCTTTATGTCTTTTGATTTTTAAATACGTAATTTTAATTAAAAAAAAAAGATTTTTATTTTAATGTTTAAAAAAATATTATTTTTAAAATCCAGATTTTATATATACAAATAATTGGTTGTAACCGTTTTTCTATAATTTTACGTGTTACTTTAATATATATATATATATATATATATATATATATATATATATATATATATTATAATGTGCTAGAAAAAATGGTTTTACAAAATAGACTTTTTATTAAAACAAAACATGAGTTTGTATTTAGTAGTTGACATAAATCCGATAATTGTCAGATTTACTTGAGTAATAAATCTGCTTAATTTTAGTCAAACTGGAGCACTGTACAAATGTTTTATCTTTGTTTTAAATTATCAGCAGTACATACATTTTAAGTCCACCCGTAGCTCAGTGATTTAAGGCGCTGGCCTAACACCAGATAGAGCGTGAGTTTAAATTTATGTGTGTGTGTGTAAAACTTAAAAGGTATGTGGTGCTAATAATTCCAAATAAGAATAATACAGCTGTACAGTACTCCCGGTTGACTTAAAAACCTGATAAATTTATTATTCAAATGAATCTAACAATACTAATATAACATTTATAAAAACATATAATTCTTTAAAAAACCAATTAATAAATGCAACCAAACCGTACTATATAGGCTATTAAATCTGGTAGTATGCAAGGACCTATATGGTAAAGTCCTAGTAAAAAGATTCTCTTATTTGCTAAACCGGTAGTAACCTAGCAGCATTTGAGGACACTGGGCAATTAGAATTAATTAAATTTACTATAAATAATAAATTTACAGGTTAAAGGTCATTTATTTGTAACTCAGTAGTTTAAGGCGCTGACCTAACACCAGATAAGGCGTGGGTTCAAAATCATGTGTGTCCAAAACTTAAAAAGTATGCGCTGCTAAAAATTCCAAATAAGGATGAAACAGCTGTACAGTGCTCCTGGTTGACTAGAAAACCTAGTAAATTTATAAAAAAACAACTTGCAAAATAAAGCGCGCGTTACGCTACACGTCCATTAAAGCGTTATTTATCCTTTTTTTTCTTTTTTTTTAAAAGATTATTGTAGTGTTTTTGCATTGTAATACGTAATTTGTTTTATTATTGTTTTTGCATATTTATAATTTTTGCTTATTTTCTATAATTGTTAACTTTTTCTATTTATTTTAATTTAATTTTAATTTTAAATATTTTTTCTGTAACTAATCCCCTTTTACCTCACCATCCATTTCATTTTTTTTTCTGAAAATTTGAAATAATTTGAGAACCGAGTACTAAAAGACGTTTTGACCTACTCAACTTGTGAAAAAATCTTAAATCCTGAAAGTTTCACACGGACATATAATTATATAAAACAATTTTATTTTAACATAGCTTATATAATAGAAAGGTTTTAAAATAATTGTAATAATAATAACAATAATAGCATAAATTAATATATAAACAAGCACGTTCTGCTAATGTTTAGTTAAAACCAATGTTGTTTATAAATTTTTACAAATAGCATAAAAGTTAACATATTTAAGTTACAATTACTAAAAAAAATAATAAAAAAAAATTGTTAATGCAGAATTAATTGTTATTATTATATATTATATAAAACCCTTTTGCTTTAAAAATAATCAATAAAATAACAATTGCAGCAACAAAACAATAAAGTTTGCAAATCAAAAATTGAGCTTTTTTTAGCTTTCACCCAACCCTGTCATATGTGTAACTTTGTTATCCAGTTATGTGCAATTACTTCTTTGTTGTTGTTTGCCAAAATGGCATTTTTTTATTGTTTTCGTAGCAGCATAAATTTTTTACAAAAGCCAGGTTGTTAACCTTAAAAAGTTAATTTAATTTTTACTATAAAAATATTAATTTGCTTTTAAAATAAAGCTAAATATTAGCAAGTTTTTTCGGATACACATCTACAATAAACAATTTTTAGGCTATTTAAAATTAATTTTATTAAAACAAATAAAAACAATATCAAAATAACAAAAAAGTTTAGTAAATGTAATTATGATCTTAATACAGCTAACAATATAAGGATATTATTTGTCTATTAGCTGTAAAAAATACTAGGTGTTAAAATGAAAATAAACTTAATTATTAAAAATTTATTAATTTATAAAAATATTATTAACATAGCAGTAAAACATATAAATTGTTTTTTTGCAGTTTTTTTTATTATTGCTACTTTTCTTATTGATTTTGCCATTTTTCTTCTTCTTATTATAATTATTGTTATTATTATTAACATTATTATTATTAATAATAATAGTTACAACAATAATATAAGTAATAATAGGAATAATGACATTACTAATAAAATAATAATTATACAATAAAAATTATATAATAATAATAGTAATAATGTTAATATTTTAATTTAGATTAATTTTTAATTTTATTTTTATTACTTTCAATATTTTACGGAAAACACCTTTTAGCAATAAATATTGTAGCCATACGATTCTGAACCCCTATTTAATGCTGGTAGTGAAATTTAAGTTTATGTTTTCCAAATCCAATGTAAACAATGTACCGTTAGGCTATCCCGGCATAGTAATAATAATATTATTTATAATAAAAATAATAAAAATAAAAATAAGAGTAGTAGTAATAATAAACGTAATCCGCAAGAAGAACAATTTATATATGTTTTACCTCTATGTTAATAATATTTTAATAATAAATTAATACTTATTTATAATTAAGTTTTTTTATTTTAAAACTTATTATTTTATACAATTAATAAACAAATAATATTTTTATTTTTTATTAATTGTTTTAATTTTTCTTTTTTTTACTATTATTATATATAATTATTAGTTTTATTAAAAAACAGATTGTGATATAAATGAATCCAATGTTGACCTATTGTAATATTGAAATATATGTAGCACTATTTTATTTATCTTACATATATTTAACGCTTATTAATAAATACGTTAGATAATGTTTTACTAATATATATACATTTAATATTATTCCCAAAAAAATTTTTACTATAATACACAATAATATTTGTTTTAGCAATAAAACATAATACCACTATTATAAAAACTTAAAAACAAACACAGATAATTAGTTTAAAAAAATAGTTTTATTCACTAAATATACAAAAATACAAAATAAAAATAACAAACTTAATAATATCAGAAATTTGAATAAAATACACACTTTTGTTTAACCTCTGCAAGCCGCTTTGGGTAGGATTCTGTCAACGTACCAATTTAGTCTATCAAAATAATTTTTTTTACAGCATTAATTTTTGCTTCTAATAATACGTTATTTTTATGCGGTTTATCTTAAGTTTTAAAATACTAAAAACATTTTTAATTACATTAAAATTTAAATTGTATAGAGAAAATTGAATAAAAGTAAGTTTTTTGCTTTTTAAAGCTTTTGTGGTCTAAATAAGCAAAACGTATAGTAAATAGTAAGTCAAACTAAAATACACATTATTACTTTTGAAATATGTACAAAATTATTGTATTGAATAATTGTTAGTTGTCCTGTAGCATTTTTGGACAACTCACTATAAAACAATTTTCTAAATATTTGTACAAATTCAGCGCTGTTTTAATTGCCACTAGTATGCATCCATTTTGAAGATTGATTGTTGTTAATTGCAAAATATCCCTTTACACAAAAAAGATGTGCAATTTTTATTGCCGTACAAGTGTAGTTAAGTAAAAAATTTGGATTATAAATAATTTTTGAATGTTGAGTTTATAGTTTATAGGATGTAACACAGTTATCTGTAAAGTATATTAATCTCCAAAATGACAATGGATAAGGTTTGTACTTTCTGGCAAGCTCCACTTGTTGAAATCTAGAAGCACAAAAAAGTAGAAATTTTTTACGGTCTTTTTAAAAATAAAACCTTCAAATTTTACTTTTTTTTATGATTAAAATTATTTATTTTACATTTATTGTGCGGTGTTCCTTAAATTGCATAATTATGAACTGATCATCTTGTTTGCTAGTTGAACGTTTTTTTCTAGCTGTGGATGATCTGGGGTTTGTTATATTGTTCCAAATGTTGTATACAATCAAATTATTTATTTTTATGCATTTGGCAATTATTTTAACTTTTGTGTTTTTTATAAACCTTTGAACTAATTGATAATCATGGGAAGACAAATAATGACGCTGAGCTACTTTAACCATAAGCATTAAGTGCGCAGAATTAAGAAGCCTTATCAAAATTACAAATTTTGAAACGAAAAACAAAAATCGACCTTGTGCTAAAATCATTAAAAATAATTTAATAATAATAAAAAATTGTTTTAAAAATGTTGATATTAAAATAATTTTAAAATAAATTAATTATTGATTATTTAAAAATACATTGCAATATTGTATATATAAATATAAAATAAAATAAAAATATTTTTTTAAATAATTATTTTTGAAAATAAATTATATATTTTAATATTTAATAAATTTTAACTAAAAAAAGTTAAAGTTTAGGCATCGCATTACTAGCGTATGTATCAAGACTATATATTTATAAAAAATGTAGCGCATCAATCAAATCTTTATAATGTAAAAAAAATTATTATTTTAAAAATAGACATTAATTTATTTTACAAATAAAAATACACAAAAACAAATTAATTAAAATAACATACGTTGCCTACTGTAGAAGTAATATTTGCAGAATAACGTTGTATTTCCTGATGCGTTAATGAAGTTAGTACAAAATTATTTAAAACTAAATTGTTTTAATTATATTGCACATGTAATGGATTGACAAATAAAAATTAAAATTTATGCAAATTAAACATTTTACTCATTTTTTAAAATAAAATAAACAAGTTTTTTTTTATTATGTTATTTTTGTTATTAATAATGTTTAAAATTTATGAAATTAGTTTAAATGGAAAAAGTTAATACAAGATTTATTTTTGTTTTTCCCTAGTTTAACTTAATAAAAATATTTACAACTAATTTTAGTTAATTTTAATAAACTATTTTTTGTGTAATTTAACAATTATTTTTTAATTTATAATTAAATAATTAAATTTACACACTAACATTGTTTATAAACAGAAAAAAAAATTACAACAGCACAGTAAATTTAAATATAAAATAAAATATTAAATAATAATACAACCTAAATAATGTTAAATAGTTTAAATGTACAATAATTTGAAAATTGTACCGGGATGGTTTAACAATACAACTCCTAAATTTGGACCTTGGTGGACATAGGTTCAAATCCCATCACCGGCACTAAAATACAGGCCCACGTTTGGCTTTGCTAAAATATCCATTGCTAAAAGATGTTTGTCGTAAAATATTTAAAGTAGCAAACATAAAAATAAATAAATAAAAATTTATAAAAAATATAACACCACTACTACCACCAATAATAATAATATAAATAATAATAATAATAATAATAATAATAATAATAATAATAATAATCATTTTTAATGTTTTTAAAATTATTTTTACAAATCAAAGGCCCAGAAAATATTAGTTTTAAAGAGTTAACGTAAATAATGTTGATATGTTTTAAACCTCGTTTGTTTAATAAATAACAGTGCAATAGGCTTAGTTTAGTTAAAAAAAGTATTTTAAATTTTTTAATATTTATTTATTTTTTAGTTTAGTAAAATGTTTATTACCTTGGTTTTAATAACAATATATATATATATATATATAGTTTAATAAAATAAATGTTAAATAGAGTTAAAAATTAAATTCAGTTTTTATTGTAAATGTAGTTTTTTATGTAATTGACAATTTAAAAATTATAAAATTATTTGTTTTTTAAATAACAATGCATTTGTTATTGCAAATAATGTAAAATTGTTTTTTACTAAAATAAACATGCAAAATAATCTAGCCAGTTTTAGGTGTAATTAGAAAATGTTTGTCACAGGAAAAACATCCGGTTTTTAAACATTTACAAGAAAACTATTCTATAATCAAATTTGTTTGGTACAAAAACAAATAAAAAAATTGATTAAAAACATTAATCCTTTTTTAAAATTTTATAATGTGTTAGGAATGGTTTAATGGTACAACGCTTAATTTAAACATGAGTAAGTATGAAATCAAATTCCATCACCGGTATTAAAATGCGGGCTAACATGTCTACTAATAAAAGATGTTTTTTGTAAAACATCAAAAGTAACAATTATAAAAATATTAATAAATTATTTCTAAAAAACCACATAATAATGTTTTAGTAAATTAGGAAAAATTACAAGTAAGCAATATAATAATAAAAGGTAAAAACATAATGTAACAAACATTTGGTAATATAATTATATTTTTATGTAGTAGCATAAGGATTTATTTTATATATATGCATTACATAATTACACTAAATAAATAAATTAATTATGTTTTATTGCTACTTTAATAAATTATTTTAATTATAAAATTAAAATATATTTTAGATAAGGTACATAACTAAATAATTGCAGATTAATTAACAGTATGTAAGCACATAGTTAAGTTAAGATACTTTTATACATTAGTTTTTTTTTAATTTTTAAAATTAATTTTATGTTAAACAGATTAAACGCTATATTATTATTATTAAGCTTTAATATCTCATTAGAAATACATTTAGCATAAAATACATTTTTGCTATCAATATAAAAAAACAACAATAACAATTTAAAAAGTAATAGAACAAATTATGTAAGCAAAATAAAATAAAATGTTACATGTTAATAAATATTAATATAGTCAACATGTAGTTTAAAATTATTTAAAAAAATTACTATTTATTAAATAAATCATTATAAAACACAGTTGTTATAAATTAGTTCAAATTAGTTTAAATAAATGTGTGCGTAAAATAATTCGCACTTTGATAGGTTTGTTAAAAGTTTAATTTTGTTTAAATCTGGATTGATTAATATTTTGGATAAATATTGCAGATATAAAAATTTGTATTAATTAGTTTTGACTTTTATATATATATATATACATATATATATGTATTTTTTCAAAAACTTTAAATTTGTTTAAAGCTGTATGTATTATTGTAATAGTATATGTTTAAACAAAATTAGTAGCAATAATTTTATGTGCGTGTAAATACTGTAGAGTTATTACTACAACATATCTTAACTTACATTGTGTTTTAAAAAAATGTTGTTTTAATTTTACAACGTTTAATCCGTTTTTCCATTATTAAAAAAATTAACAGTTGTCTATAAATGTAAATCAATATAATTGATCAATTTAACTATATTTTGTTAGATATTATGGCTGTACAACTAGATTAAAGTTAAATGTATAGCTATTAATTGTTGTTTATTTTTAATGAAATAAAGCATACAAATTAATAATCAATTAATTATTATAAAAATTATATACATTCAACTTATTATCTACGTTTACATAAGCGTTGTTTTTAAAATGTGCAATTTTGGCCGACTCAGCGTTTTTTAATAAATATTTCTAAATAAATATAAAGCACTTATTATATATTTTACATTATTTTTAAATTTTTAATATTAATTTTTACTAAAAAATCATTGGAGATTAGAAATTAATTTAGATTATTTAAAAAAAAAATTTCAACACTAATTTATTCAGTGGCTGTATATATATATAATTTTTAGAGCAAAAACGGAGTTAACTCGACATGTATTTTACTAAAACTAATTTAATTATATTTTAATTTTTTAAAATAATTGTAAAAACTAAAAGCAATAATGTATAAAGTTGTAAACTTAAAATATACATTAAAAACGAGATTATTATAGCATGCCGCAAACATAGAAATATTGTTTGCATAATTAAAAAAAATTACAATCTGCAATTGTTTTTTTTTGCTTACAAATTTTGTAAACTATCATTTTATGAAATTGTAATTTAGCAAGTATTTAAACTTACAACATTTGTTAAATTATTATAATTTAATTTAATTTGTTTTTTAAACCAAAATTTGTTTTCACGTGATTAATAAAAAATGCATTTCAAAATATACAATTACTAAAATAAAAATTAAATTAAAGTTTAGTTTAATTTTTATTGTTTGCTTGTTTTATAAGACACATGCTTTAGTAAATAAACATGTAACAAAGTTATAATTTATAGTTTGCATTTAATACAAGTTGTAAAACTTACGGTAAATACAATGAGGTTAATATTTGTAAAATGTAAAAATGTATTTAATAAACGTTTTTTTGTAAGTTTGATTAATTAAAGTTATATTAAAAGTATATATAAAAAATTAAAAAATTAGTATTTTATAACTATGTTTAATACACTACATTTTTAACGTTATTTAACTATAATAGATATTTTTGTACCAGTGTAAATTAATTATTTAAACACAATTTTTAATGCTAAAAATTTGAATTACTATTATATAAAACAAATTTGCTGTTTTATATTTTTAGTGAAAAAAGTTTTAAAAAAATTAGATAACAAAATTTGTTTCTACATATTAAACATTAAAAGTATTACTTATTGTTCGACTGTCCTCCTATCATTTTGTAACTGTTGTTTGTCGGTATAGTGTACCATTATTGTTTTTGTAGCAATAAAGATTTTTTTACAAATGTTAGGTTGCAACATTGTACTCAAAAATTCTTTTATTGAAACTTAATTTAGCTTAATTAATTTATTTTTAATTTTTAATTAAAGTTAAAAATATTTAATGTTTAATTTTCTAATATGTTTACATATTGTTGTCTTTGAAAAACAATATTTAAAATTATTATTGTTAATTTTTACTTTAATTATAATTTATGTATTATTGTAACTTAAATTTTTTTTATTTTGTTTGAACTTTGATTTGAAGTGCATTTTTGTATTAAAATGTATTGCGTTTGTTGTTGACATGCCTGTAATTCTGTAAATATTATTGCGTTTTGTTATTTTTAAATTATTTTTAAATAATACATAGCAGAACAATATTTTAAATTACATAAGTGTTTTTGATTAGAATTAGCTAGGGGTTTGATAGATATTTGTGTCAAGTTAAATTGGAAGAAATTAAAACCAATATCTTAGTAAGATTTTACATATATTGCAAATTAATAATACTTAAAATTAAAATATATCAAATTGTATAATTATTTAACCATTAATAATAATGTAAATATACGTTTGTTTAACTATTGCAAAATTATAAATTGTTGGTAAATTTAAATTTATGTTGTTAGTTGTTTTTAAATATATCAAATGACTTTATCTAGTTAATTTAATTTAGCATTGCAAAAATAATATTTTTTTGTAAAATTTTAACAACCAATAGTTTTTATTATCTAATATATAAATACATATATTATATATATATACATACACTTATAAAAATATACAAACTATTAAAAATACTATTACAAAAACATGAAATATATTCTTATTGTTTATCTTGTTTTAACGTTTGCAGGTATATTACGTGCTGATTTATTTTTTTAATATTTGCATGTTTTACCAAAAACATGTTTTTATAAACTAAACATTTAGTGTTTTAATAAAGATGCTTAAACCCTTGATAAACCAGCTATACGTTTACCACTTTTGCAAAGTGTTATTAATAAAATTGTTAAATAATAAATAAATCAATTAATTAATTTTTTATTAAAACATCTTTTGTAGTGTTTACGCAGTCAGGTAAGTATTGTTATTATTAATATTATTATAATTATTACCACTATTATTGTTATTATTATTATTATTATTATTATTGTCCTTGTCGTTATTACTACTTAACTGTACTACAATTGTTGAGATATTATAAAATTAAAACAAAAATATTTATAAATCAAAAGCTTTTTGTATAAAATCACACACAAAAATTGATTTTATTTTAATTTATGCAATCGATAATTTTTAATGTGATTTAATTTGAATACACGTGAGGTTTATTGTAAGTCAGATTTATTTACATTGTTGTCTAAAATTAAAAAAATTGATTAAAATAGGTAGTAAAAAATAATATACAAATTTAACGCCGTTTTTTAAAATTTATACAGTACAAATATACATTTATGTTACCAAAAAAAAAGTTTTTGCAACAATTTTGTTTACTTTAAAGTACTTGCAATAAAAAAATTATTATGTTTAAAAATTAAACTATAATTATCCCTTTGCTTTTTTGTTTTAATTTTATTAGTTTATTGTTGTTGTTTTTAGCAACATTTTTTTTTATTACCTAGCTGCTAAAAAAAGATTTAATTATAACGTTATTAATATTTTAGGTGATATTATGCAAAAATATACATGATTAAAGATAAAACTTTATAATAATTATAATTTTTAAATACATAAACAATAATAATTACATTAAAACATAATACAACCAATAAATTTAAATTAATATTTATATTGTTTTATTCTATTCATTTTTTAGCTATTTTTAATAAAAGTATGTACATGTAATTTTTGCTAAATTATTTGGTTGAAAAGTACACAATATAAAAAAAATATTTATTTACATTAATTTTAACTTTGTCTAAAAATATTAAAAATAAATCAATTTAGTTAATTTAATGTTTAAATAAAAATAAGTTTTAAGGGTAAAGTTAGGAAGCTAGTCTCTGTAAAAATATATCATTACAAAAACAATAAGAGGATATTATTTAGACAAATAACAAAAAATTAATAAAACGTCTTTAATGACCAGATTTAATAAAAACCGGAAAAAAACTTAATCTATAATTCAACGAAAACAATTATGTGCTTCAATTTTACGCTTACCTTTTAAAACACTAGCATAAAATGTACATTAAAATATACAATTAATAATGGCAAAAAAATAATCTAGATAAATTACAAAAAAATTGTTAACAATTATTTAGGATATTTTAATTAAAATAAATATTCTATGTGGAATCGAAAAAAAATGTTGGCAAAATTTTTAAAAAGCATGTAATCATTTTTGTTATTTTACGCTTTGTTAATTATGGGACAATGTTGTTGTTTTTGTTGTTACTATTATCTTGTTGCTCAAGTTTTTTTAAAATGTAAGCGTTAAAGGATTTTAAAACAATAAAAACAAAGTTAAATATTTTTGCTAGTCGGTAAAAAAAGTTTGAGCTAATTTGTGATTGTGTAAATTTAAAGTAGATAAACTTTAGAAACAGATGGAGCGTCGATAGGTTTAACAGTTAAAATAAATAAGAATTATGGCGTTAAATAATAATAATAGTAACAATAATATATAAATCTTTATTAATTAAATATTTTGTTATTTGTTTTATAAAGTTTGGTTAAGTAAGTACATACTTTTTTTAAATTTTAATAATGTAATAAATAAATAATGTACTTAAAACTAGTACTTTAAAAATGGACATTTAAAGAAAAGATATTATTTTAATAGTTAATGCAACGTTTATTTTTTTCTTGGTTTTTAAAAATTTAATTTGTATAAAATTTGAACATTTTTATCTTAATTTTAATATTAAAAAAAAATTGTATTATATTATTTTATTTACATTTTATTAAAATAATAATTATTTTTATTTGAAAAAAAATAAAAATAATTTAATCTAACTAGTCCCAAGCCTGGATAAAGAAGGAATGTTTACATTTGTTCGTTTAGATCCCAACGCTTTTATAACAATGTGCACTCGTTTAATAATTTTTGGTTAGTTTAAATTAAAAATACACTGTATAAAGTTATACCAAGAAATATTTTTGCTTAATTCCTTACTACTATAAACATTTTATTAAATAAGTATAATTTTTATTTGCGTTTTTAAAAAACATGGAAATAAAAAAAATTAAAATAAGTGATTAAAAATAAATATCTAATCTTAACATAACAAAAAAAATATTTTATAAAAAAATAAATAAAAAAATGCAAAATATTAAAAATAAAAAATTATTAAAACCAAAAGGAATACCTATTAAAGCAAAAAATTTTTGGAAAACTATGCAATTTACAGATTAATAAAAATGTTATATTTAATATAAAGCAAAAAATACTTGGCAAGTAAAGCAAAAGTGTTATCACTTTAATTTATAAAAAAAGGATAATTTTTAAGACTGGGGTAACCATAGAAATAAACTTATGTTACGTATTTCAAAAATTTGGGAACATATTATTAATAGAAGAATTCGCAAAAAAGACATTAGAGAAAAATAATTTAAATTTATGCCTAGACGTAGTATAACTGGTGCAATTTTTTTTAAAACAACAATTAAAAGACATAAAAAAACAGAAAAGGTTTTCTATAGTGTTTATTGATTTATAAAATGCATACAATCGGATTCTAAAGTAGAAAGTGTGTAGGAACGTAAGAAAAAGAGTGCCTCTTAAAAGTACGAGTATGGTGTATGTTGTTTTCAAATGTTATTGTCTTATGCAGTAAAACAATAAAAGATTAAAAAAAATTACAATAATAGAAAAAATTAAAGTTTAAAAAATAAGAAGAAAAAACAGTTTATATGAGTACACACGAACTAAAAATGTTAAGAAAATCAAAATAAAAAACCAAGATTTATTTAAAGGTTTAAATACTTGGCTCATCACTAAAAAAAGATTAAAATGCAGAAATAGCACAAATAATACAAACTGAATGGTATAAATAAAATAATTTTACAAGAGTTCTGTGCACCAAAAATTAACAACGGGTATTTTTTTAATAATTGCACTGAGACCGGCTTTAGTTTACGGATAGTAGACGTAGCATGTTAAAAAACCTGATAGATAAAAATAAATTAAAAAAAAGATGCTTTAATAGTAACTGGGAATGTTTACATTAAACAAAATAAACAATAAGAATATTAAAAAATAACTAAAAATTATTATAGTATATAAAAAATTAAAAAAGGTTAAAGTAGCACCGCTACATTTTACGTTAAGTAGAAAACTACGTTGCGAGGTAAATAATGGTATTAGAAATAAAATGTAAAAAAACCGTAATAAAATAAAGCTGAATTGTGTGGAACCTAATAAGGAAAAAAAGAAACTAACAAAAATTGATAATAAAAACAGGCATTATTCAACATTTGCATTATTGTAAATTTTTATTAAGCTGTTTGCTATCACTGTATTAACAATTATATTAACGCTATACTGCCACCATATTATTACAACACGTTTTTACAAACAAAACAGTAAAATTAGATAAATTGTAAATTTTTTTGCTAACACAATAACAAACTTTAATATTGCTTACTAGTAGTGTAATAATTAATTAAAGTTTTTTTATTTACAGTGATTAAAGGTAAATTTAAAACAAAAAAAATTTATTTATTAAAGCGTTTATAAGGATAGATTATTAGATTTATTAAATTCAGTTGAATAATAAATCTATTTAGTTTTAGTAAATTAGGATACATTACAAATAAATTGAAAACATTTTGCCACTTAAAACAAAGTTAAAAATACATTACGTTACCAAGTATAAGGATATAAACGTTTAGTATAAATTATTTTTAATTTGTTTACAATAACTTTATTATTAAGCTATTAAAATAATATGTATTTATACATATATATACACATATATACATATATATATTATACATTTTGTATTATAACATAAATATTTATTAATTTTGTTATTTGATTAATGTGTCTAATTATTATTATGTATTTTTACATTACATTGGTTTTGTTTCAATAGAACTAATTATTTTTATAAATGTATTTATTTTCTGAATAGGCTTTTAGTACGGTGCCATATATTTTACAAAACCGGGGAACCTATATAATAAAAATTTGACTTACTTCAGGTAAAAATCTGCAGCATTTAAAAACAATTATCATTAATTAAATTTACTATAGATAATAAATTTACATAGTCAAAATTAAATTACCCGTAGTTTTGTAGTTAAAAGCGCTAGGCTAAAACCAAATTAAATGAAAGCATGTAGATTTAGTAGTAAAAAATGTAATAATTATAATTTTTTTAGCGTAATTTAAATGACACGATTGTTTTATTGTTATATGTTTATTTTAAAACAAAAAACTTTATAAAATAATAATAATAATAATAATAATAATAATAATATAATTTATAGCATTAAAATTTTTATTTAATTAGTAATGAATCAATCAAAGGCTGTTGATATCCACTAATTTAATTAACTAACATTAAATAAGAATTGACAGACATATTTATTAAACGTAAGTAATTTTTTTTAGTTAGTTTAATGTTTATAATTAAAAACTTATTGTTATTTATTTCATATGAATATTTTTATTATACATATAATTTACCAAATTATCACATACAATTTTCTATTTTTACAGTTTTTTCCTGTTTTTAAAATTTGCAAAAATTATTATATACAATGCGTTGTTGCACTTCAAATATAGTTTATTAATATTTTAACTATATATACAATCTTTAATCAGTTTACCCTTTTAATTTTTTACTAGATAGGGGATCCGCTTAGGTTTATTAAAAGAAAATTATGTTGTTTTAAAAAAATACATTTATTTAAATTTGCTGATAATATGGTTTTGTGTAAGAAACTTTTTTTTAATAATCATAAAAAAATTAAAAAAAAAATTAAACATTAGTCCAATAATTTTGATTTTAATTTAAAACTATTAAAATGCAAACTGGTTAAATTTACAACAAGATGTGCAACTAAAACAATAAAATAAAATAAAATATTTAAATTAATTTAAACAAAATTGAACAAAATTAAGTATCTAAGTGCAAACAGCAAACTTATTTGGTGTAATTATTTAAAACATATATTTATAAAAACCAATTCTTTATGCTACCACATAAGAAAACTAAAAAACTGAATATTGATAACTACATTAGAAAATTATTTGTCGTATTTTGTTTTTATATTTTAATGCTATTTTATTATTTTGATTTTTTCCTGGTTTATTAAAATAAAATAATGTTTTTTAAAACATTGTATAACTTTGGATGTTAAAATAGGCATAAACCTAATGTTTTGTTGTATTGAATCGTATTGTTAATACACATGTACAATTGTAAATAAAATTAGCCCTAAAATTAAAAATAATTACATTTGCCCACTAAATATAGCTTTAAAAAAACCACAAAAAACTTACTTGTATAGAAAAACCAAAACTAATTAATATATATATATATAGATATATATCTGGCATACTTATTCAAAATTAAACTTAATTAAACTTTTAATAAACTTTCTAATAAACCTAGAAATTATTTTACCTACAGATTTGTTTAAACTGTGTCTTATAATGATTTACTTAAAGTATAATAATTTTAAATTAAAAAAATACATATTTACTGTTTTGATTTTATTTATATTAAGTACCATGTGACATTTTTTACTATTTGTACTACTATTTTTTGTAATTTTGTTCTTTTATTTATTTTTTAATTATGGCAAAAATGTATTAATAAACTGGATGTGTCTCTAGTAAGATTTTAAAATTTAAAGTAATAATAAAAGAATCATTATATATGTATATATAATATTACCACTTTATTAATTTGTTTAAAAATAAATGTTTACAATAAATATAAATAATTATTTTTATTAAGATTACAGTACGTTGATGTTAAACAATACGATATTATTAATCATCTATTTATTACACGTTGTTTGATTAATTTTTGTTATACAATATTTTGTTTTAATTTTATTGTAACAGCAATAAGTAGGTTAAATTTTATACACTATTTTTTATATATTTTATGCAAAATAAACTAAAAATTAATAGCAATTTGGCTTTTATCTTGTCAACAATTGATGTCATATTGATTGATATTATTTAATTTTAAATAGATTAATATATTATTTTTATTTCTATAATTAATAATTCAAATAGCAACACGTGGGTTAATTTTTACTTAAATTAATAAATTTATAAAAAAATTAATTATTTGCAAATTATAATTACATATGTATAACTAACATTACAGCAAGTCGTATGTTTTTATGAATACTAAATAACTATATTTTAAATCCTTTATTATTTTCTATATAATTTTACTATATTAAATTTTTTTTAGTATAGATTAAAAATAAACTGATTTTAAAAATTGCAAACCGAAATAAAGTAAAAAATTATGTAAGAAAATACCATCCGTCAAGAAAAACATAATTAGGCGAACCTATTTAATTTTTGCAATGGTTAAACTTGGTTCAACACAGAATCGAATAGAAAGAATTGACCAGAAACAGAAAAAAAAATTATTAACAAACGTATTAACAATAGATAAAAATTAAAAATTTTTAATTTAACTTTTAATTTGTTTAATTATTATTGCTTAAATGTTTAAAAAAAAACGCTTAGTAAAACCGGATGTAAGTTCGCATTTAGTGCCGGTGATGGCACTCAAACTTATGCACACATAAATTTAAATTTATTACTGTTTCAGTAAATTATAGCAATATAAATAATGCTATTAATTATATATATATATATAATTAAAATTTAATGCAATAATAATAAATAACAATATTATTATTTCTAAAATACAGCAATTGGTAAAAAAGTTTTATTATAATTATCCTACGTTAAACAAAATTATTATTGCTGTTATTACTATTAATATTATTATTGTTAAAATTATTATTAAAATTATAATTATGTTAATAACAATAATATTTATAATTATATTGTTTTTATTATTATTATTATTATTATTATTGTTAATACTATTAATTGTTGTTTTTTATAAATGTATAAACATTGTATAAATGTTTTTTTCTTTAAAAAACATTTTTTTACGACATTTAAGAATTATATAATAATATATACAGATAATGGTAATGTTACTAATTAATAATTTTAATTTTGTTGTGTTTGTTATCAAAACTACAAAATTATAAATTATCAATAATTCTAATATAGTAAAATTAAAAAACATTTTTAATTGTATAAAACAAACAAATATATGCACTAGTAACGTGGTTACTTTTTTATTATTTTCCATATTTTGTGCAACACTCATTGAACAATTAAATTTATCAGATAAATGCGCTTAACATAAATAAATAGTAACAAAATATTTTAGTTTGTAAACGGCATCCTTGTAACGACACTATTGTTTAAAAACATTGACAAAACTTTTCTGATATTATGTCAAAGTTGTTTTCATCATTCCAAAAACTACGTACTGTATCTTAGAATAACTTGTGTGTAGACAATCATAAAAAAGCCCAGCTAAACTGCTGTGCTAGTCTACGTGTTTAAATGCATTTAGTTTATAAAAATTTTAAAAATATTAACTATTTTAAAAAAATAAAATTTTAAAAGTGTACTGTATCTTAGAATAACTTGTGTGTAGACAATCATAAAAAAGCCCAGCTAAACTGCTGTGCTAGTCTACGTGTTTAAATGCATTTAGTTTATAAAAATTTAAAAAATATTAACTATTTTAAAAAATAAAATTTTAAAGGTATAGCTTTAATCCTCAGCATTATAAGCATTTCAAATAAGATAAAGCCGGGTACAATATAATTAGTAACAAAAATATGTTTTTAATTGTTAGTTATTTAATAACTTTTTATTAATAGTTAATTTTTTTATTATTTAAAATTTTAGCTATTAGTAAGCATTATTGCTTTAGTTTTATTTTAAAATTAAATATAGTTTTTATTTATAAACAAAAACTTACATTTTAATGTTTGTAATGCAATAATTTATACATTATCTTTTAAATACAAAACAAAATTTAATGCTATTTAAAAAAATAATTATTTAAAATTCTCAACTTAAGTCGCGCTCCTAAATTAATAAACATTATTAAACTTTATACGTAATTGGGTAATTTAAAAACTAATAATTTAAAAAAAACAATTAATTGATTGTTGATTTAAGCAAACCACAACTCTTCCTACAAAACATTAAAATATAAACCAATCTAGTTGTTTACGAGCACAGTAACTGACCTTTAAAAATAAGACTTTTATTATATATATCTAACAAGTTTAATAAAACACTTACAAAATAAAATTTATTTTTATATAAATATATATATTGATTAAAAATAAATGTTTATTTTTAAAATAGATATTTTAAAAGTAATAACTGGGTAAGTATTATTCTGACCATTGTTTTTTATCATTTACTACTATTATTATTATTACATTTATTTTTATTAATATTACTATTACCATTATTGTAATTATTTTATCTAAAATTTTATTTATTTAAAGTTTGTAAAAATATTTTTTTTTTACAAAATTCTATTAAAATTTTTATAGATATTAAACGGGTAAATATTTACTTATTAATATAAACATGAAAACCTCAAAGTTTTTGGTTTTATTTTATAGAATAACGATAGGATACAAATTAGTTTATTTAGTTTTACTAATATTATTTACACACTACTATATATACAGTACTAATAAAAATTATTTTTTATAAATTTTAATTTATTATATATATATATATATATATATATATACCAGGGTTGTCTAATAATACAGCGCTTAATTTAAAGTTAGGTAAAAATACCTTCAATTTCCAACATTTGTATAAAATTTGGTTTTAAGAAGTATCCACTAGCTAATATATACTGTTTTTGTAAAATATTTATATATATATATACATTATATGTTATTTTTAAAACAATTGTAGTTAAAGGATATTTTAGCAAATCCATACGTGAGCGAGTATGAGGTGCCAGTGGTAGAAATTAACAACATGTTAATTTACATTTTAGTAAAGCGCTGTATTTTTAATTTATATAAAAAACAGAATTTAGTAACTCTAGTCTTTAACATATTTTTTACACAATTAAAATAAATTCAAACAATATTTATAAAAACATACCTTTAAAATATAATGTAAAATTACATAGACAAATTTGTTGTCTTGTGCTTTTTTAAAAATAAATGTTTTTAAATTAATAATAAATAATAAATAAATAAATAAATAAATATTTACACATATAATGTTTTACAATAATTGGAAAAAGATTGAAAAAATAGTTATTAAAAAAATTAATATAAAATTAGTAATTGCTTTAAAAAACAATCAATAATATTTTTTAATATTTTTCATTATTGCTTTGTTGTAGAATATTTTTTAATTAACATGAATTTTTATTGTTTGATGTGATTGATCAATAACATTAACACAGTTGTTTAATAATAATATTTTTAAAATTTTTTTTGCCGTTAATAACGTTTTTATTTTTAACACAATATAAAAAATATAAAAATTTCATTAAATTTATGCTATTTTTACAGCATTTCAATACATCTCCTAAACTAATTAGTGTTAAAAATGTAGTTATTAAATTAAAACATTTGTAGCAATCACATAGCTCAAAAAAGAACTCAGTTTAATCATGTTATATACAATATTATATAATAAAAAAATACAATTACAATTTTGTTTATATCTACTGTTAATATAAAAAATGATTACATAAAAGTAAATCTTGTTCAAAATTACAAATTGGTTACAATTATTAATATAAAATATAACGTCAAATATGAAAAAAAAACACATAAAATATTTTCAGTTACCAAATAATTTATTAAATAATAAAAAATAAAATGTTTATTTATTAATGTGATTGCCTTTCTTTTTAACTACTTGATTAAGGCGGTTTGGAATGCTGTTAATAAGATTGTTGATATATTCTTGTTTTATCTCATATTGAACAACAAACTGAATACAATTACACAAATCCTCAATTTCAGTATGTTTATTAATGTTACGCTTTAGCATATTGAAGAAATTTTTAATAACATTGATATCCGGGCTGTTAGGTGGCAATTAAGTAAAAAATAGTTTTTTGATTTTAGCCTCTTTACTGTTTAAATGTAAATATAAAGCAATTATAGTAAATTTTGATAAATATAACGTTATTTTCTTAGACGTATAACATGGAGCATTGTCTTAAAAACATTAGTAAGCCTGGTGTAACTGTGTTGCATTTTATTATAAAAAACCTTTCTTTATTAATGAAACAAAATTTGTTCTATCTAAGGTACCGGATATAATTTTCTATTTAATAGGTTCATTATACTTAATACCAAACCAACACATCATTTGTTGAGGGTAGCCTTTTTTTCTAACTACCGGAAGTAAATGTTTTTAAAAATTTGGCCCGCCTTATATTTTATTATTGTATTGAAATGGTTCATCTTGAACTATTGTTTTATCAGGAAAATATACAGAGCTCCAATAAGATAATCTTCGTTGTAAATATAAAACAAATAAAGTAAAATTAGATAAATATGACATTACCTTTTTGGACGTATGACATGGAGCATTGTCCTGAAAAACATTAGTAAGCCCGGTGTCATGTGGAGGTGTTTCATTATAAAAAACTTCCTTTATTAATAAAACAAATTTTTTTACCATTTAAGGTACTGATATAATTTTTCTATTTAATAGGTCGGGATTATGGCTAATACCGAACCAACACATCACTTGTTTGAGGTGTGGGCTTTTTCTAACTTACCGGTGCAATGTTTTTAAAAAGAAGGTCCGTAGTATCACTTTATTTCTTTTGTTATCCAAACATCATCCTGTTTCATCAGCAAAATGGCAGAGAGCTCCAATAAGATAATCTTCGTTCAATCTACCTGTTATAAACAAACTAGCATTTTTTGTTTATTAATAATTCAGTTAGTCATATTGGTATCTGTGTTAAATAAATTTTGCACGAATTTTCACTATCGAATAACTAATGTATAAATTATCTTTTACAGTTATATTCGAAATAGCGTTAAAATTTTTTTAAAATTTCGTTTAAATTTTTTGATCATCGGTCTTACTTAGTTTTTTCTTTTTCTTCAACATAATTATAGTTTTTAATTTTTTGTTTATCTATAAATATTAAATAAAATGTAAAACTTAAATTTTTATACAATTCCGCTAATTGTTTGTAAAGAAAATGAATGGTTTTTATATATACAGTTATAATATTAAGATGGTTATCTTATCGTTGGTTTTATTTTACAGAACGAAAATAAATAGAAACACTTTATTTTCAGGTCAATTATAATTTAAAATTAAGAAAATATTTTTATCAATAAAAAATAAATAATAAAAAATAAATATTTTAAAATAATTAAATTTTAATTTTAATTAGTATTATGACGGTACAGTTGATCAAAGTTTTATAAAGAGAATTTACTTATTAGATAGTATTATTTATTAATAAAATTAAGCACATAAATTATATTGACTAATTATTATAAAAAGATATGGATTCAATTTATCTACGTTTACAATCTATTTTTAATAATTGCAAAAAATTATAAAGGTATTAAATCTAAATTAATTTGTTATGTCCGAATAGTTTTTTGTAAACAACTATCGGGACATTAAATAATTAGTGCTTAGATCTTTTTACATATACTTGTATTTATTTATGAAAAGATAATAAAAATAAGAAGTATTTTTAAAGCTACTTCTATATTAACGTGAATAATAGTTAAAATTTTCAATTTTTATAATAATTAGCCTATTATTATTTTATATGTAAGAATTTCATTAAAAATGAACAATAACTAATTTAAATTGATGTTAAAACACATTCAAATCTGCTCTGATTGTGATAAGTAATACCATCAAAATAAACATTCAATTATTCTAATCTATATAAATGTATTAGAATTTTTTTTATTATTTTAAATAAAAATTTTAAAATAAATTAAGTAAGTTATTATTTACGTTTAACCTTATTTCAAAGTTATTAATCATTTGATTGCATTGTTTTGAATGATGCATTAAAAAATGCTTTATTTTACTAAAATAAACACCGTGTTGAATTAAAAATGAAAGATTTTTACCAAAAAAGATTAAATTTATATAGAGTAATCTTTTCGAATAATTATTGATTACTACAATAAAACTTTAAATTGAGAGATAATGTTGGAAGAAAAAACGTATTGAACAAGTACAGATAACAAATATAGAGAGCAAAATATAAACCTGTTTCAAAAACTAAAAAATAGTTTAAACAGTTTTACTAATTCCAATTAAGAAACAGACACAACTGAATCTGGTTTAACTCAATTAAAGATCAAGCCATTTACTAAAACAAGGATGACCAATTAGCCTTTTGTAAACTATATAACGATATCATGTTATTGGCGTTCCGTATTATTAATAAAACAAAAAATTTGGGATGAACCATTTGGCGCTTTTGTAAAATAAAGTGTCGTGTGGGATAGTTTTTCAAAACATTTACTTCCGGTTGTTAAAAGAAAAAGCCCACCCTCGACAAGTAATGTGTTGGTTTGGTATTAGAATTAACCTAATAAATGGAGAATATATTTGGTAACTAAATGAAGTAAAAATTTGTTTTAGTTGTAAAGGATGTTTATCATTATAAAATGCAGCACAAAGCACGGGGAGTTATTATTATTTTCTAGGACAATGCTCTATGTCATACGTCCAAAAATGTAACATCATATTTCACTTCAATTATATTATTTGATATTTAGATAGTAGAGGGGCTAAAAGCTATCTTTCAGCACGTTTAATATTTCCCATTATCAAGGTGTTATTAAATTTTTTTTAGTATGCTAAAGCTCAATATTAATAAAGCATACTGAAATTGAGGATTTATAAACGCATTTGGTTTGTTGTTCAATAGATGAATAGTATTAACAACACTCATTGCCAACATTCCAAAACGCCTAGATCAGGTTGTCTAAAAGAAAGAAATTATAGATTATTGAATTTTTTGAACGTTGTAATGTCCTTAATTATTTGGTACTGAAAATATTGCGTGCAATCAGATTTTAATAATATTATGTTATAACTATAAATAATCATTTTACCCATTTGATTTGCACCCAATATTTATATATTTTTTTACTTACAATATATATGTATATATAATTAGTAGTTTTTTAAAATTATATAGTATTGTATATTTTAGATAAAGACGTTTTGTATGCTATGCAAATTGGAGAGGCGAAGTTAAATAATCACTTTTTCGTGCAATTGTTGTGAGGTGGCGTTGCTGTTTTTAAATATGTTATTTGAGTCTTTAAATAAACATAAAGCAATATTATATTTTACATTATTTTAAATGCTTAATATTTATTTTTACTAAAAAATAATTGGAAATAACAAATTAATTTAGATTAATTTTTTATTTAAATTTTTAACACTAATTTATTTAGTGACTGTACATAAAGAAATTGTGTAACGTTATTGAGATTTTTTTATTGTATCTAAATAATGATTAATAGGAAAATAATAAAATGTTTTCTTTTGTTATTTAAAATATTTAATGTTTTTAATTCGGGCAAATGGCACAAAATTTATTAATTACATTTTATTTTTAATTTTTTAAAAGTTTGCAATAATAAAAGGTGAAAAACAATAGACTAAACAAATTTTAAATAGTAGTTAATAATAAAAAGCTAAAAAATTTTTTTTTATATATAATATAGATTAATGTTTTAAATAAAAAAAATAAGTAGAAGTAAATTATGAGATAAAATCATTTTGTATATTTTCGTCAGTTACAAACATAAAATTTTAGTAAATTAATATTAAAAATTAAAAAAAAAAAATAATTTAATTTCTGTAAAAATAATTATAAAAAATTTAAAAATAACGAGTTGACCATAAAAGCCTATTTTTAAACAACATTTACATAAACAGAATAACTTAACACCATACACTTTTAATAAAAATTATATTTTAATTAATGTGGTAAAATTTTTTATTCAAAAACACACTTTATATTTTAAGTTTTCGTTTATACAACACAACATTTACGTTGTTACTACCGCATAAAAAATTAAACTAAAATTAATTTATATTAAAAAAATGATTAATTAATTATTTTCAAATATTGAATTTTTAAAGTAAGTTTATACTCAAAAGTAAATGTGGTTGTGTAATATTACTTTAAAAATGTTGCTTAAGTATTTACTTTAAAATATTGATTTCTTGTTACATTTAAGTTGAAAATTAATATTTGCATATAAATTAATATTAAAAATGCAGTATATTTTGTTAAAACTATTTAAAAATTAGAATAAAATTTTTAATTATATTTTAGGTATTAAAAATTTATAATTTGTTTGTTAAAAAAATATTATTAAACTTAAAAATACAATAAAACACACTATTTTGTTAAATTATAAATTATAATTAACATACATTTAGTTAGCTGCTACTTAGAAGCAGAAAATACAATATTTTATATCTTCTTTATTATAGGAAATTTAATTAGTATTTTATTACAAAATAAAAACAAAATAATGTTTTGTAATTGTAAAATAAAACTGTTTTTATTACTAATTATTTTTTATGTGTTAAATAATAAAATAAATTGCTGTACATAAAAATATTTGTACAAATTTAATACATATACTACAAATGTTAAGTTGGTTTTATATAAAGTATTAAATAACTTTTATGTAAAAACTTATTTTAACCACTTTTAACAGTGGTCATTTTTTAGTAAAACTTATTAATATTTTTAAGCTCAAATGTATTTTATTAATGCCAAAATTACAATTCTTTATAAAAATAATAATTTTTATTGTAAAAAATGTAATTTAACCATAATACGAGCTACAATAAAAATAACCAAATTTTTAAAAATCGCTATTTTATAGTTCTAAAACTAATGTTATGTATTTTATTTTTTATTAATAAACCTTAGCATGTATAAGCATATTTAAATTTAAAAAAAAATTGTCTAAATTAATTTTTTAGTTAACACTTAAACTACATAAAATTATATCAGTATTTTAACCAAAAGCATATCAAAACACCTAAGCCAAGTGGTTACAAACACAAACCAGCTCATTTATTATTTAATATTTTAGAGTAAATTATAGATGAAAAGATTTATTAACTTCAAAACTTAAAAATGTTTTGCATTTTTAAATATATTAAAAGTTATATTTTATGTCGACAATTTATCTCAATCTTAGATTATAAATCAGTTCATGTTTTATGTAATTTTTTATTATTTACTGATATATATCTATAAAATTATACTCTTATTTTAATTATTACATAATATTATACGTTTTATAATTAAAATGACGGTTTTATTGTATGTTATCTAATTGCTACAAGTGTTTACATTTAATAATTGTGTTTTTAACAATAATTACTTTAGGAGTTGTATGTATGCAGAAAGTGGGGTACAGATGACATTTAAGTTAGTAAAACTTATAAGTAATTATAAGTACAATTTTTACAACCAAACTAAGTTAATAATAGTAATAAACTGTTTTTGTGGACATAAACGAGGTTTTAATATGTAAAAATAAACAAAAATTTTTCTCAATCAATTATTAACATCACAAAATATAGTTAACTTGTTATCTCACATAAATATTTAACAAAATTCATTAAAAACTATTCCTTTGTGAGTTATTTGTCTCCCCCTTTTTAAGTATATATATACTAAAGTTTTATATGTTTGTAATTAATAAAAATATACAATATAAATTTATTTCACGGTTTACGTTTTTTTAAATTTTTATTTGGAATAATAAAAAAAAACTTAGTGTTTTAAATAAAATACTTGCATTTTTAAATTAACAAATTTGAGTTAAAAAAAAAGTTATTGTCAGCTAGAATTTTATTTAAAAAATGTTATTTTACTACTTTAGTTTACTTATAAAATAGATTTGTGCTAAAGTGATTTATCGGTAAAGTTTGTGGTAAAACATTCACTTTAAAACTAGATAAAAATTACTTTGATCTCTACGACCAATTTACTAAATACCAGTAAAGGTTCGGCTCCAGCAACATTATTTGTAATTCAACAACCAATTGCGTTTACAAAAAAATAATAATGTTTACTTAACAAAAAATGTTGAAAAGTATTTTGTTTATTTGTTTTTATAAAAATATTATCATATTTACGTTTGCTGGTAACTAAACTGGTTATTTTGCATTTTTTATTATGGTAAACATGGGTTTGATGTCCTTTACCGACACCTAATGCGGGTAACATTTTGTTTTGTTTAATATCTACAAATTGTAAAACATAAATATTATTTTTATTTTGTTTTTTTAAAACTTTGTTTGTTTTAAAAAGCAAATGTGCATGTTGTTTTATATATTTCATTCAGTTTACATATGTAAAGAAAAATATAAATTTGCCTTGTAAAAACTGTGCATTTGCAAATTTCCATGTTATACATAAACGACGTTTTAAAAGCTACATTTTACATGCTAAATGATTAATAAAATAAAACTACCTAACTGGAATTTTGTAGCAATTAACTAAAAAATATATGTGAACAAATGTTTAATTTATTAAAATTATAATAAAATTTATTAAATGTAAAGAAAAACGCTGTTTACATTTTTAAAATGAAAACGTTTTTTTAACCTTTACTACAAAAATATTTGTCCTTAAATAAATACCCATTTCTCCGTTTTTAAAAAAAGTTTTAATAATGTACTATTTTTTTAGAAACCAAAATTAAAAATGTACAAAATTAATCGATTAACCTTTTTTTATAAACTGCACAAATAATTGCACGCAACATTATTTTAAATAACATTTGCAAAAATAATTTTTAGTCAATTTTTTATTAACTGTTTTTTTATTAATTGGTTTTGCATATAAATGTAAAAATACTAAATTTTTATAAAAAAAGTAAAAAACATATTTTTATGTCAAGATAAAATTAACTTAAATTTTTCAATATTAACTGTCCAACTTAAAATGAAAAAGAAAGTGTATTATGAACCAAAACATTTTTAAGCCATAAAGCAGTTTAGCAAACTCAAACTATAGCCCGCACTTGTTGCCAATTATAAAAGTTTAATTTATATTTATTTATAAATAAGTTTGAGTGCAGTGTTGTACCACTAGATTAATGGGGTATGTTACTTTTTAATAACGCATTTTTTACAAACGATTTACGTTTTCTGTAAATTTATAATAAAAACATTTTATTTAGATTCTAATTTTACGTATTAAAAAAAGTATTTTTAAAATATAAATTTTAATATAAAAATACATATACATATATATATATATATATATATATATATATATATATATAAGAATACAATTAAACCACAACCAACAAATAATATCATACATAATACCATACAGCAGCGTTGACAATCTGCAAAGCATTAAAATAATATATGTTATTTTATTTTATTAAAAAAATAAAGATTTAATTTTGAAATTAATTGTCTTTTTCAAATACTGACATTTGTTTAAATGTAATGCATATCGGTAAAAACGGCGACGTTGATTATTTTCGTTCACTTCCGTCTATTTTTATTTTTTTGGTTTGATTCGAGTTTTTATTTTGGTTTTTATTCCACAACTAATCCTATAAAATTTGGCAATAAAACGTTTTTTTGTTAAGTATACTTGTTTTTATTTATTCCACGATATTAGTAACCATCAAATATTGGCGGAAACTACGACTTGCAAAAAACACGTAACTTTGACAACAAAAATGTTGTTTGTTCTATTAAAACGTCCTATTACGGCTATTTAGTAAAACCAGTCTAATCAACCTTTATTGATAATTTCGCTTATATCCTGACCCAACATTTAATTAATTTAAAATACAGTTACTCAATTAAGTATTTACAATTAACACAATGTACTTACACGTCGTAATAGTGTAATGCAACATTATAAATTATTAGATGCATATTTTTTTAGTTTAATAAAATATTAATTTTTATAAACAAATGCTTAATAGCAAAATCAGTTTCAATTTTTTATATTTTCTGGCTATGACTACTCAATTAAGCATTACTAATCATTATAATAATATTGCCAATAGATATATAAAATTATACTTTTATAATCTTTAAATTTTATTTATTTATTGTTTTAATTTTGTAGTTTGCATGATTAGATTAAATTAATGTTTTTATTTTATAAAATTTTTGCGTATACATAATTAACATTTTATAATTAAATAGAATATATATATATATATATATATATATATATGATTTTATATATTGCATTACATTAAAGAAATATATTAAAACTGGTTAAAACGTTATAAAAATAAATTTTTATAATAAATACTACAAATGTTTACATTTAAAAATAACAAATAATTAAAAATTTAAATGTTAGTTATTTTTGTTTTAAAAAAGTACTGTAAATTGTATAGAATACATTCATTTTAATTTATAACTTACTGATGTATACTAATTAAAAAAATTAAGTTATAATTTATTTTTAAACATATAAGTTTAAAATTATGCATTATAGATTTTAAAGTATTACAACAATAATTATTCAGACAACACGTCTTAAGTTTAGTTGACATGTTCGGTAGCTAAAACTGCTTTTTTGTCAAGTATTTAAATAATGATAATAATAATAATAATAACTATACTAATAGTGACAATAATAAATATAATTTAATGCTATTTATAGCACAATATATTTAAAATTACAATATTTACTATTATAAATAGAGTTTTTTTATAGTCACAAATCATACGTAAAATAAACATTAAAACAAAATTATTTAAAAAATGTAGTAGTGGTAAACAATTATTTACTGTTGTAAATTATAAAAAACAATTTAAAGCATTTAGTTTTGCGTGTTGGTTTTAAATTTGTAAAATTTTAAATTATTTATTACTTTAAAACGTTTACATAATTAACAAACATTGTGCAAATAAATTATGCAATAATTATAAATGAGTAAACATAAACTTCAATTAACAGATAAATGTGTTTTTTTATAAACCAAAAATAATTACAAGTAAACAAGTAAACACAAAATAGAACCAATAATTTTATAATGTTGTTATTAACATGTAGTTTTTTATTGTTTTATGTAGTAGCATAAAACTTTGGTATATATATATATATATATATATATATATATATATAAACACCATAGTCGCAAAATAATATTTGACTAAAAATAATTTTATAGCAACTAAATAACTTACAACTTTACTTTAATTATAAATTATAATAACACTATAAATTATTATGTATAATTATATATATATATATATATATATATATATATATATATATATATATATATATATATATAATATAAATTACAACTTTCACAACAATTACTGCAATTACTACATAGCATACAAGAAAAACGTCACTTCAATAATAAAACATACAATGCTATATAATAATAAAAAAAAAACTATAATTATATATACATATGTATTGTAAGTAAAAAAAATTATATAAAATATCAACGAGTGCAAAATCGGAAATGGGTTAAAATGATTTACATGATTTGTAACAAAAACTATTAATAAAAATACAGATTAAATGCATTTTATTTAGTTACTAAATGATTAAGGACATTACAAAGTTAAAAAATTCAATAATCTATGTAATTGCCTTTTTTTAAACAACTTAATCTAGGCGTTTTAAAATGCTATCAATGAGAGTGTTGATATATTATTGTTTCATCTCATATTAAACAACAAACCAAATGCGTTCACATAAATCCTCAATTTTGGTATGCTTATTGATATTGCGCTTTAGCATATTAAAAATGTTTTTAATAACATTAATATTCGCGTTGTTAGGTGGCAATTGAGTTAAAGATAGTTTTTTTAATTTTAGCTTTTCTACTGTTTAAATGTAAATATAAAACAAATATAGTAAACGTAGATAAATATGACGTTACCTTTTTGGACGTATGACATGGAGCATTGTCTTAAAAAACAGTAATAACCCCCGTGTAAGTGTGCTGCATTTTATAATAATAAACATCCTTTATAACTAAAGTAATTTTTTTATTATTTAAGGTACCAAACATAATTCTTTATTTTATAGGTTGATTATACTTAATGCCAACACATTACTTGTCGAGAGTGGGCTTTCTTCTAACAACCGGGAGTAAATATTTTTGAAAACTTGTCCCACACAACACTTTGTTTTTAAAACCAAATGGTTTATCCCAAATCATTGTTTTATTAGCAAAGTATACAAAACGCCAATAACATAAGTGTCGTTCACTCCATAGTTTACAAAAGGCTAATTTGTCATCCTTTTGATTTTTGGTGATAAATAATTGTAAAGTTAAACCGGATTCAATTGCTCTGTTTCATATAGTAAAATATGTAAAATTGTTTAAACTAATTCTTTTAGTTTCTGAAATAGGTTTACTATAATTTTTTTAAAACTTTATAATAATTTTTTGGTTATCTGTACTTGTTGTTACACGTTTTCTTCCAACATTATTGTAATTTCGTGGTTTTTGACCGTTAATAATCCGATAAATTGTTGAAAAGTTAACTCTATATAAATCTGCTAATCTTTTCGGTAAAAATCCTTTATTTTTTAATTTTTTAATAACACGGTATCTATTTTTGGTAAGATAAAAACATTTTTTATCACTATCTCTATTGCAAAAACAATGCAATCAGAAAGCAGAATTAGCGGGTGAGCGGAATCTCAAAGTTAGACGTAAATAATAATTTATTAGATTTATTTTAAAATTTTTATTTAAAATTAAAAAAAAATTTTTAATTTTGATTTTTATAGATTAGAATAATTAAATGTTCATTTTGATAATTATTATAACATCACAATCAGAGCAGAGTTGAATGTGTGTTTAACATCAATTTTAAGAATTAGTTATTGTTCATTTTTAATTAAATTGAGCACACAAAATAATAATAATTTAATTATTATAAAAATTGTGTAACTTTTAAAATATGTTATTTTGGCTAACTTAGCTTTTTTAAATAAATATTTTTAAGTATATATAAAGGATCTATAAAGCACTAGACATTATTTTTAATTCCCGATATTTAATTTTACGAAAAAACAATTGGACATAACAAGTTAATTTAGATTTAATACCTTTGTAGTTTTTTGCGTTAATTGTTAAAATGGGTGTATATATATATATTGTAAGTAATAAATGTCGTATTGGTAAAAAATCAAAAATGTTGTCAAAGAATTGGCATGGTTTATAACGTCAATGATAATCAAAGAACAGATCACATGCAATTTTTTTAGTAATCAAATGATTAAAGACATTGCAAAAGTAAAAAAAATTAATAATCTATTAAATTTTTTTTTATTAAACAACTTAATTTAGGCGTTTTGTAATGTTGTTGTGTTTTAGCATATTAAAATATATTTAATAACATTAATGTCTAAACTGTTAGGTGGTAATTAATTTTAAAAAATCATTTTTTAATTTCAATCTACCTACTGTCTGAATGTAACTACAAAAAATTAAATAAACTTAAATCAATACAATATTACCTTTTTAGACTATTTAAAGTACCAAATATAAGTCTCCACTTGATAGGTTTATGACATTTAATACCAAATTAACACATCAATTGTAGAAGTTGGTCTTTTTCTTAACAACCGAAAATAATTTTTAAAAACTCAACTTGCACATCACTTTGTTTTTAGAGCTAAACTGATTGTTTCAAATTATTGTTTTATTAACAAAGTATACAAAAAGCCAATAACAAAGAGGTAGTTTACTCCATAGTTTACAAAAGGCTAATTTATTATTTTTTGTTTAAAACGTTGAACCAAATTTAGTTGCTATGTTTTTGATTGTTGACTACATAAAACAACTTAAACAATTTCTTTTAGTTTCTAAAATAGGTTTTTTGTAATTAAAAAAGAAGTTCTAGCGACTTTTATATTATCCACAGTAGTTGTTACGATATTTTTAAAATATTAAAATTTTGCTGTTTTTAACCATTAACAATCTTATAATTTTTTAAAATTAGCTAATGCTTTGAGTGAACATACTTTAATATCCAAATTAAATCTAAATCATTAATATGCACAATTTTTAATGTTAAAATTGTAATGTACAAATTATATAAAACAACCTAGGTTATCTATAATTTTTAATAAAAATAGAGTTTTAAAATAAATAAATAAATAAATTAATTAAACTTAAATTTAAGTAAATAAATAAATAATTATTTTTAAATCTAGTATAGTATTACAACTAAATATAAAATACTGGAATTTTGCACAAACACTATTTACATACGCAGTATTATAACGATTTTTATGTATAAATAAAGTTAAAAATTGTTACATTTACAATATTATCTTTATATAAAAAATCACAATTAATTGTCTTTACATTTTTTCTATAAATGTTTTATTTAATATTCCACCAAATCAAAATTATAGTTAATTTTTAATAAAAACGTTTATTGCATAAAAATAATTTTTACAGTAAATGGATCATTAATAATTTGTTTTTTAAAGTTATTAAAACGCATTTTTAATAACTAAAATTAAAATTTTTTTCTGAAAATAAAAAAATAACGTTTACAATGTTTTAGTTAATGCAAGTATTAAAAAATTTAAAAATGTAAACTTTTATAAATAATAACAATAAAAAATATATTTGAATGTTTTTGAAAAGTGAATTTTGTTACTATTATTATTGCACATATTAAAAACATTGTTCAGCAAAAAGAAATTCTAGAGACAACAAACATAGTATATAAACATTGCATTTATATATATATATATATATATATATATATATAACATATTATTTTATTTATAAATTATTTATTTTTTAGAATCTATATTTTTGTTTAATTTTATAAAACGTTAATTTTTATTTAGTACTTTAAAATAGTTTTTAACCAAGTTTTCTGTATTTTACCAGTTTTTCCCATTCTAAAACCGTTATTGTTAGTATTCTCTGCAGTAAATGTAAAATAATATTATTTGTTTAATTGCAATAATGTGATGTAATAACTAAAAAATATTTTTTTTTACCATTTTATTAAATGTTAATTTTTCTCGGGATAAGTTTCTAAAAAATGTTGTATAAGCAGTTTGTTTGTTTTGTGTATCTATGGAGATTATTTTTTTTGTTATCTAATATTTGTTGTTGTTTTGTTTTTAACTAAACAACCAGTTTAAATTATTATTGTGAATACTCCCCAATGTCAAAATAATCTTTTTTGTTTTAAATAATTATATAAACGTTTTTATAAATATATCATTAATATGTTTTTTAATTTTGTAATTATTGTTTAATCATAAATTATATAATTACTAACTTGTTTATATGCCAAAGATATATATATATATATATATATATATATATGTATATATATATGCTCTATTTTTACCAGTAACCATTTTATTTTTGTCAACTTCCAAAACATTCAAAATAATCAAACCTTATTTTTAACTTATAATACATGGTAATACATTAACTTGAAGTATACCAGCATTTAAACCTGCACTTATAAACATAAAATACAAACATTAAAATATTTTTAGCTATAATAATGTTACATTATGATTTTTATATTATTAACAATTGTATTAACAAATATCTTTCAGTAATTAAAATTAAAATTACAAACAACAATATTTTTTTATTTAAAAAATGGCATATAAAACAAATCAATATAATGCGCTATAAAACCTAAACAAACAATTTTAATTTAAAATTAAAAACTTAATTGCTACGCTAACATACAATGTTTATCAAGTTTTAATTAACATTTTATAAAATTTACTTAAGCAATCTATGCATACCAAATATCTATTTACTATAGTTGAAAGCCATTTAGGTTTATTAAAACATGATTATGCTGTTTTACATACATATTTATTTAAATTTCTAATAATATGAATTTATACACAAAAACGTTTTTTAAATAATGATCTAAAAGAATAACGTTTTTTGATAAAATTAAAAAGTAGTTTACTAAATTTACATTTAATTTAGATATATTGCAATCCAAGCCGGTTAAATTAGCGTTAACACGTTTAACAAAAACACTGAAATTAAATAAAAGATTTAAAATAAATCATAAAAATATATGTACTTGTAAGAAAGTTAACTGTCTCATGGTAAACATACATAGCATGTGATTATGTAAAACGTGCATTTATAAAAGCCAAATTATTGCGCTACTACATAAAAAGACTAAAAATAGTAAATGTTAGTAACTGCATTATTTAATTAATTGTTAGATTTTTCTTTAATTATTTAATGTTATAATGCTTACTTTAATTTTTCTGATTTATTAAAACACAAGTATGTTGTTTTAAACAAATAAATACATTTTACAATAAAAGCTGTGCAAATCTACTATTTAGTCTTATTAAACAATATGTGCTGAGGTGATCTAGCGTAGAGCGCTCGAATAACAATAATAATATTAACAATAAGAATAAAATTTGTATTTTTACAAAAACAATAAGAAAAAATGACTCTAGCAAAAAACAAAAAAAATTATGTAAAAAGAATTAAAACGTATTATTATTATTGTCATTATTACTTATATTTAAAATGTTCTTCAAAACGCTATATTTATAAATTGCATTTATTTATTTATTATTGGTGGCGGAACTAATATTTTACACTAAACGTACTTGTAATAAAATATTAAAACACAATGTAACATTATATATATATATATATATATTATATATATATATATATATATATATATATATATATATATATATAATATATATACATAATTTTTTTTGTTTTTTGCTAGAATCATTTTTTCTTATTGTTTTTGTAAAAATACAAAATTTATTCTTATTGTTAATATTATTATTGTTATTCGAGCGCTCTACGCTAGATCACCTCAGCACATATTGTTTATATATATTGTTTATATATATATATATATATATATATATATATATATATATATATATATATATATATATATATATATATAAGCTTACATCCAGCAACGGCTTCCCTAAAAATTTAAAATAATTTTTGTTTAACTTTTTATTATTTAAGTTTTTTTACGTTTTATTCAGTGTATTAAAAAAAAACTAATTATTTTACTTACATAAAACTTAATAAAAAAATTATATAATTTTTATTAATTAAAAATTATAAATTATAAAACAATATTTTTATACTAATACACAAACAATTTAATGCAAATAACAGAAATGTGCTGTTTATTTTTAAAAAAATACAATAATTACAATAATTAATATAACTTAATTAAGTATTTCTTAATAAATTTTATATTTTTGACATTTCTAAGATAATTTATTTTAAGGATATGTATTTTTTGCAACAAACTAATTTTTTTGGTTTATAGTTGAACCTGATTTACATGATATTTAAAACAAATATCTACTAACCCAAAAATTATAAAAATAAAAGGTTTACTTGTTTTTTATTTTAATTTATAGTACTTTGATGCTTTTGCTATAAATTTTACTTTGTTTTACGCAAAATTTTTTAAAAATATTTATTTTTAACTTAATTTATAGTTTACATATTTAGAATGACTATTTTCTAATATTGTCAAATGGACAAATTTATATTACAATAAACAGCCATAAACTTACTCTAAAGCTTGAACTACAAACGTATTAAAAATAAAATAAACAGTGTAAAAAAATATTATTTAAAGCATAAATTGAAACATTTTTATACTATTTATTTTTAAGTAATTTTAAGTAATAAAACTTACGTGCAGCGGCTTGTATTTTTTAATAATATATTATACATTTGGCATGTAATATTAATTATTTTACATTAATAAAATATATTATAAATTATTTGTTTTAAAACATTAAATTTTTTAAAATAATATTTGTTTAAACTAAAATTACAAAACTACAAAATTAGCTTAAGTAAAGAAGCGTTTTTATAAAGTGCGTATATAATTGCACGCAACATTTTTAAAGTAACATTTGCATTAAATAAATTTTAGCTAATTTTTTTGCGGTTTATTGTTTTTTTATACATTTTTCCACTTTTGCATATTAATGTAAAATGCAACCCATAATTTAACATTTCATTATACTACAATAAAAACAAAAATATAGTTTTATTTGGGATATAATAATATAGAAAATGCAATTTTAAATAACATAAAACAATTTTATTAGTACATGAAACGAAAATGTTTATACTTATATACATATTTATGCATGTTGCCTAAATATCATAAAATAAATATTTTTCATCTTGTATGCATTATAAAAAAGCCAAATTATAACTTTTATATTGTGCCAATAATAAAACTTAGTTTATGTTTACTTAAAATTGGGTACCACAATCTACCAACAGACTAATTCAGAATGTTACTTTTGTCCAATCAGTCGTCTAAATAACTTACGCTTTGCTGTAAATGCCACAACAATAAATTTTATTAAAACTTTTTTACAATTTATAATAATATAATAGTTGTTATAATTGTTTTTATTAATTATTATTACTAATAATATTACAATTATTATTATTATTATGTTTATTAACATAATAGCTTTAGTAAAAACGGTTTTTAGTGCACAAACCCAGATCAAGCAAAACAGCAAACAATAAGCTAACATCAGTTTGATGCATTTTTTAAATAAAAATATTTGGCATTTAATTTAAACCTTTAAAATCAATAAAATGCATTGCTCACGTCAAAATGGTTTAATGCAAAATTTATAAATTGTTAAATTAAATCAATAAAATGACTATTTTAGTTTTTAGTAAAATATTGATTTTTTTAAAATATTTAATTTTTAAATGGTTTTTAAGAACAGAGTAACTTTCAATTACTAACATTTTTAGTTATTATTATTTAATTAAACATAAATAATTGTTATCATTATTAATTTCGTTAATTTGTTAAAAATAATTAAATTTCTAAAATTCCAAAATTTTATTTATTTTTGTATTAAATACTGTAGTTTATTAATTAAATTAAATTGAAATTGTTTTAACGTCGGGGTGGTCTCGCGGTACGGTTTTTAATTTAGACATAGGTGAGCATGAGTTAAAATTCTACTATTAGCAGTAAAATGCGGTTTTATTTTCGGCTTTAATAAAATGTCCACTGTTAAAAAATGTTACTCGTAATGCATTTAAAAAAAAGGCTGAGTACACATTAGTGATTTGAATAGTATTATTTTAAATGTCAATTAAATAAATATTATTTTTTAATTTAAACATTTTAACTTACAATTTTTAACAACATAACAACTAATTTTATAAAATATAAAATGTTTTTTGTTTTACATACGTGTTGCTATAAAAAACAAAATACAAAAGAATATCTTTTGTGTATAATAAATGGTATAAATACATATTTGTTAAAACTTGTAAACAAATAAAATTTTATATTTTATTACTTAAAAGTAATTTAATAAATTGTTATAGTAAATTAACTGATTGTTTAATAAATAGAAAACTAATAAATAATTTAAAGTTTTTATTTTAAATCAATTGTAATACTAGTTTTAACGTGATAAATTCTAAATTAAATGCGTCCAAGTACCAATATTAACTCATAAAAGTTTAAACAAATAGTGGTACGATAAAACATTTACAATATTGCAAGCGGCGTTGTTTATAATAAAAACCTCTTCCGTTACAAAACTACCATCTACCAAACAAAAACTTTTTTTAAATTTTTTAGTTTGTTGTACATGTAAGAATTGGAAAAAAATGTTTAATATGCTGTACTATGTTATTAACTACAATAAATAAAGAATTATTTAATAATAATCAATTTTTGGGCATATAAAAATGTTGGTTATTTATATTTTTTTGTAGTCAAAATACAAAGTTGTTTTTGCATTAATAATAATAAGAGGATGTCTTAATAGATAACGACAATATTTAATAAAAATCTAAGAAAAGTGGATTTACGCTTATAACCATAGTAATTTAATAAATAATTAGAATTTACTTGGGGCTTTATAAAATAAAAAAAATTAAATTATGTTTATTATTTGTAATAAATAAGTCAAATGTAAGCCCTATTTGTTATTTTTTAAATAAAGAAAACATTAAAAGTAAAACAGTGTATACTTACGTGAAATTGCATCTGTTATATATATATATAAATTTTTACATTACATTATATTTTAATATATAATTTTCTTTAAGCGCAAAATATAATTGTATAATATTATTATAACAATTATTACAATTACTTACATTTAAAAACTATATAAACAATTATAAATTTAAAGATCATTAGTTTGTGTTTAAAAATAATTTTTTTTAATTACGTAAAATATGTTGTTGTATTTTACAACTTACTATCGTATACTAATTAAAAAAATAATTATAATTTATTTTTAAAAATGTGAGAATAATGTTATCGAATTTAGATTTTAAATTATTGCAACAATAATTATCTATACAGCACTTTGTGGGTTTATCTAACAAAATCGTTTGCTAAGATTTGTTATTTATTAAGGATTTTAACAACAATAATAATAGTAGTAATATTAATATTATATAAATTAATGCCATTTATAATTTAACATACTTGCAATTACAATTTTTACTGTTATATATAAAGTGTAGCATGTTTACAAGTCATATATAAGATAAATGTTGTAAATTATAACAAAAAAATTAATTTATTTGTTTTTTTATAAATTCTTAAATTTAAGTAATACTTTAACAAATATTTTACAGCTATAATTGTAGGTAAACAGGCATACATTGTAATTTACAAAAATTTAGGTTTAAAAATTTTTTTTAAACAAAACAGTAAATATTTATTTAAACATTGTTACCTTTAAACTTTTACAATTAAAAATTTAATACATTTATTTTATAAAAGCATAAATTTAACTCACGTATAATTCCTATCGGTCCTAAATAAAAAAAATTTTAAGTAACTTTATAATAATTAAAATTAAACAATCCACATTATTTATTTATTTAGTAATAAAATTTTTAATTAATTGTTACCTGCGTTTACACAAAATACTAAAATTAAAAAAATTATACATTTACATTAATTTTAAATTAATGTTATTAAACTAAATTGTAAGTATATAAAAATTTACCAGCACAAGTTAGACATAGAAATAGACTTAAACACAAATTCATTGTTTAATAAATAATTAAAAATGTAATTATATATATATATATATATATACATATATAAAGTTACTAATTAAAAAATGGAAGTCACGTGATAATAAAAACTCTAGTTGTAATAATGTGCAATTATTAAACATTGTTGTAATAATTTGTATTTATTGATTGGTATAGCATTTAATGTAATTATTTCAAAATACAATAATTTTTTATTTATTTTGTTAAATATGTTTGTAGTATATATATTTAAGATAACGTAATTTGTGTAAACAAGTGCAAACAATCTTTTTATTCAATCTAAAATTTGGCAATTTAAATTAAAAAAAAAACAATAATTTTAAAATGTCATAAAAAATTAACATGTTTTCTATGGTATAAACTAAAGCAAAATTTTTGTTAATTGTTTAATGTTTTAAAATAATACATAAGCATTTACTATTAAATATAAAATAGATTAATTTAACAAATTTATTGTTAAAAATGTACGTAAATTATTTAATACTTATTGTTATTATAGGAATTATAAATTTAGATAAGATTTTAATAAACTTTAATAAATATTTTTTACATTATACAAAAACAAATTAATAATGTCAGTTTATTGAATTATTAATAATTATTATAGTTTAACAATAATCATTATAAAGTAACTAATATTGTATGCAATATCTACTTAAGTGTTATTATAGTTATGAATATTTTTATTTAGCCTTTAATAAATCTGTTAAAAAGTAAGTGTTTAAATTAACACAATTATTAATAGCTGGTTACACATAATAATGTGGGTTTAACTTTAAATAGCTATAGTTGTTGTTTGTTTTATTGTAACAAAATTAATTAATTTAAAAAAATGAGTACGTATAATTTTAAAAATAACCTAAAATTTATTAAACATGCATATGCAAAAAAACAATGGTTTTAATTGACATCGGGTCACTTTTTAAAAACATACGGCAAAAAAAACGGTAAAATACTTAGGTAACTACAAAATTATAAAACATATAATATTATCTAATAATTAAGATACAAGTATACTTTTATAAATATATATTGTTGCTAATAAAAATTACATAAAACATTAACTGGCTCATAATCCAAGATTGTAAAAAATAACTAACATAAAATGTAATATTAAATACATTTAAAAATGCAAACAGAATTTATTTTTAAGAATACCAAATTGTTTAATGCATAATCAAATACAAACTATTAAATTATAAATGTAATGCTTTGTAGTTGTGATTAGTTGACTTAGGTGCTTTGGTATGTTTTTAATAAAAATATTAAACTGTTTTATTGTAATCTAAATTATAATAAAAAAAATGATCTACGCAGTTAAAAAAATTAATTAAACTATACATTTTAAGTTTTTTTATTATTATTATTTTTATTGTTACTATTATTATAATTATTAAAGTTTAATATCTCAACGTAAAATACATTTTTATTATTAATAAAAAAAAATAAATAATAATAAAGTAGTAGTAAAAATAATGGGAACAAAATGTATGTTAATAAATATAAATATAATCAATGCAGTAAACATATAATTTTTAAAAAATCTAAAATTATTATATTTTAAATAAATCATTGTAAGGCACGGTTACACTACCCTGTATAATGTGCAAATTAGTTTAAATAAATGAGTAAAAATATAATTCCTACTTTTATATATTTGAAAAAATGTAGTTTTTTTTAATTTTAATTTGATTAATATTTTGGATAAGTATTTCAGAAATAAAGTTTTGTACTGATTAGTTTTAATTTTTATGTGCAGGTAGATTTTTTTTGTTTTTCCAAAACCTTTAAATTCATTTAATACTGTTTATAATAGTTAAATGCTAATATCTTTAATTCTTGATACTAATTTTATACAAGATTTAAAATGTTTATTAACAATATCATTTAATAAGATAACGTTTTTAATTTTTGCCGATTTTGATATCAATAATATGCATTTTTTTAAAACAATATAATCTTATTTTAATAAATCAAAAAAATTACAAATAAAAAATATAATATTAAAAAATAAAAACAAGATGTAACAAACAATTTAGTAATATTGTTATTAACTTTTAGTTTTTTTAATTTTCTCATGTAGTAGCAGAAAAATTTGGTTTTTATAAGTACATGCTTGACGCAATCACATTAAGTAAGTTTGCTATTTAATTTTTTTCCAAGTTACCCCAATATAATATATAAATATAATTTAAAAAATTTTTTAAATCATTATTTAAAAATATGTTTGTGCAAAAAACCATATAATTAACAAATTTAAACAAATGTGACAATTGTGGCACATGGATTTACGTACAGTGAACATAAAAAAGCGATATTATTGCACCTTATAAAACTCTATTATTGTTTTCTGTTAACTTTTATTAATTACAACTAATTTATGTAAAACTGTTTTAAAAAAAAAAAAATTTGTAACCAGTTCAAATATGGTTTAAAACGTTAAATTAATTTTTTAACATATATTATTAAAAGCAGTATATTAAACTTTTTTTGCCAAGAGATTTAGTAATTTAACAAACACAACTGACTACACAGTCTAAAGTACAATAATTATTTTTGTAAGTAAATTAATAATAATCGTTGCTAATGTTTAACATAGACTAAAAATTGCTAAATATTATTTTCTTATTTAATTGTAAAAAAAAGTAAAGTGCAAGCCGTTGTGCATTAGTGTATTTAATTTTTTAATGAGAGAAAAACGTTTGGAATAGGTGTAATTTGTAAAATGTGCTAAATATTAGCTCTTTTACAATCTATAATAGATTTGCTTATTATTGTAAATAATTGTAGAGTAATTGCTGTAATATGTAGATTTAATAAATTGCAGTTTATGCAAAAAATAGAACAAACAATAATACATTTTGAATCATTAACAAACAATTTTTAATATTATAATTATTTTTATTTTATCCCGTGTTAATGTTAAATTACTTTTTTGTGTAAACAAAATAAATTTAAATACAATTGCGATTAATGTTATGCATTTACAATACTAAGTATTATTTTTATAAACAATTGTAACGTTGGCATAAATAAAATTTATTTTAATTTAAAAAAATATTGTTATATTTAACCACAAAAAGATCTAATGTTATTATTACTTTTTATTCAATACTTTTTACTAAACCAATTTAATACTAGTATTTTATATATTGTTCTAACTGTAAAATTTAAAATTTACATTAATCTTTTTAGCTACAATTAAAACTATTTAGTATTAAAAACAATTTTATTTTACTATTACAAAACGTAATTTTTGTGTTTTTAGTTTGTAATAAAACTTTAACGAAACTTTCTGCATATATATTTATAATTTAACAAAATATTGCATTTATTGTTTTTAAATTAAATAATAATCATTTTAACAAACAAAACATACATTTTAATATTTTTAAGAAAATACTCAAAATATTATTTAGGGCAATATTACAATTTTTAAATTGTTTAAACAAGATATACTGTATTTTTAAGTATAATTTGTATGCAAATATTAATAATTAATTTAAACATAACAATAAATCACTGTTTTAAATTAAAAATCGAAGCAGTGTTTTCAAAGTAACTTTTCACAAAAAATCGATTTTGAAATTATTTTGAAATTTTTGGTTACTTTTGAGTACAAACGTACTTTAGAAATAATTTATTTAATATTTAGATACTAAAAAATAATTAATTAATTAATTTTATATCTTAAATTTATTATTTTATTTAAATTAAAATTTTTTTTGGGGAATTACATTGTATATTTTTATTGTAGACACCACAACTTAAGGTGTTAAAGTTTATTTTTGAATAAGGATTTTAAGCACATTAATTAAAATGTATTAATTATTATTTAAAAAATGTAAACTTTGTTTTATTATTCCGTTTATATGATTGTTGTTTTAAAATATTTTTTTTGGTCAACTCAGTATTTTCAAATAAATATTTCTATGTAAATATTAATCAACTATTTATGTATTTAACATTATTTTAAATTTGTAACAATTATTTTTACACATAAAGTATTCAAAAAGAAATTTATTTAAATTAAGTTTCTATTTTTTAATTTTAAACACTAATTTATTGTAGAGGTGTACATATTTTTTTTATAAATTACTATATTTTGTTTTAATTTTGTTAAACAAAAAATTAATGTTAACTAACTGATTACTTATTTACTTCTAGTAGTCAAAAATATTTATCATTTTTAAATTTCTTTATTTTTTCTTTTACTTTTTTTTGAAATTGTTTATAACAACACTACAACGATTTTAGTTAGATATAGTTATTGGTTCAGTTAATATGTTCAGTTGCAAAACATGTTTTTGTCAAGTTTTTAAACAACAATAATAATAATAACAAATACATCAATGTAGTTTATAATTTAACATATTTTAATGTATAAATTTTATTGTTATAAACAAAAACTGTTATGTTTAAAAATCAGAAATTAAATTTTACCCTAAAAATTTTTTTTTTAAATTGTAATGGTAAATAATGATATAATATTGTAAATTATTAAAAAATAATTTAAAACGTCTAACATTAATCTTTTTTAAACGTTAACGTTTATATTGATTAATGTCTAAATGTTGTAAATATTTAACACAAAATCTGCCAAAAGCAGCAATAATTTAATTGTCCAATTGTTAGTGAGTAAAGAAAATTATAATTTTTTTAAAATGTAGGTTAAAAAACATTGCTTGCAACAACGTTAATTTTGTCTTTAAACGTTTATAAAATTTTAACTATTTATATTCAAAAATTTTTATAAAATTTTTAAAAGCATAAAAATTTAAATTACTTATAAATGTGATACTTTCTAAAAAACGTTATTTGTATACAAATGTTTTTGTTATTTTGTTTATTTTTATGATTTGGCTTGCCATGGAAGTTGATCGTTTGATACTAAATATTTTTAATTGATCGTATTCCTCAATAAACGATTAATCAGAATTGGTGTTTTAAAATATATGTATTAGGTTGGAATGTAAACTTATATCTCAAGATTGATAATTTAAAATGCTAATAACAAAAGTAATTGCGGTATTTGTAATATTATATTAATAAATACTTAAATATATATTCTTTTAGAACTATAATGCGGTTTAATTTTTTAAACCAAAAAAATAAATCAACTTATATTACAATCCTAAAATTGCTAGTACATAATTTATTTGTTCGATTATTGTTGTTTAAATGTTTTAACAAGTAAAATGTTATTTAGTAAGTGATTATTTAGATGCCAACAGGGTTTCTTTTGTTAATTGAGTTAAAAATGTTTGCTTCTTAATACAAACTTGGAGCTGACTAAGAAATAAATATAATTAAGTTTGAATAAATACGTTATGTACACAACTGAAGGTTTTAAACGACATAAATGCTTTTTGTTTGGGTAAATAATTTCTAAATTTAAATCTTAAATTTTGTAATTTAGAAATAATAATACAATGTTATTTTTTTTAAATTAAAATGCATTTGCCACTCCAATTAATCCTTTAACACGTAATATAATTGCAAATTAAAATTAAAATAATAAATTGTAATTCAAATATAAAAATGTATTTTAAACTCAATCTATTACTTAAATAATTAAGTAATTTATATCATTTTTATAATTTTAGAAAAATAAAATCTAAACCAGTAACTTGATTTTGTAAAAAAAATAAAATTAAATCAGTCACAAATATTATTATTATTGTAAATTAGAATTTTAAAAGCATTACTCAACACTCCGTAATTATTATAATTTAAGAAATATAATTAGCTACTGTTTAAATTAAAAATAACATTATAAATATGCAAATTAAAGTATCTGCTACAGTTATTAATTTTATACATGTTATAAAAATACTCTTAGTTATAAAAACAAAATGCCAAATGTTTACGTTTTATTAAACGTTTTTACTCAATGTTGTTTATTATTTAAAAATTGTTCTAATTGTTTATTACAAAAACATGTACGAAATATTTTATTGTTTAACACTGGTTAAGTTTATAGCATTAAAAAGTTTAATTTGGAAAAATGTAATCAATTCTTCATTTTGTTTTTATTGTTTCAAAGGTATATATATATATATATATATATAGATATATAATTTATGGTTATTGGCTTAAATACTTTAGTAGAAGTAGCTTTCAGCACCCAAAAATATGTACAATTATAAAAATACAATACAATTAACAGTGTGTAACATTAGTCCAAAAATAAATAAGTAAAGTAAGATTAAATTACATAAACTAAAAAAAAATAACAACTTAAAATCAAAGTATATTTAAAAGTCATGTTTAATATGATATGTGTAAAAACGCATGTTATTATTTAGGGGACACTATGATGAATAGTGTGCAAATATGTCAGTATACATAAAATGCAAATAACTTATAACTCATGAGTGAGCTGGCTACATTAAATAGCTAAAAAACCTTTGTGTTTGTTGACAAATTATTAATTTATATTTTAAAACTACATTTTATTCAATAATATTGTTTTTCCATAATATTCTCGGGACTATAAAAGAAGGATTTTGTAAAATTAAAATAATATATTATTATTATTAAGCAATTCTTGGGAATCCCTTGCAACAATTTATTTATTTATTTACTTTATTTATGGTTATTGGCTTAGATACTTCAGTAGAAGTAGCTTTTAGCAAAAAATATGTACAATTATAAAAATACAATACAATTACCAGTGTGTAACATCAAATCAAAAATAAATAAATAAATATGCAAAATAAGATTTAATTACATAGAGTAAAAAAATTTTAAAATCAACGTATATTCAAAAGTCATGTTTAATATAATATGGGTGAAGAAGCATGGTATTATTTAGGAGACGTATTATAGTTAATAGTGTAATAATATAACAGTATACATAAAATACAAATGATTTATAAGTGAGTATGACTAATAAAACAATACCCTGGACAAAAAATATTAAATAGTCACAAATTAAAATAGGCACATTACAAACAACGGTAATTAATTAAACCAAAGAAAACAAAAAAAACATACTCATGATTTAGATAAGCTAATGTAAAGGTCACTTTGAATTTTGTTAAAATTGGATAGTAGCCTTGCTAAATACGGCAAACATGAATTTAAGTACACATTAGTTCTGCACTTAACGTGTATATGTAATTTTGTTGTCATTCTTGATGCAAATAATTTGTTGAAATCACAATAAAGTGGATCATTGGAGTTGTTAAAAATACGACTGATTAACTGAAAACATTTCTTAAAGTGCCGATGATATATTTTGTAAAAAATATTATTGTAAGGAGTAATTGATGATTAGCTAAAAATGATAATATATTTTTTCAACTTTATGAAATTCTTTTTTTAGTCTCGAAAATATTACAGGGGAGCAATATAACATTTTTGAATAAAATGTATTTTTAAAATACGTATTAATAACATGTTGGCAAACATGCAGGTTCCTTAAACATCTTATGTAGTAACATAAACTTCAAATTTTTGTAAACAAATGGTCAATGTGATCAGACCAGGTAAGTTTGTTATTCAGTAAAACAACAAAATATTAAAAACTATCACAAGTGTCAATTTTTACGTTTTTAATAAAAGCCTTTAGATGAAATTGAGTCAATTGAGTTGAAGGTTTGTGTGAGCTAAAATTGATTACTTTGCATTTTGTAGGATTTAATTTTAGACTATGTTTTGTTAACCAATCAACTAATTCACCAGTTAACTCCAGAAAATGTACATTATATTTGGTTAAAGAAATGGATTTACATAACGCCATGTCATCCGCATATTTAAAAAATACTGCAGGCACTTTTGGTCGGAGAACATCCACGTATAATAAAAAAAAGGAGATAAAACCGCACTTTGTAAAACATCTTTGTAATTTTGGATTAAAATAGATATTTTACATCCAATTTGGGTGTATTGTGTTCTGTTTTTAAAATAATTGGAAAACTATTTGATTGTGTAATTAGGAGCATTGAGTTCAATAAAACGCTTAAGCAGTTTGCTTCTGCACATGCTATTAAATGCGGCTTTATAATAAACAAACAAACAGCTGACAAAGCTTTTTTTGTCATCGAGTAATTTTGCAACGTTAATAACTAAGCTGGCTACACAATCTAGTGTAGAACTATTTTGTTTGTACGCAAATTGACATGAATCACTACTTGTTTTGAACGTTTTATTTCGTTAATTCAAAATCAATTTTTTAGTCAATTTCAAGAGTACTGACGTACATAAAATTAGTCAAAAATTTTCTACTTTTTTTAATTGTTTGTTTTTTGAAACTGGAACAATTTTGAAAGTTCTCCACAATTTTGCTATTCTACCTTTGTTTATGGAAGTGGTTAAATTTGTATTAGTGAAGAGTATATTAAGGACAAACATAGTTTTATCATTTGCCCGTATGGACCTGATGACGTTGTAAAGTTAGAGCTTTTTATAATCATTTTAAGATCATGTATAAATATAAAAACATCTGGTCCGTCATTAATGTTTATATTGTTTAGCTGAACTAGATTTACATTATTGTTGTAAACAAAATGTTTATTAAAGAAGTTCACATCAAGTAAAGTAGTAACAGCTTTTGTTTATTCAAATATTTTGTTAATATTGTTCTAAATGTTTTTTGAATTGTTGTTGAGGGAGAAGTAAAAGTCATTAACACATTTTGAATAAAACTAATCTTGTTTTTTATTTCAAGGCTTAAATGTTTTACTAAGGAGCGGTCGTTAGCCTGCGTAGCATTTTTAGCTTCTTTAATGTTATGTTGGTAGGTGTTACAAGTATTTAAATTTTTGGACAGAACTTTTCAAAATGATTCTTAACCAGTGTAACAAAATTGTTTGTGGCGGTGTTTAAGTCATTATGACTTTTTTGTAATAATACAGTGTTGCTCAAGATATATCTTTAGCTCCTTTATATTTTGTTGTGATAAGTCTCAAACAAACATATATAATTTTGATATGGGTTTAGTGAAATGCGTATAATTCTTTTTAAAATAAATTGTAGAAAGTGCTCGAATAATTGAATAGTCCAACGAAGCCAAAAAATATTCAAACACATTTTGTTTATTAAAAAATACATCAGGCAGTAAAACAATTGCCAGTATTATGTGAGATATTAATTACAAGTTTTTAACACTCTAGATTACATTTAATTGCAATGTACTTAAATTACTGTAGTTAAAAAATAAAAAATATGTTTTAATTTAAACTATCTTAAACGTTGGTTTAGCTTATTGAGCGAACAAAATCCAAAATTTTAATAGAAGTCTAAAGTTTCTAATTCTGTAATAAAAATAGGCGGCAAATTAGCCTGAAATATTAAATTATTTTTATTTATTGTTTATTGTAATTAGAGACGTACAGAAATACAACAGTCTAACAACTTAGCCATTATTTTTATTCCAAACACAAATTAGCACAAATTAAAAACTATATGTAAACTGCTATAATGTGGTTTCTGTCTTAAAAAATGATTCGAGCATATATATATATAACACTTGGAAAGCGAATCCTTTAATTATTTTATAAAAATAACTAATAAACAATTAGTAACTACAATGCCTAGAACAGGATTACGTTGTTTTAAAAAAATACATATCATTGGTATCAAAATCTGCAAAAATCAAATATTCTTTCTTATTAAATGATAATGTTGATTAACATTTTAAATCTTGTATACAATTAGCATCAAGGATTAAAAGTAATAACAATCACTCACTACATGCAGCTATTAACAATTTTAAAATTTTTGGGAAAACAAAAAAAAACTTACCTGCACATGAAAGCCAAAACTAATTAATAAAAAAATTCATGTCTACCTTATTTATCCAGAATATTAACTAATCCAGAATTAAACAAAATTGAACTACTAAGGAACTTATTAAAGTACGAATTGTTCTACCCACGCATTTATTTAAACTAATTTGGAGATCTCACAGTATAATGTAACAATAGTGCTTTATAATGACTTATTCTATGCATAGCAATTTTAAATATTAAAAAAAAATCATATGCATACTACATAGACTATATTTATATTCATTAACATATAACATTCTATTTTATTTCGATCCCATTATTTGTACTACTACTTTTTTTATATTGATGGTAAAAATGTATTTTACGCTAAATGTATTTCTAGTAAGATATTAAAACTTAATAATAATAATAATAATAGTAATTACTAGATATATTTACTACTTCTAATATCAAATATTTGCAAATTATTAGCAGCTTTTTTGTTTTATTCTTACAACAAATTGCAAATAATCAATAAAAATTTTGTTTTAAATAAAAATAAATAAATTTACTTTAAAATAACGTAATGTTTTGTAAATATATGTTGCAACGTAAATTTTAATTGTACTTTCAAACTAATATAAATTTGTTAATGTATCACAATCTAGACAAAATGCAAAATCAACGATTAAACTTGAAATTTATTACAAGACAGAATTTAAATTTAGTTCCCTATATCTACTTTTAACTACATTGGAATTATTTTTTATTTTTGTTTATGACGTAGTCAATTTTTTTACAGTATTTTATTTTTATACGGTATATTAAGCAATTAATTTTAATATTTTAATAAGTTTAATAAACATAAAAAATAACAAAGTTTTTTGACTACTAAACGGTATTATTGTGACATTTTTATTGTGTACAAAAATTATTTTAATAATAAATTGTAAAACAAATGCAAATGAGTTATTGAAAATTACAAAATTTACCTAAAAATATTGTTTGGGATACAATATAATACAAAAATAAAAAATTGGAAATACATATCATGAGTTAAAGTAATATTTATTTGTAAAAACATGTTATTGTTACTTAAAAAAAATTTTTATTATCATACAATAACCTTTTGTTTAAGAAATAAACATAAAACAATTAAATAACAATTAAAAAAAACAACAACAACAACAAAGTCTTTTTAATATTGAAGGTTCTGTAAATAAAAAATTTAGCTTTCTTTCGATTTTTACTCAACCTTGTCATCTGTGTAACGTTGTCATCAATATACTTGCAATCATTTTTTGGCAGTTGTTTCAGCAGCAGTATAATTTCTTAACAGAAACTGAAATGCACAAAAATCTATTTATTTATTAAAGCTTAAAACTAGCTAAATACCATTATTTTCAATCCAAACTACGCGAAGTAGTAAAAAAATTACAATAACTTATTCTAGACATACATAGGTCAGATGTGTTTTGATCAAAATATTAACTTCAAAACATTTTCAAAATAATTGGCATGCAATACGGTACAAAAATGAAAAATAAAAAATAACAAAGATCATATGAGTTAAATTCATATTATTTATTAAAAAAATATTAATATTGTCGTAAAATGTACAATAACATATTCTAGACATATATAGGTCAGATGTGTTTTGATCAAAATATTAACTTCAAAGCATTTTCAAAATAATTGGCATGCAATACGGTACAAAAATGAAAACTGAAAAATAACAAAGATCATATGAGTTAAATTCATATTATTTATTAAAAAAATATTAATATTGTCGTAAAATATACAATAACATATTCTAGACATATATAGGTCAAATATGTTTTGATCAAAATATTAACTTCAAAGTATTTTCAAAATAATTGGCAAGCAATACGGTACAAAAATGAAAAATAAAAAATAACAAAGATCATATGAGTTAAATTCATATTATTTATTAAAAAAATATTAATATTGTCGTAAAATATACAATAACATATTCTAGACATATATAGGTCAGATATGTTTTGATCAAAATATTAACTTCAAAGCATTTTCAAAATAATTGGCATGCAATACGGTACAAAGATGAAAACTGAAAAATAACAAAGATCATATGAGTTAAATTCATATTATTTATTAAAAAAATATTAATATTGTCGTAAAATATACAATAACATATTCTAGACATATATAGGTCAGATATGTTTTAATCAAAATATTAACTTCAAAGCATTTTCAAAATAATTGGCATGCAATACGGTACAAAAATGAAAAATAAAAAATAAGGAAAATCATATAAGTTAAATTTATATTATGAATAGATGGGGTTAACACAACGTGCGGGGCAAGTTATTTTAGGCGGAAATAATCCTATAGAAGAAGTGGTAAAGACGTATGCGGCATTGAACGCGGGATTTACAGAACTTAAAAGGGTGTTCTCTACGAGGGTTGCTGGAAATTGTGAAAAGATGCTTAAATTGATCGGATTTGATAAGTTTGGAAACTAAGATGAGGTCGTCCCGGAGTCTTCTATTTTTTAGAGGAAAGAGGCAAAGGGTTTTTAATCGTTTAGAGTAGGGGACGCTTTTAAGGGCACGCGGCAGACTAGTAAAACTTTTTTGGACTTTATCCAGTTTAACGATATTGGTCCTTAGAAGAGGGGAAGTCACTTAAATGCAGTATTCAAGATGCGGCCTAATATAAAGTTGGTAAAGAAGTCGTGTACAGCTAGCCGGTAAGTTCCCCAAATTACGTCTGAAAAACTTAGTAAGACGATAACAGGTTAGAATCGTTTTAGTATGATAACGCGAAAAACTAAGGAAGGGGTTAAAAATAACTCCTAAATGTTTAACCGTGTTAATTTTGGTGATGTTCTGGGAACTTGAAAATTTGAACTGGTTTCCTAAAAATTTCCCAAAACAAAAATAGTTACACTTAGAAATGTTTAAAAAGAGAGCATTATCAAAAGACTATTAATGGATGTTATTAATATCTCGTTGCAATTGTTAAGGGTTAGAACCCCAAATTTTGACATTGTCAGCATAGAGAAAGATGTCAGAATAAACAACCAAGAGCAAATCATTGATGCAAATAACAAAAAAAAGTGGCTGTAGTACTGATTTCTTGAAGACACCTAAAGTAATATAGGTAGGGAGGAAGAATGCGTTTTCTAATTTGACGCTAAACTGGCAATTGGAAAGAAAGTCGTCTATCTATTCTAAAAGAAGAGGACCTATACTAAAGGCTTTGAGTTTACTAAGCAGTGCGAAATGCGGAACTTTGTTAAAGGTTTTGCAAAAGTTAAAGTAAATAACGTCGACTAATAGTGAAAGTTCCAAATTATGGGTAATGTTTTTGGTGAACTCAAGGAGGTTGGAGAAACAGGATCTCCCCGGCATGAACTCATACTAAGCTGGGCTGATAAAGTTATTGTGTGTGATAAAACCCATCAGATAAAATTTTATTATTTTCTCGAGGATTTTGCTGAGACATAACAGAATACTTATGGGCCTGACAAAAATAGTTGTACAAAGTATTTAGATTGTTATTTGAGGGATCCCAGTTGACTTGCCTCAGGAAGTTCTTAAAACCAACAAAATCGGCTTTGCGAAAATTTGGAATAAGCAGGAGTTGAGGCTTATAGCCCACAATTGGTAAAAGAAAATAGATTTTGAGGGCAAGTAAAGTGTGATTACTGTTACCCAAAGGAGGGAGATGGACAATACTGTCTAATAACAAGGCTTTGTTTGTAAAAACTAGATCTAGGCAGGAGGAAAAGCTGCCAATTCTAAACCTGGTAAAAGAGCGAACGTGTTGGTAGAGAGTGTACTTTATACTGAATTAAAGAAGCGAGGCATCAAAGGATTTAAAGAAACAGCTGAGAGAGTCCCAATTAATAAAAGGAGCGTTGAAATCACCCATCAAAATACAGTAGTAATGTTTGGTTGTTAACACAAACTAAAACTCTTGGAAAAAAGACCTATTTGTTTTGATCAAAATATTAACTTTAAAGCATTTTTAAAATAATTGGCATGCAATACGGTACAAAAATAAAAAATAAAAAATAAGAAAGGTTATAAGAGTTAAATTCATATTATTTATTAAAAAAATATTAATATTGTCGTAAAATATACAATAACATATTCTAGACATATATATGTCAGATGTGCTTTGATCAAAATATTAACTTTAAAGCATTTTTAAGATATTTGGCATGCAGTACGGTACAAAAATAAAAAAATGATAATAAAAATATTCTATAAGTTAGAGTGCTGTTTATTTACTAAAATGTTTTTACTGTTATTGTTAAAAAATACAATGACATGTTTTTGAGATATTTAAATTATTGGTTCAGATACTTCAGTAAAAGTAGCTTTCAATGCACAAAAATTATGTACAATTATAGAAATACAATACAAATAACACTACCTAGTATCAGTCCCAAAAAATTGAATAAAACAATATTTAATTACATAGACTGAAAATCACCTCAAAATTAACCTGTTTAAAGTTGTGTTTAAGATGATATGCGTGAATGGGCATAACATGACTTAGAAAGCGTACTACAGTTAATAGTTTTGCAAATATAAAGTATACATAACATGCGAATAACTAATATTTGAGCATAACTAATAAAACAGTACCCTAGTTAAAGAATAATAAACGGTTACAAATCAGCATGGACAGAGTACAGACAACAATAAATGGTCAGACAATAAAAAACATATTTATTATTTAGATCTTTGTTAGAATTGAATACAAACATTGTTAAATACGGCAGACATAAATTTAAATACAAATTTGTTCTGCATTTGATGTAGATATGTAATTTTCTTGTTTTTCTTGTTGCAATTGTTAAAATCACAATAAAGTGAATGATATTGAAAGCCATCACACGTATTAATCTCTACACTTTTAATATATACTTTTAGATAAAGTTGAGTTAAATGTTTTAAAGGTTTGTATGAGCTAAATTTAATTACTTTATATTTTTTTAAATTTACTTTGGACTACGTTTTGTTAACCAATCTACTAATTTACCAATTGACTCCAGGAAATGCACAATATCTACGAATGATGTTATCTGCATTTTTGAGAAGTGCGCCATGCTCTTTTCTTGGAGATAAGACCGCATCTTGTAGCACACCTTTGTTATTTTGAATTAAAGTAGATTTTTTGCACCTAATTTGGGTGTATTGTGTTCTGTTTAATTGTGAGCAATGAGTTCAATAAAAGGCTTAAACAGTTTCTTTTGCATATGCTATTAAATGCGGCTTTATAATTAGCAAACAAACATTTTACAAATCCTTTTTTATTATTAAGTACTTTTGCGACATAGTTCGCCAAACTGGCTATACAATCTAGTGTAAAACTACTTTTCTTGCACGCAAAATAACATAAGCTATTTTTTTTGGTTAAGTTTAACAATACTGAAATACCTGAAACAAATAAAAAAATTTTTTTTTATTTAGTTATTTGTTTTTTGAGTCTAAAACAATTTTTAAAGTTTTGCACAATTCTACAATTCTGCCTTTGTTTATGGAACTAAATGTAAGTTGCATTAGTAGAGAGTATATTGATGGCAAACAAAATTTTAACATTTGAATACTTAGCCTATCTGGCACTAATAAAATTGTTTTTTTTTTAAGATTATGTATAGTTATTGAAACATCAGGTTGATTAATGATGTTTAAGTTACCCAGCTGTACTAGTTTAACGCATGGTTGTAAACAAAATGTGCTTTAAGAAAGTTTACACAAAGTGAGGTAGCAATTTTTTTTGTTTTATCCAAAATCTTTATTAACCTTGTTTTATATATTTTTAAAGTTATTATAAAAAGAAAAGTAGAAGTTGTTAACACACTTTTAAATAAAACTAATTTTATTTTTTATTTCATGACTTAAATGCTCTACTACTTACTTTTATCTGCGTAGTTTTTTTAGATTCCCCAAATAATTGGGTAATCGGACAAAACCAATTAAGCAAATAAATTGGTTTTGTAAAATTGGAAATCATTAGTAAAAACACAATCTAACCTAAAGTTGTTTTTAGTATGTCAATGTAATTCAAAATCCAAAAATATCCATTAATGTTATTTTTGGATCTGACGTAAATCATGCTAAGCAAAGTGTAAAACACAATAAATAAAGAATAAGTAACAAAACAATTTTAAAAATACTCAAACATAAAGGTAATTTGGGGCATATGTGTTTGCTTTGTTACTTAATAATACAAAGCATAATAAACAGACATAATTAATATATTTAATAAAACTCCCAAAAATAATGCAAATTTTAATAACACGTTTTTTTTATTGATTTACGGATTAACTGCCCTAAACCAAAATGTTGTGCACAATGTCAGACGACTATTTAACTAATAACTAATACAAATTTTAACTAGTTCAATGAAAAAAGGTAAAATAGCAGAATCGTGGAGAACTTCCAAAATTGTCCCAGTTTCAAAAAACAAACAACTAAAAAAAGTAGAAGATTTTCGACCAATTTCATGCACGTCAGTACTGTTGAAGTTGACTGCAAATTGATTTTAAATAAATTAAGTGATACGTTTAAAGCAAGTAGTGATCCATGTCAATTTGCGTAGAAGCAAAATAGTTTCACACTAGATTGTGTAGCCAGCTTGGTTAACTACATTGCAAAATCACTCGATAACAAAAAAGGCTTTGTCAGCTGTTTGTTTGTTGATTATAAAACCGCATTTAATAGCATATGCAGAAGCAAATTGCTTAAGCGTCTTATTCAACTCAATGCTCCTATTTACACAATTAAATGGTTTTTCAACTATTTTAAAAACAAAACACAATACACCCAAATTGGGTGTAAAAAATCCACTTTAATTCAAAATAACAAAAGTGTTCCACAAGGTGCGGTCTTATCTCCTTTTTTTTTAATTATACGTAGATGTTCTCTAACCAAAAGAGCCTGCTGTACTTTTCAAATATGCGGACGACATGGCGTTATGTAAATTCATTTTTTTAACCAAAGATAATGTACATTTTTTAGAGTCAATAAGTGAATTAATTGATTGGTCAACAAAACATAGTCTAAAATTAAATCCTACAAAATGCAAGGTAATCAATTTTAGCTCACACAAACCTTCAACTCAATTGATTCAACTTTATCTAAAGGTTTGTAATAGTTTTGTAATAGTTTGTGATAGTTTTCAATATCTTGGTGTTTTACTGAATAACAAACTTACCTGGTCCGATCACATTGACTATTTGTTCACTAAAACTCAAGGTTTATGTTACTACATAAGACGTTTAAGGAATTTGCGTGTTCGCCAACATGTTATTAATACGTATTTTAAAGCTACATTTTATTCAATATTATTGTATTGCTCCCCTGTAATAGTTCCGGGACTAAAAAAAAAGAATTTTATAAAGTTAAAAAAATGTATTACCATAATTAACCGATCATCAGGTACTCCATACAATGACATTCTTTATAAAATATTATGTCACTTTACGCATATTATATTGAACATGACTTTTAAAAATACATTGATTTTGAGTTTTTTTTCTTTCTTCTTTTAGCCTATTTAACCTTACTTTACTTATTTATTATTATTATTATTATTATTATTATTATTATTATTATTTTTGGATTGATGTTACACATTGCTGATTCTATTGTATTTTTATAAGTGTACTTATTTTTTGTGTACTGAAAGCTACTTCTACTGAAGTATTTAAGCCAATGACCATAAATAAAATAAATAAATAAAAAACAAAATTAGTAAGCAATATTGGTTATGTTTTTTTTTACATATCTAATAATTGTCATTAGTTAAACCAAAAAAAAATTAATGTGAATACCAGACTTAAAAAAAATTATTTTTATTCAATGCTTGCATATTAATTAATGTTATTTAACATTTGCTTTGCCGTTTATTTTTTGATAGAGTAACTTATTTTAATAATTACGCTATTGTATTTTAAATTATTAAAATACTATATATTTTTAGTTTAATATTAAAAATTATTATTTGTAATTGCAAACCTTAATTATAAAAACATTTTTCTGCGAATAAATGTTTTTTTACTCCAAGATAATTCATTATAAATCCAGAAGTTGCAAAACAAACAATGAATGACTATTTTTACAATTTTATCAATACCACGCCGTACACATTTGAATTTTGAAAAATCTACATGTAATTAAATTAACAATCATAACTGTAAAAAAACAAATACTAAAAATACAAAAAGTGACAATAATTAACAATAAACACTAATTAACATTTTAAAAATCGAACACAAAAATTAACAGTAACAACAGTTTTATAAATTGTGAGTTTTATTGCATTTGTACTTAAAAAAAATTGTTTGTAAGTAACTAACACAAAGTTTTAACATTTTTCACGTTACTTAACCATATGTAAATGTCATAATTGTAGCTATAAATTTAAGTGTGTATGTGTTTTAAAACTGGTTTTTATTAATTAATTCTCATTAAAATAAATATATTGTAAAACAAACATTATATTTCTTATTTTAATTATGATTTGTTAAAAGTGACTTAAGAATTAAAACATGTTACAACGGGTATAATTCTGCAATATGTGACTAAAGAACCAGCAAATGCAGTAAATGTTTGTTTAACTAACAATCCTTATTAATTTTGGTAATTTAATACACCTCTTATTTTTTGAAGTAATTAATGTTTTTGAACGTATAATAAAGAGGTTTTTATGCCATTCCATACACAAAATTTTATACATTTTTAACGTTAAAATTGTGTAATTAAAAAATTTAAAAAAAATTGAGGTAACTATAAAATTGAGGCAACCAAGTACCAATATACACATAAATAGTAGACTACTTAAATTTATTAAAGCATTAAATTATTACTTAGAAAATCTAATAAACGCACAGTAAATTTCCAAGCACAAATATTATACGTTAAACAATTAAAAATGTTTAGGTTATTGTTTTCACAAACTACGCAGCTTAATGAATATTTAAACGTAGTGTACTATTTCTTTTAATGTTGTCGCATATTATTGTATTTTTATATTTATATAAACCTTCTTAAAGGATAATTTTTTTTGTTTTGTTAATTGTTAGTTTTAATGCAATTTTGAAATTAATAAAAAAGTAAATTTGCAAATAACAAAAATACAAAAATAACTAAAGATATATAATAAAAATGTCAATAAAATTAATATAATTTTTGTTGGTACTACTTTTTTGAAAATGTTGTAATGTTTTATTGCTTAATTTTATATAGATTTTACAATTTAAATTATTTAAAATTTTAGTATAAAATAAATATATTTTTACACTTTACAAATATGTTTACTTTTAAAATAAATATTAATAATATAATTAATTAATTTATAATTTAATTTGTTAATTTTTGTTTTATTAATAATTACAAATATAGAAGTTGTTCTGTTGTTTACTAAATTAAACTAATTAAATGTGGGACATCAAAGCAATATATTAAATAATTTATGTAAATTAATAATAATTTATTAAAGTATGTTTTATTTATAATTATTGTTGTAACCATATTATTTAATTATATAAATTTTTTACGTAATAAATAATATTTTATAACATAAAATACAATTATTAATTTTATTGATACTAGTTATTATAATTAATTAACAATTAATTAATAAGTAAAAGTTAGATTAAATTGTAAAAATAAATTATAATGTCAAGTGTGTGTTGTAAAAGCATTTGTGTGTTTTTGTAATTGTCTATTTAGTACGTGTTTTTAGTTACTAATAAAAACCAATAGTAAATTACTTAATTGCAGTGAATTCCTAGTTCATTTGTTAAAATAGTTGATTAATTATATTAAGTTAAACAACTATAAATAAGGTGTAAAACCACTCTTAATTTAATTTTTGATTGTGAGCAAAAAATGAACTGCAAATATTTTTTACTTTTGGTCCTAATTGTTGTAATAAAATTATTTACTTTTACTGCACGTAAGTTACTTTTTACTAATTACTTTTTTATTTGATTGTAAAAATATAATAATTTACCTATCTTTGGCTATGCACAAATAAATAAATACTATGCATTTTTAAATTTAACACTAATTTTATTATTATTAAATAGTTTATCTACTCAACTAATTATATATAATGTATAACATATAATGTAAAATTATTTTTTTTAATGTGTTAGTACAAACATCATAAATGCAAAACGCTTAATTTAATACATTAACATTAATTGCAATTTAATATACTGTTTTTAACATTAACTTAATAAAGAAAAAGGAGTAAGTTTAAATTTATTTTTAATTTTTATGTTTATTATTCTAAATGTCTTACGAAAAACATTTTTCATTAATAGAAATTGTAGCAAAAACAAACATTGGTTTATGTTTTAAATTTTAAGCACTGTTTATTATGTTAAAACATAAGGAAATGTAACAAAAGTTTATTAGATTTTTGCAAATTACACGCATACACAACACATAAATTATATTAAATTGTTTGTAATATTTAAAAATATATATTAACTGGTAGAATCAAATAATAATTATATTTTATAATATATTTATAAATTTTTCATTTCATAATAGTTTATTTTTACATTTATTACAAAAATTAAATAGAAAAAATGACACATTATACATAATTAAAAATTATCCAAAATTTATTTAAATTAAATTCAATAAATTTAAAAACTAAATAACTACATTAGTCACAAAAATACATTAATATATATTTACATTGTAACATCAAATTAATTTTTTAATCTACTATTATAATTATATAATCTAAAAAAAAATAATTGAAATATCTAAATTTTGCTTAAAATATAAGACACTAGCTTACTTAATAGTACTATTATAATTAAAAACGTTTTATTATGTAAAAATTAATTAAATGTAACTTAAAATGTATGTATCGTTTATTGAATTAAGTAATTTACATTTTATTTTTAGTATAATGTTATGTTATAATATAGTAGTATTATTTAATTATTTATTTTTACTAGTAGTAAAAATACGTTATTGTGCTAAATTTTTGTTTAGTATAATATAATATTTTATTGTAAAAATATTTTGTATTAGTAATAATAAATAGAACAACAATGATAAATACATTTGATAATCCTTTTATAACATTTTGTAGTAGTAACATTGTAAAAACCATATCAAACATTGTGTCTATCACAAACTTACAAAAATTAAATAAATGATTATATTTGAACTATTTATTGCTTACACAAATTAAATTTATTTAAAAAAATAAGTAATGTTTTTTTTAGATTACTTATTGTATATAATTGTTTTAGCATCATATTGATGCAGCATCTAGTGTAAATATATTTTCAATAATATGCAATTATTTAAAATTACTTATTAAAGGGTATGTTAATTAAAGGTTTTATATATATAACTAATTACAATAAAACATGTATTTAATTAAATAACTATTTGTTAATTATTTTATGCAAATTACGTTTAAGACATAAACAATAAATTTTTGTTTGGCATATAATTAATTATTTTGCTTTTGAAAATAATTTAAATTACTATACAAAGTATATAGATAAAGATGTTAAGAGTGATATATTTATTGTTTAACGTTAAAAAAAAACACACATTAAATTAATTTTTATCTTTATTATAAATAATAAATTAAAATAAATAAATCTTAAATCAAATGGTAATTAATCTTTTTCTGGAAAACGTGTTTTACTAAATTACGGTGTAATTTCATAATTTTATTTTTTCATATATTATTACTGGTAGTAATAACATTTTATTGTATTAAATGTATTTCTAGTAAAACAGAAATAATTACTATAGTAATAATACCAATAATAATACAAGTGTTTACTATTTTTTTTAAAAGTTTTGTAAAATGCATTACTAAACTTTAAATATTAAAAAAAATTTTTTATAAATAAAATTAAACTTAGGTTGTAAGTAATATTTTTTAAATTAAATAAATTATATGGTTGTTTTTGTATAATATTAATAAAAAGTTGTAAAAAAAGTTTAAATTAATATGCAATTGCTTAAAATTAATTATTACAACGTTTATATTAGTTAAAAATGTTTAATTATATAATTAGTTACAATCTTATAAAATAAGTATTTTTTAACTATGTTGTGGCAACTTATGTACAAAATGAAAATATTAAATTTTTGTTTGGTATACAGCCAACGTTTTTTATTTTATTAATTAATTTGAGTTATAACATTTAAAGATAAAATATTTTTATTTTTTTTGGGTATATAATTTAAAATTAGATATTTTTTCTTATTAAATAACAAACTACTTTACATAAGGTAACATTTGGTATACAATTTTCTTACAAAAAATTGGTATTAGTGCAAAATAAATTTAAATTAATTTTGTTTAAACGTTAGATTTGTTTAATTTTTATGTTTGTAGCAATGTAATGTTGATAATAATAATGTAAAAGCTTTAACTAATACATTATTTAAATGTTTAAAGTATCTTAAAGTATCGTTTTTTTAATAAAACAGAATCAAATAATACGACAACATTATTACATTCTATATTAAAAATATTTTGTAAATAATGTTTATAATATTACATTTAATATTGTTTAGTTCTTTATGTTACATAATTTAGCAGAAATATATAATAACTGTAATCATCTAACGTAATTTTGAATTAATGTTTAAACCTATGTATTAAACATTTTAAATATGTTTATATTTATTTAAATATTACATTATGTATTATAAAAAAAATAAGTTTTTTAATGATATATTTAACAATGTAAAAAACGTAAAATTTTGTATTGTTTAAATAAATATATTTTAAATTTTTATTGTAAAAAAATAATTTAAACATTACTTAGAATGTAAGCATAGTTTTATTAAATTAATTGATGTACATAATTTTTCTATTATAATATGCTGTAATACTTAATTACTTAATTATTTATTTTTACTAGTGGTGTAAATATATTACTGTAATAAATTAGTATAACATTATGGTTTATTTAAAAATAAAATAATAATAATAATAGTAACAATAATAACATTAATAGTAATATTTCCAATTCTTTTTATAAAATTTTGTAGTAGCAACATCGTGAAATTTTTTACAAATATTGAATTTATTATAAAATTTAATTACTTTTTAAAATTTGATTTATTCATTGTTTTAAAATAAATTAAATTTATCTAAAAAATAAGTAGTAATTTTATAAATTAAGCGTTGTATACGGTTGTTTGAATATCATATTAGTGTAAAACCTAGTGTAAATGCAATGTGTAAAATGCAATCAATTTATGTTATTTATATAAATGTTTATATTAACTAAATTATTAAACAATTAACTAATTAGAGCAAAATATATTTTTACTGATAATTTTAATTTACAATTTTACTTATCTGTATAATAATTAATTGTGTGAATCACAAAAACTAAATAACAAATTATAATTAAGTTATTTATTTAAAAAAAGGATAATAAAACTTTGAATTAATAACAAAAATTAAATTACTTTTAAAACTTTATAGATTTATTGTTTTAAAATAAATAAAACAAAACTTTGTTTGTAAATAGTATTTTTTGGCAAACAAAATTACCACCAAATTAACCAAAATATTTAAGCTGGCTATATTGACCGTATTGATTAAATTATCTATATATATATGTATATATATGTGTATATATATGTTATATTTAAATTAATTTTTGTTTAATAAAATGTACAATTTATTCTGAATGTTATGTTTATTTAAATTTAGTACTACTACTATTATTACTACTAATAATAATGATAATAAATACATCTACAAATTGTTTTCGTGATGCAAACACCGTAAAATATATTATTAAAATTTGTGTACATTAGACAAATTAAATATTATATATTTAAAATGTTTATTTTTTATAAATACATTTAATTTACTAAAGACGGTAAGCATTAATTTTTTGAATTGCGCAATTTGTATAGTTGTTTTAATATAATATTTATACCCGGTGTAAAAATATTTAGAAATTTTGCAAAAAATTGTAATTTGGTTTTAGGAAAACTTTGTAACACCACAATATTATTTCATTAATTTTTTAAAATTACAGCCTAAATGCATGTACATTTATTTACAAATAATGCTTAATGTGGTTGTAGCCACTTGTTAATAATACTTATAATGGTGTAATTTAATAATTTTACTGATTAATAGTAAAATGTTATTACTGTTTAAACTATGTTTTTAATAAAATATTACAATTTAATGTAATAATATAATAATAATAATAATAATAATAATAATAATAATAAACTAATTTCCAATCGTTACTGTAAAAGTTAATAATACCAACATTATAACATTTATATTATTTTTTATTCAACTTGTTTTCTTTGTTTGAAAATAAATAAAATATAACTTAGTATGTAAATTATGTTTATTTAAGTTAAATAATCTATGTATTTAATGTAGTTCAATGTTAGTACAAAACACAAGGCATAACAAATGTTTTATTGTTTTTAATCGTTTTTCCTTAATAAGTGTGAGATGTGAAATGAATTTATTTGGTAAATTTTTTTTAGTTACAATATATAAAGAATTAGTATATATATTTGTATATATATATATGTATACGTATATTTTTGTAATTAAAAAAATATATAAAATGAATTAATTTCACATTTTACGTCTTTTACTATTTTTATTTAAAATTATAAAGGTAATTTAATAGTTTAAATAATTAAAATATTTTTACTAACAAAATATTTAAAATATACATATAGATGCAACAGAGTAACTAACTTTGATAAATAACCACATTTTTAACAATTTGTTGGAAATTATTATTACGTTTAAAGCAGAAAAAAAGTTTAATAATTTAAATATTTTATTTTGTTTAATTTTAAACCAACTACTCTATTACTGTGACTAATATTTTTTTTATTCAAATTTTAAGAGGAATAAATTTATTGCATTAATTATTGCATATATAAATCCTTTTAAAAAAGCGCTTATTGTAACTGTATTAACTTGTTGATAATACACATTATGTTAAAATTTAATAATTTTACTGATTTATTTATTGTTATTAATAATACAACTTTAATTACTGTGCAAACTACGTTTTTAATAAAATACTAAAATTTAATGTAATAATAATAATATAAATAAATATACAATTACTACTATAAACGTTAATAATACCAACAACATAATATTATAAATATTTTATAGTTAAACTGGTTTTTGTTTAAAAAATATACAATATAGCCGGTAAGTTATGTTTATTTAAATTAAATAATATATGTAATTGCTTTAGTACAATGTTAGTACAAAAACACAGAGCATAACAAACGTTAAATTATTTTTAATTATTTTGTATTATTTAGTTAAATGTTGTTATTAATAAAACATTATATGTACTTAAAATTAACAAAATAAGTTTACTTTGTTAAATAACAATATGTTTACTTTTTTGTTGCAAATAATTATTATGGTATTTAACAAATAAATAAACCATAAATTTTAATATTTTATTTTGTTTGATGCTAAACAAATTATTTTATTACTGTTACTAATACAATTACTATTTATATTTAAAAAAATATAAATATATTGTATTAGTTTTTAAAATTATAGCTTAAAAGTTACACATTCGTTTATAACAAGTGCTTAATGTATTTGTATAAATTTGCTAATAATACACATTATGGTATTATTAAATAATTTTACTAATATATTTATCTATACTGTAAAACTGAATACTACAAAAAATTTAACATTTAAAATATATTTTATTTTAAATAATCATTATCTAAAAATAAATAAAATATAACTTAACGTGTGAGTTCTGTTTCTTTAAATTAAACTTTTAATGCAATTGTTTTAATACTACGTTAATACAAATTATAGAGCATAACAAATGTTCAATTGTTTTCGGTTGTCTTACATTATTTAGTAAAATGACTTATTTACTTAAACATTGTGCATAATTAAATTTTAAAAAATAACTACTTGTTTCTTAAATAATTATATGTTTTTAATTTTGTTGCAAATGATTATTACGGTAATATCAGAAAAATAAAAAATAATAATAATTTTTACAAATCGTTTTATAAAAACTAATAAAATAAAGATTGGTCAGTTTTGTTATTAAACGTTTTGTAAAATAAAGACGTTAAAATAATATTAAATTGTGAGCATATATAGCTTAAAAAAATTTAACTTAGGTTTTAAATAATCCGTTTTTGCAAAATGTGTTTTAAACGATGTTGTCAGTATAATATTATAGTGCAATTTAATAACTTTGTTTATTTATCAGTTTTTATTACCGGTAAAAATATTATTAAGTTAAATAAATGTATAGTAGAACATTAAAATTTAATTTGATAATAATATTATTAATAGTAATAATAATAATAATGACAATAAATACGTATAAAAATTGTTTTATAAATTTTGTGATAAACCGAGGACCATAAGAAAAATTTTTCTAATCAACTTGTGTATTAACCTGTAACCTGTAAGCACTGTGAAACATATTATTAAAATTTTTGTACATTACAAAAATTAAATATTATTGTATATTTTCAATGTTTTAAAAAAAACAAACATTACATTTACTGTAGAAAACTTTAGAAATTGGAAATATTACAAAATATTATAACTAGTTTTTACAAAAACGGTATAAAAGCATAATAACATTGCATTAATTTTTAAAATTACAGCTTGAACGTATATACGTCTATTTCCTAAAACGTTTAATTTAACTGTATTAGCTTGTCATAGTACACATTATGGTGTTATTAAAAATGTTTACTGATTTATTTATTCTTATTAATATAAAACTGTTATTGCTGTGCAAATATTGAAATACTAAAATTATATGTATTAATAATACAATAATAATAATAAATAAATTTATAATTACTATTATAAAAGTTAATAATACCAACACTATAACATTAACAGTATTTTTTATTTAAATCGGTTTTTGTTTAAAAATAAATAAAATCTAACCTAACATGTAAGTTATGCTTTTTTAAATTAAATAATGATTGTACCTGTTTTAGTACAATGGTAAAACAAAACAGAAAGCATAACAAATGTTCAGTTGATTGCAATCGTTGGACATTATTTAATAAAACGTTTTTACAAAAAAAAGTTATAAATCTATACTAAAATAAAACAAACTAACTATTTTTTGTTACATAACCCTAATTTTATTAATTAGATGCAAATGATTATTGCGGTCAAAGCAAGAAAAAATTTGAAAAAATCAAACAATTTATTTTGCTTAATTTAAAACCAACTATACTATTATTGTGTTTATTATTATTACTGTTTGTATTTCAAAAACAGTAAATGTGTCGTAATAATTTTTAAAATGTTAGTTTAAACGTATATACATTTTTTTAGAAAAAGTGCTTAATATAATTGTTGCAACTTGCTAATAATACACATTAATGTGTAATTTAATAATTTTAATAATTTTTTTACAAGGATTAATGGTAAATTTTGGTTACTGTGCAAAGTATGTTTTGAGAAAAATATTAAAGTTTTAGATATTAATAATGTAGTATAAATAATAAATAAATACATTTACAATTATTACTGTAAAATTTAATAATACCAACATTATAACATTATTAATATTTTTTAATTAAACTGACGTTTTTGTTTATAAAAATATATGTATAACACAGATTGTGAATTTAAAAAAAAACGTATTATGTATGCAGTATTTTTGGTACAATTGTAAAAAAAAACACAAAGCATAACAAATTTTAATGGCTTCCAGCTATTTTACATTATTGAGTAAAATGTGTTTACTAATATTACTTTTAAAAATATATTTAAATTCAACGAAATAACTATTTTTGGTTATATGTATTTATATATTTATTAATTTATTAGAAATAATTATTAGGGTATTAGAAAGAAAATATGCGGATATATTAATATTTTATTTTTTTAAATTATAAACTAACTAATTTATTAATGTGATTATTATAATTACTATTTGCGTTTAAAATGGAATAAATATATTATATTAGTTTTTAAATTTACAGCTTAATTCTATATGCATACTTTTACATCAAAAGCTTAATATAATTGTATCAATTTGTTAATTGCAGTTATTATTGTGTAATTTAATAATTTTACTGATTTATTTATTTTTATTCTAAGTAAAAATGTTTTTTCTGTGCAAACCATTTTCTTAGTAAAATATTAAATTTTTATATATTAATAATTAAAGAATAATTATAATTATAATAAAATTTACAATTACCACTGAAAAAATTAACAATACCCAAAAAATAACATTTAAAATATTTTTTATTTAAACCGGTTTTTGTTTAATAATAAATAAATTATGACTTAGTCTGTAAGTTATGTTTCTTCAAATTTAACTTAATATGTGATTGTTTTAATACTATGTTAATAAAAATTATAGAGAATAACAAATGTTCAATTGTTTTTAATTGTTTTGCATTGTTTAGTTAAAGGTTGTTATTAATAAAACATTTGATGTTTTTAAAATAAAAAAATAACTATTTTTTGTTGAACAATCACATTTTTATCATTTTGTTAAAAATAAATATAACGATAATTGCACAAAAAAAAATATCTATAAAATTTGTATACATTACAAAAATTAAATATTCTTTTTTATCTAAAATGTTTATTTTTTTTAAATACATGAAATTGATTTTAGAAAGTTTTTTTTAATTACTCAATATATATAGTTGTTTTAATATGTTATTTATAGCCGGTGTAAAAACATTTTTACTAATTTGCAATCAGTTAATATTATTTACTAAAATGTATATATTAAATAAAAATTTTAAGTATATAAAAATTTACATTAAAAAAATTATATCACAGACAATCTTTTAAAATTATTTTGTCAAAAATTATTTATAAAATACATAAATTGTACTTTTATGTAGTAAACAATAAATTATATTATTTTTGTAATTATTTTGTATCACTTGCTATACGTGGTCTACTATACAATCATAGTACACAAATTAAAATTAGATACAGTTTTTTGTTAAATACTAAACTTATTTACAGCACAAACACTTAAATGTAATTTTTTTATTTATTTTTAAATTAATACAAATTGAAGTTAACCAAAATTAGCTTAAATGTTTGTTTTATTAAATATTGCAAATTAAATGTTTGTGCCAATTTGAGATTAATAATATTAGTATTATTATTTTTATTTATTGTAATAGATTAGTTGTTTGTTTATATTATTGTAAATTGTACGTTTTTTAATTTAATTTTAAAAACGTAATTAATTTTATATTACATCAGAATGAAAATGATGTTTACATTGTAACTAAATAAATTCATTTTATCATAATATGTTGCTTTATCTAAAACTATTTAATAATAATTTAAAATTAGAAATTAAAAAAGTTTTTTTTGTTTATATATTATAAAAATAAACGTTATTTTATTAACACATGTTGTAATTTATAAATAATTTGCAAATAATACAAAATATTAAAACTCGGTTTTACAAAATACGTATAAAAACATAATAATATTGCATTAATTTTTAAAATGACAGCTTAAACATATATACATTCATATAGAAAAAGCGCTTATTAACATTTTGTTAACTTGCTAATGATAAACATTAATATGTAATTAAATAATATTAGCAAATTTTTATAATGATTAATAGTAAATTTTTGTTGCTGTGCAAAGTATGTTTTGAGAAAAGAAATATTAAAATTTTACATTGTAGTAATGTAATAAATATAACTAGTAAATTAATTTACAATTATTACTGTAAAAGTTAATAATACCAACACTATAACAATTTTAATATTTTATTTTTACACTGATTTTTTGGTTTAGAAAAATAAAATAAAACATAAGGTGTAATTTAAAAAAAAATTAAAACTATATTTGTGGATTTTTGGAACAATTGTTATTTGTTGTTGTACATTATTTAATGAAATGTTTTTACTAACATTATTTTTAAAAATATATTTAGATGCAACAAAATAACTACTGTTTGTTAAATGTCCATAGTTTTAATAATTTATTGCAAATAAGTATTAGGGTATTAGGATGAAGATATTCGCTTATATTAATATTTTATTTTGTTTGATTATAAACAAACTATTTTATTAATGTGATTACTACAATCATTATTTACATTTAAAAAAAAATAAATATATTGCATTAGTTTTTGACATTTTAGATTAAAAATATATGCATTTGTCTAAAAGAAGTGCTAAGTGTAATTGTGTTAGTTTGCTAATAGTGCACATTAATGCTTAATTTGCTAACAATACTAATACTTTTATAATAATTAATAATAAATATTTGTTACTGTGTAAAGTATGTTTTGAGAAAAATACTAAAATTTTACATTGTAATAATGTAATAAAGATAACTAATAAATAAATTTACAACTATTACTGTAAAAGTTAATAATACCAACACTATAACAATTTTAATATTTTATTTTTATACTAATTTTTTGGTTTAAAAAAATAAAATAAAATATAGGGTGTGAGTTTAAAAAAAAACAACTATGTTTGTAGATTTTTGGTGCAATTGTTTTTAGTCGTTTTACATTATTTAATAAAATGTTTTTACAAATATTACTTTTAAAAGTATATTTAGATGCAACAAAATAACTACTGTTTGTCAAACGTCTATAGTTTTAATAATTTATTGCAAATAAATATTAGGCTATTAGGATAAAGATATGCGCTTATATTAATATTTTATTTTGTTTGATTATAAACAAACTATTTTATTAATGTGATTACTACAATCACTATTTACATTTAAAAAAGAATAAATTTATTGCATTAGTTTTTGACATTTTAGTTTAAAGGTATATGCATTCTTTTAAAAAAAGTGCTTAGTATAATTGTGTTAATTTGTTAATAATACACATTAATGTTTAATTTACTAACATTACTAATTGTTTTTTAATGATTATTGGTAAATGTTTTTTATTGTGTAAAGTATATTTTAATAAAAATATTAAAATTTTACATTGTAATAATATAATAAACATAACTAATAATGAAATTTACAATTATTACTGTAAAAGTTAATAATACCAACACTATAACAATTTTAATGTTTTATATTTATACTGATTTTTTGGTTAAAAAAAATAAAATAAAACATAGGGTGTAATTTAAAAAAAAAGCAAACCATGTTTGTGAATTTTTGGTGCAATTGTTTTTAGTCGTTTTACATTATTTAATAAAATGTTTTTACTAATATTGGTTTTAAAAATGTATTTAGATGCAACAAAATAACTACTGTTTGTTAAATGTACATAGTTTTAATAATTTATTGCAAATAAATATTATGGTATTAGGATAAAGATATGCGCTTATATTAATATTTTATTTTGTTTGATTGTAAATAAACTATTTTATAAATGTGTAATTTAATAATATTAATTAATTTTTATAATGATTAATAATAAATGTTTGTTCTTGTATTAAATATTTTTTAAGGAAAATATTAAATTTTTTTATTGTAATAATGTAATGAAAATAACTACTAAGTAAATTTACAATTATTATTGTAAAAGCTAATAATACCAACACTATAACAATTTCAATATTTTATTTTTATACTGATTTTTTGGTTTAAAAAAATAAAATATATTATTGAGTGTAAGTTTTAAAAAAAGTTAGACTATGTTTAAGGATTTTTAATACAATTGTTTTCAGTCTTTTTACATAATTTATTAAAATGTTTTTATTAATATAACATTTAAAAATACATTTAAATTCAACAAAATAACATTTGTTTGTTAAATATCTTATATGTATCCTTTTACATCAAAAGTTTTATCTAACTGTATTAATTTGTTAATGTTACTCATTATTGTGTAATTTAATAATTTTACTAATTTATTTATCTTTATTATTTGTAAAATTTTATTTTTGTGCAAACCATTTCCTTAGTAAAATATTAAATTTTTATGTATTAATAATTAAAAAATAATTATAATTATTATAAAATTTACAGTTTTACTGTAAAAGTTAACAATACTCACAACATAACATTTAAAATATTTTTTATTTAAACCGGTTTTTGTTTAAAAGTAAATAAAATATAATTTAGTCTGTTAGTTATGTTTCTTCATGTAAAACTTTATATGTAATTGTTTTAATTCTATGTTAATACAAATTATATACCATAACAAAAGTTTAATGGGTTTGAACTTTTTTACATTATTTTTTATATATTTTTTATTATACATACATTGTATTTATATGCAACTTAATAACTACTTTTTGGTCAAATACGTATGTTTTCTTTATTTTCTTGTTACGTTTATTTTATTTAGTTTTATTTAAAACCAACTTTTTTGTTATTGTATTTAATCACTATTTTCAGTATAAAGTTAAATATTTTATTACTTTTATTATAATTATTTATTTTGTACATATTATATTTTACATAATAATTAATTTTAAATAATGTATTATTGGTACACTTTTTAATTACAATTTATTTATTAATGCAAACTGAATAAAAACAAAAACATTTTTAAAGTTTGGTTAATTATATGCATGGGTTAATGTAATATTAATATTAATAGTTTTATGGTTATTATTTAATTTTTTAAATAATTCTTAATTAAATTGTTTTAAATTAAACTATATTGAACAATAAGCACAACTAAAACACATGTAGAAAATAATATTTACATTAGAATTAGTTTAGTAGTATATAATATTCAATGCAGCATAACATAACAGGACTATATAAGAACTTAAATAATGTTTTGTAATTTTGTCTTAATTTGTAAACTATAAACTTATTGTATTAACAACAGTTATATTTAATTAAATAATATTATGTTTAGTTAAAAATTAAAAAAATTAAACATTCTTTATAAATTCTAGTAATACTGATAACGTACATTTTATTGTAAAACTTTATGCTAATTCTAAAAAATACATTTTAACTGATTATGTGTTAAAAATAAATTACATTAAAATATAATTTAGCGTGTGAGTTTTGTTTCTTTAAATAAAACATTGTAAAAAACTGTTTTAGTATAATGTTAATAAAAAACATACAGCATAAAGAATGTTTAATTGTTTTTAATCGTTTTACATTATTTACTAAAATGTTGTTATTAATTAAACACTATAAATATTAAAATGCAACAAAATAACTACTTTTTGTTAAATAATCATATTTTTATTATTTTATTAAAAATGATTATAACGGTAATAATAGAAACAAAAATACTAATAATATCCACAAATCTTTTTGTAAAAATTAATAAAATAGACATTGTTCAGTTTTGTTATTAAACGTTTTGTAAAATGAAAAAATTAAATTAATTTTAAATTGTGAGTATTTATAGTTTAATGACATATAAATTTTAAATCAGATTGTAAGTAATCCCTTTTGGGTTTAGTATTATATTATAGTGCAAATTAGTAACTATTAATTTATTGATTTTTATTGTCAGTAAAAAAATGTGTTATGCTAAATAAATGTAAAATAGAATTTTAAAATTTAATTTAATAATATTAATAATAATAATAATAATAATAATAAGAATGACAATAAATACGTCCACAAATTGTTTTATAAATTTTGTAATGCAACCAACGTAAAATATTATATCAACATTTGTGTACATTGCAAAATTTAAGTATTATTATATATTTAAAATGTTTATTTTCAAAAAACACATTAAATTTAATGTAGAGAGTAAGTATTGTTTATTTTAAATTACGCAATTTGTTTAGTTGTTTTAATATAATATATGTAGGAGGTGTAAATGTATTTTTATTATTGTGCAATTAGTTAACATTATTTAGTAAAATGTATATATTAAATAAAATTTTTGAATGTATAAAAATATACATTTAAAAAACTATATTTTACATAACAATTACATAAACATAAAATAAATAACACTTAATTTTAGAATGTTAAAAATTAAATGTTTATAAGTCTGTTCTTTGTTTAGCAAGGTATTTGCAGTCTAAATTGGTCAAACATATAGTAAATTGTAAGTTATTCTAATAAACGCATTATCATTTTGTTAACGTACACCAGAACATTATTTTAAACTAAAATTATAACTACAATAATTATAAAAATTAATTTACTATTTTTTTATTGTTTTAGTTTGGTTTGTACGGAACTCTTTTTGTAACTCCAAACATTTAATAGCACATTATTTATGTAGTCAACACACGAAAGCAAACTATTTTGCAAAAAATTAAAACATTTAACAAAAAACACACTACACTTGAATTTGAAATGTTGAGAGCAAAATTCGTTAACAACAACACACACATTTAATTCCATTTAAAAAGAAATTATTTAAGCTAAATTTTATACTTTATACACGTTTCTTTTTACGAATTTTTAAAGTTTTATAAATATCACTTTATTTTTAACATAAATTTAACTTAATTTAATTTTATTGACTATGAAAAAACTAGCGTAATCCTCTGTAAATTAATAAAATTAACCAGACAAAATTACCACTAAATTAACTAATATTTTTAAGATGGCTACATTGAATTTATTTATTAAATTATATATTGCTTTATTGTACCAATTATTATTAAACAAATGATTTGTAAAATTAGTTATTTTTAATTATTATTAAATTGTTTTCATTTGGCCAATCAAATGTTTGGTGCATTTTTCTTTGTTTATTTAAAGCATGCATTTTTATAAAAAAATATTTATTTAAAAAAAATGATAATCTAAATATATATTTTTTTATTAATTAATATAATAGATATATTAAAAAACTAAAACAATTTAAATTTTGTATTGTAAAATAATTTCAGTTTAAATATTGGAATCGGTCATTGTTTTTATTATAGTAAATTAAAAAAATAACTTTTATTTACCAAAAAATTTTATAAAATTAAAATTTTTTAAGATTTATTTTAAAAACGCTAAATAATGTATTCTAAAAACAAAAGTAAAACTTTTTATATAAATATGCAAATAGATTGCTCTCTATTGTATATCGTTTTTGCAATTAATTTAAATTACTTGCTATACGTGGTCTACTATACAATTATAGTACAGAACTTGTAGTTAGATACGGTTTTTTGTTAAATAATAAACTAATTTACAAGATAAAACATCTAAATGTGTTTTTTTTATTTATTTCTTAATTAATGCAAATTAGATTTAACTAAAATGAGCTTAAATGTTTGTTTTATTAAATGTTGCAAATTGAATGTTTGTGCTAATTTGATATTAATAGTATTAATATTTTTATTTTTATTTATTGTAATAGATTAGTTATTTGTTCAAATCACTGTAAATTGTAGTTATTGTAACTTAATTTTATTAGCACAATTAATTTTACATTATATCAAGATAGAAAAGTTATTAAAAACATTTAATACTGTATGCTGTTTTACCTATAATTATTTTTTACTTATGTATTTCATTTTATACATAATTTGGTGTACAAAGTTTAGAAATGTATTTAATAAAATTGTTTATTAGTCTTCTAAATGTTGTCTAAATTAAAATTTTTAACTATAAAACCTAGTTTAATTAACAAAACAGCATTAAACCCAAATTAGGGAATTGAATAATACATTTTAATAAATTAAACACATGTTTGTACTTGTTACAACATTACGTACAGTAAATTAAAAAAAACTGCAAATTTACTTAGTATAATTTTGTAAATCATATGTTTGTAACAATTAAATTATTGTGCTATGACATTAAAAAATTAAAAAAATTAATGTTGATACAGACATTTGTAATATTTTTTTTACAATATGTTTTTATTAACTGACAATCTATAGTTTACATTTATTGTTTTTTAGTTAATAAAATTATGTATATTTGGCGCACAAAATACATATATACAGTTTTAAAAAATAACAAATTTTATAATAAAACCATAAACAACACATAAAATTAAAAAATAATTATTACAAATACTCTGGTTATTTATATAATTTTACAACAAATCCAACATTAAATAAAATTAAACTTGTACAAAACGTATTTTAAAAAATGCTTTAATCTATGCATGTATCAATATTTATTTAGAATTTTTTTAACATAATGTAACTAGGCCTTATAATGACTTAAAATAATCTTTTTAAAAATACATGTTTATTGCTTATTATAACATTTATGTCCGCATTGTTAAGTTGTATATATATTAAACATTGTTTTTTTAAATTTTAATTTATTTTATAGCTGAATGTATATATAAAATAAATATATAAACATAGATACATATGACATCATTTTTTTGGACGTATAATATTAAGCACTATCTTGAAGACATTGTTAATTCAGGTGTGATTGTGTTGAATTTTATTACAAAAAGATTATTAATTAATAAAACATTGTTTACCATGTAGAATACCGGATACAATTTTTTAATAAATAAGTTGTTTTTTTTAATGGTTATTAGCTTAAATACTTTAATAGAAGTAGTTTTTAAGACACAAAAAATATGTACAATTATAACAATACAATACAATTAGCAGTGTGTAACATTAGTCCAAAAATAAATAAATAAAGTAAGGTTGAATTACATAGACTAAAAAAAACAACTTAAAATTAACGTATAATTAAAAATCATGTTTAATATGATATATGTAAAAAGGCATGTTATTATTTAGCGAATACTATGTTTAATAGTGTGCAAATATATTAGTATACATAAAATGCAAATAACTTATGACTCATAAATGAGCATGGTTAATAAAATAATACCCTGGATAAAGGATAATAAATAATTACAAATTAAAATAGACAAATTACAAACAACGGTAATTGGTTAGACCAAAAAAAACAAAAAAACATATTTATAATTTGGATAGGCTAATAAAAAGATTACTTTGAACTTTGTTGAAATTGGATAGTAACCTTGCTAAATACTGCACTTTACGTGTATATGTAATTTTTTTGTTATTTTTTATGCAAATAATTTGCTAAAATCACAATAAAGTAGACGATTGAAGTTGTTAAAAATACGACTAATTAATTAAAAACATTCCTTAAAGTGTTAATAAATTATTTCATAAAGAATGTCATTGTAAGGAATACCTAATGATTGGCTAATTATGGTAATACATTTTTTAATTTTATAAAATGTTTCTTTTTTAGTCCCTAAAATATTACAGAAGAGCAATATAATATTATTAAATAAAATGTAGCTTTAAAATACGTATTAATAACATGTTGGCAAACACGCAGGTTTCTTAAACGTTTTATGTAGTAACATAAATCTCAAGTTTTTGTGAATAAATAGTCAATGTGATTAGACCAGGTAAGTTTGTTATTTAGTAAAACACCCATAAATTAAAAACTATTACAAGTGTCAATTTTTACGTTTTTAATACAAACTTTTGGATAAAGTTGAGTCAATTGAGTTGAAGGTTTGTGTGATCTATAATTGATTACTTTGCATTTTGTAGGATTTAATTTTAGACTATGTTTTGTTAACCAATTAATTAATTCACCAGTTGACGTCAAAAAATGTACATTATTTTCGGTTAAAAAAATAGATTTATATAACGCCATGTTATCCGCACATTTGAGAAGTTCAGCAGGCTCTTTTGGTTGGAGAATGTCCACGTATAATAAAAAAAAGAGATAAGATTGCACTTTGTGGAACACTTTTGTTACTTTTAATTAAAATAGATTTTTTGCACCTAATTTGGGTGTATTGTGTTTTGTTTTTAAAATAATTGGAAAGCCATTTGATTGTGTAATTAGAAGCATTGAGTTCAATAAAACGCTTAAACAGTTTGCTTTTGTATATGTTATTGAATGCGGCTTTATAATCATTTAACAAATAACTGACAAAATCTTTTTTGTTATTTAATGAATTTGCAACGTAGTTTATTATATTTAATATTAAATTAACGCATTATTTAAAAAAATAAATTTTTTTAACTACCGGAAGAAAATGTTTCTAAAAAATAGGCTCGCATTGTAATTTATTTTTGTTACCAAATATTACATCCCAAATTATTATTTTATCAGCAAAATGTTATTGCTAGCTAACATTAATTTACATTTTATTTTGTTTTTTTATTAAGAATTGGTCAAACTATAAATAAATTACTTGTTAAACCATATTCTTTTATGCACAGGTTTTTACCGTTAAACAACTCAAGTTAAATGTATAAATTTTAATAAAACACACAAGTAATGTATATACTAATTACAATAAAACATGTAAATATGGAGCATATATTATATATTTTACATTATTTTAAATTAATAATATTTATTTTTATTAAAATATAATTAAATATAACAAATTAATTTAAACTAATTTGTTTTTAAAATGTTAATATTAATTTATTGAAACGTTGTACATTTATATATATATATATATATATATATATATATATTAGTAGCAAAATGCACATTTTTGTTACATTTATCTCAATATAATAAAATAAATAGGTATAAATACAATTCCTATAAAAAAATTAATACTGTTTAAATTGAAAAATGTATTACTAAGGTTTTTGTAAAATACAATCGTCGAAATAATTTTTAAATTAAAAACATTTATTGTTTTAAAATAAGTTAAATTTCAGTCAGGTAATGACTAGTCCTTTTTTAGTAATTTACTAATTTTTTTTATTGATTAATTTAATTTAAAATTTTATTAATAATAGTGATAATAATAATAATAATAATAATAATAGTAAGTACATTTACACATTTATATTTTTTTAATTATAATACTTTATGTGAACTTAAAAAATTAAATTAATTTTATATTTGAACTATGTATTGTTTAAAAATTAATTTAATTTAATTTAGCGAGTAAGTAATATTTTTTGTATTAAATAATATAATTTTTCTTTAGCATATTATTAATATAGAATGCGGTGTAAAAAATGTTTAATTACGTGCATTCGTTTGACATTATTTTGTAAAGTACTTTATTAACAAAATATTTTAAATAAATAATAAATTTTAATAAAATTTCTGCATTTTATAAAAATATTTTAATACAAATTATTGTTACGTTAATAATATTAATAAACAAAGTATTTTATATATGCAATTTATTTAAATCAAAATACAAATTATATAAAAAATGTTTTTTTATTATATAATGTGTATAAAAAAAGTTTGATACAGTTTTTTATTAAGTGAAAAACTGTTTTACAACATGTTCAGTATATCAAATATTGTACTTTTTATCTTTGTGCTAATGTAGTGTTAACAATGTTGGTATTATCTTTTTTTGTTGTAAATTATTCTAAATTGTAACTTTTTGGTCAAACATTAAAAAAACAATTATTTTTTATTATAATTGAGATAAAATTAATACAATAATAATTTATATAATATATTCAAAGTAACTAGTTGTTTTACCTATAATTATTTTTTTATTTACTTAGTCTTCTAACTGCAATTTAAATTTAAATTTATAGAAATACATGTTGGTTTAATTTTGAATAAAGTATCTAACACAAAATATAAATTAAATAATACATTTAAATAAATAGAGCACATTTATATACATGTAATGGTATTAAATATTTTGAAGTAAACAAATTTTTAAACTTATTTGGTGTAATTATGTAAAACATATAATTGTGTTACTACATATAAAAATTAAAAAAATTAATGTTAACAATAAAATTTACAATTATATGTTACATTTACATTTAACGTTTTTTTGTTTATTAAAATTAGTTTATGCTGCCTCAATATTTCCTTTTATTTAATAATAATTATTATAAATATTTTAATATTACTACACAATTATAGTTAATAAAAAAATAATAAAACTTATTATTTATATACAGTTTTGTACAAATATAAAATCTAAAATAAAAGTTTAAAAAATACTTGTACAAAAAGTTTAAAAAATTTTAATACAAATACTTAAATTAGCATTCTATATTTATAACATTAACAAACTTTAAAATGTACAAAACTTATTAAAATAAAAAATATTTTACACACGCAATTATTTAAATTAATTTTGCATACATGGTCCAAAATGATACTTGTTAGTAAACTTTTAATTTTTAATTTTTGTTGTTTTAACGTGTAAAAACGTATGATTTTGAAAATTGGTTTTTAGTCTAAGCGGAAATTTAATAATTATATTTGTAAAAAAGACATAATTGTAGTGTTTTAAATATTGGTATTGCTAATCTTATAAATACTGGTTATTTTAATACAATATTAATGTGCCTAATATGCTTAAAAGATGTAAGGAAAGTCAATTAATTTCAATGTGTTAATTTTGACAAGTCCCATTTTAGCTTGACTTGCTTTAACTTGCTCAAAATAAAATTATGTACTAATTTTTAAAGTCACAAATTTACCATATAAACAATATTTATATTTATTAAATTATAACAATGTTAAACATTTTGTTTAGATAATTTTGTTAGTATAATATTGTAGTATTTGTAATTTTTGTTTAGTAAATTTATTTTATTTTTATTTTTATTAGTGTTAAGAAAATAATATTTTAGTAAATTTATGTTGTATTAACAACATCAAAATTTAATTTAGTAATAATAATAATAGTAAATAGACAAAATTACAAATAATTTTACAATATTAATTAATACAGTAAAATTTATAATCAAACGTTGTGTGATTTACAAATTTAAATAATTTTTTATACTTAAAATTTTTATTTATTTAAAATAAATAAAATTTAATTTAGGCTGTAAGTAATAAATAAAAACATTTTTTGTATGTTTTAATATGATGTTAATGCAGAACGGAATATAAAAACAGTTTAAAATAATAAATGAACTTTCAACATTATATATATATATATATATATATATATATATATATATATATAATATAACGTTTACATATATAGCCATGTTTAAAATATTTTATTGCAAATTTTTTTTTTAATAATATATAAATATACAAATCATCTTATTAAAATAAAAAATATTTTACTTTTACAATTAATTAAACTAATTTTAAATTTTTTTTAACATAATGTAACTGGGATTTGCAACGATTTACGTAAAGTAAAGTAATGTTGTATTTATTTTTTAAGCCACACGTTTACCTTATATATAACATTTTGTTTATTAATTTATTACATTATTAAAAATATTGTTTTTAACATTTGACACAATAGTTTTGTAATTTAGATTATATATATATATCAATATATATAATTTAATTTTTAAAATTATTTTTTGTTACATTATTTTCTAGAACAACATGTTATTAAAAATTATAAGTATAAGTACTTTCAGTTGTAAATTTTGTTACAAAATTTAAGGCTAACAGCGTAAAATGTTTTAATAAGCATTGTGTATAATTAAAATATTTAATGTTTTATATATTAAATTAATATTAAAAATAATCATTTTTATTTAGATTGTAAGTAGTAATTCTTATTTAGATTAAATTATTTATTTTATTGTCACAGTAGAATTTTAATATATAACATTGTAAAAAAATATATATCAGTTTACAAGTATTTTGTTAATAATATCAAATATATAATAAACATACAATTTAAAATTTGAATTTCAGTTTGATTTACTTATGCAATTAATTTTATTTACTATAAGGTCTATAACTTAATAATGTTTTAATTACCAAATAAATTTTTCTTAGTTAGCAATCTTTTTTACAATATTTACCATATTATTATTGTTTTTAGATTATATAAAATAAATTAAAATACAGTCAGTTTAATAGTTTTGTTCTTTATAATATTGTATGTAATGTGTATGTTTTGGACAAAGTTGTGTTAATTATGTTATTATAATATTTACAAATCCTAAACTAATTAGTGTTAAAAACGTAGTTATTAAATTAAAACATATATAACAATTACATAACATGCAATAAATACTTTATTTTAATTATAAAATGTACAATATTATGTGGCAATTAAGAAACAACTATAATTTTATTTATATTTATTGTAACTAATAAACAAAATTACATAAAACATTAACTAATTCATAATCTAAAATTTAGTAAAATCACTAACATAAAATATATATTTTAATATATTTAAAAACGCAAACATAATTAATCTTTAGGGTTAATTAATTGTTTTATGTATAATTTACTACAAAATATTAAATAAGACGCCTTGTGTTTGTAACTACTTGGCTTAGGTGTTTTAGTATGTTTTTGATTAAAATGGTAATATAGTTTTATGCAATCTAAATTTTACTATTATATTAATTTAAACAAATATTTCTTTAAATTTAAATATGTTTATACATATACAAAATATAAAATAAATAACAACAATAATAAAACTATTATGTAGCGATTTTCAAAATTATATATATTTATATTTTAGACCGTGTTATGGTTAAATTAAGTTTTTTATTTAAACAAAATAAGTTTATATATAATTGCAATTAATATTGTGAAATTACAACACATTAATTAATTGTAACACTGGCATAAAAAAATACATTTTAACTTTAAAAAATGTTGTTACATTTTACTAAAAAAGCACAATTGTTTAAATTGGTTAGTAAATGTTTTTACGTAAGGATTATTTATACTTTTTATACATCCAATTTAATATTTGTTGCCTATATATATTGTTCCAACTATAATATTTTAAGTTTGTACCAAAATGCTTGTACACAGGAACTTACTACATTATTCAACATATTAATCCTTTTAAATTAATGTTTTATTAGTCTATAATTAAAAAAAATAAATATTTGAAAAAAATATTGTTTTATTATTTTAGTGTTTTTTCTTTGTAATAAAAAATTAACTAGAATTTCTGTAATAAAAAAAATATAACACGTGATATGTTTTGCTCCTAGATAACAAATTTAACAAAATAATATATTTTATTATTTTTAAGTTAAATAATAAGTTTTTTAACAAATAAAAATTAAATTTTTAATATCTTAAACAAAATAACTAAAATATAATTAAAAACATTATTATACTTTTTAAATCGTTTTAACAAGATATACTGTATTTTAAATTTTAATTCGTACGCAAATATTAATTTTTAACTTAAATTTAGAAACAATAAATGTTTTAAAGTAAAAACCGAAAAAACGTTTTTAAATTAACATTACACAAAAAATCTGTTTTTAAATTATTTTAAATTTGTAATTACTACGGTAACTTTTGAGTATAAACATACTTTTAAAACTGCTTATTTAGTATTAAAATCTTTAAAATAAAATAATGTTTTTTAAATTTAAATTTAAATTTTTTATGATGTAATAAAAGCATAAATTTTGTAATGTAAACCTAAACCTAAGGTACTAAAATGCATTTTTGAATAAATATTTAAAACAAATTAATTAAAAAAATTACTAATTATTATTTAAAAAATGTTATTTGCGATTAGTTATTTTATTAATAAAGGTGTTGTTTTTAAAATATGGTTTTTTGGTTAACTGGGCAGTTTTAAATAAATATTTCTAATAAATATAAATTAACTATTAAATATGTAATATTATTTTAAATTCTTAATAATTATTTTTACAGAAAAACATTAAATAATAATAATTTAAAATTGATTTTTTTAAAAGTTTTTAACACTAATTTATTCAAAAGCTGTATGTTAGTGTGCAAAACAACTTGTCGTTTTACTTGCATTTAAACTATTTATTGACATTAATTTTATTATACGTTGCTCTAATTATTATGTTAAAGATGCAGTTGGTATAGCTAAAATACTTTAACATTTAATAACTTTAATGTAACTAAGACAAATCTATGTAGTTGTAACAATAATAATTATTTTGTTATAATCTTATCCTTGCGCCACTAAGTCTAAAAAACTTAGTAGTTAACAAAATAGTTTTGTATATTATTTGATAATTTTATTTTTATTAATTAAATATTACTCAGCTTTAATTTTAATTGTTTTATTAAAACTAGGTTATGTTGTTTTAATAAAAACATATTAAACGTTCTATTTTACATAATATTTTTATTAATAATTATTTTAATTCTTGTATTTGATTAAAATATATAAATAAAAATAATAGTACTTATTTACAATGTACAATTTTAATCAAATGTATGATTTGTTAAAAAAACCAAAAAAATGTGATTGCACATAAAAACCAAAAATTAAGAGTACAAGTACTCAAACCTGCAGTAATAACAAATCCATATTTTAAAATAATAAACGTTGTAGGAAACTTATAAAAGTAAAAATTATATCACTTACACATTTGCTTAAATTTTTTTAAATTTCTGTAGCATTATGCAGCTGGGTTGTATAATGTTCTATTTAAATTATAGTAAATTTTTATTTTTTTGATAATACTTTTATTTGTTATTATATAACAATTATTGGTTTTAAGTTCTTTTATATTTATATTTTTATAATTTTATTTTATTTTAATTATCTATTTATTTTGTTTAATGTTAAAAATATGTATTTTATAGCCAAATATAATAAGAATGTAGCAACTACCAATTATATTTTAAAAATTAATAATGGTAGCATTAATAAATGTATTATAAAATTGTTTGTGTAATACAAACATTTAGCTGTTTTATGTTAAAAATATTTACCGTTTAAAATAAGTGTAATTAAACTTAGGTAGTAATACATATTTTTTTACAAAAAGTATATTATACTATTTTGTCAGTACAATATTAATAATAATTATAATGCAATTTTGTTATTATATTTATTTGTTTATTATTTTAATAATAAACGTATATTATTGTGTTACAATTAAATTTTAATTTAATCTACAACCAACTAATCTATTTACATAGTTAATGTAAAGAATAAAAATTAAAATATGTTAACCGTAGTACATAATTAAAATTTAGATAAAATTTATTTATTATTTTACAAAGTAAAAAATGTAATAAACGTTTTATTTATGAATTTTTATTAATACAAATTAAATTCAAATAAAGTCAGTTTAAAAATTGGTTTTATTATATATTGTATTTTGTATGTTTGTAACAATGTAGTGTTAATGATGTTAGTGTTAATTTTTACTAAAAATTATTTATTTTGTTTAATTTGTTTTAAGTAATTTTTAAAAAATTAAACTGTTTTAAATAAAAAAAACAAATTACATTTTATAATACAACCATGTAAAAAATATTATTTAAATTATAATTTATTTAATAAAATTTAGTACTTTTATTATTTTGAAAATTACTATTTACTTTATTGGCATTCTTTAATTACTAGAACTAGTTAAATCATTGCTTAAAGTGTTATGTCTAAAAGTAGATAACAAAATTATTATACATTTTACTAACTTTAATTTTAATTTACATATGTCAAATTAAAATTTACTACAATAGCGTTTAAAAATAATAATTGTTTTTTGTAAACACAAATAGCAAAATATTAATAAACATATTTAAAAATTATTTGTTATATAATGTTTTTTAATTAATAATATATTGCTCACTTTTAATTTTTAATACTTTATTATAATTAAGTTATGTTTATTTTAATAAAAAACATGTTTTTAGTGTTAAATATACAAAAATGCAAACTAGTTTAATAAACAAAAAACATTATTACAATAGCAAGACAGATAAAATTAACCGTATAAACTAAATTAAACAAATATACATTATTGTTACAAAATTGAATAATTTCAAGCATATAGAAACAGCATACATACATTATGTAACCATATGTCTATAAAATTATTTTTTTTGTAAATATAAAATTTAAATTAATGCTTTTATTTAAACCATTTATGATTTAAAAATAATTTTAATTTTAACATAGAATGTAAGTTATATTTTCTTAAATACAAAATAAAATTCTACTAATGCGCAATATTTTAATATTAAATTGTAAAATGTGCTAAATAATTATAATGTTTAAATGTATGATAAATTACAATAAAAAATTACATTTTATTAAATAATTATGTTTTATAATTATATATAAATTATTGTTACATTAATAATATTAACAAAAAATATAAAAGTACATACTTAAAATTTATTTTGAATCACTGCGGTAGACTTTTGAATCACTGCGGTGGACTTTTGAATCACTGCGGTACGCTTGCGTGACGTGCTGATCAAAAGTTGCTTATTGTTAACGCGCTTGCTACGTGTCTCGTGGCATTGTTATTTGTTTTTTGGTGTTTTTAGTGTTTGCTGTTTTTTAGTGTTTTTAGTGTGTTTATTGTGCATCCAGTGTTGCCCTATTTTTTTTTAATCGGTTCGATTTATAAATCGTGCCTTTTAAAATAACGTTTTTGGTATTTGTGTCATTTGTGCAACCTGAGTTGTACAGCTGATTGAACAAGTGCGAATTGCATGATTCGTATTTGAAACGTTTTTATTAATTCTTTAACTGATTATCACTTTGCTCTGCATTGTGATATTTGCTTTCTATTTTATTTCAACAGTCATTTCAATTTCTTCCGATTTAATGATGACCTCCCAAACCGCACTTTGTGGAAGACGGGGTGTGGTAAGTCGGTCAAGTCTGGTATGTTTTGTTCTGGGTGTAACACCTGGTTTCATAAAAAGTGTACCGGTGTTTCAGTCACCAATTATACAGATTTAGCAATTAGTAGCGTCGATTTTCACTGCATTAACTGCCTTTGGGTAAAGAACCTTTAAGTCTCCTAACCCAAAGGATCGTTCCATTTCAGAACTATTTAATCTAGTCAGAGAAGTCCAAACCAGTAACTTAGTCCTTAAAAACTTACTCTCCGCACTCCAAGAGTCTGTTTCAATTGTTTCTACGAAACAGGCTGACGATATCAGTTCCTCAAAGACACGAGTAGAATCTTTTTCAACAACAGTCAAGGACTCTTTGCTCCCAACCACAAAAGCCGTCCTTAGACTGTCGCAGGATGAAATTCTATCTGCAGCCAAACAATTTGCTGCTGATAGACGCCGGGAGAATAATTTAATAGTCAGAGGGATCCCAGAGACAGCTACCAACTACAAGGACATTGTCTCTGAGCTGATCAATTCCTGTCTCCCGTCAGCCCCCGTAGCTAAGATAACACGTATGTCCTGTAAGCGTCCCCATACCTTCCCTCCTATCATCGTCAGCGGTACCCCATGCGTCGTTTCTGATATTTTAAGCATGTGGCCATTAATTCGCAAAAATTTTTCTGAGATCCGTCTCCATAAGGACCATCCTACGGCTGATAGGTTGGGTAAATCTCCTGTCTTACCCCTCAGCACTTGTCCCAAACTCGCGGCCATCCCGGTAGTTAAGCTTACCCCTCTTAAGCTAAAGGATACCACTCCCCTTTCCACTGCCCAGGATTTTCTCTTTCCGCCCCGGAGTCGCGTCCCATTTTACCATCGCCTAAAAGAATCAAGACCGTTATTGCCCTCCCCAACCCCGTCCCACTAATATTTTTTATACCAACGCTTTTAGTCTTTCGAATAAACTCACCGAATTAACCAGCCTGGCTAATGATTCTAAACCCCACATAATCGGCATCACTGAAACTTGGTTGTCAGATGATGTACATGATAATGAACTACTAATCCATGGCTACAATATTGTCCGACGTGACTCAAGGGTCTCTAGATGCGGGGTTGTCTCTTCTATATCAAGGATGACATCAGTTTCTCTCCCCTTCCCTTCTTGGACGATTCTGAACATGGATATGATCTTCTCTCTGTTGCGATCTCCTCTCCTCTAAAGAACTCGCCCTCTTCTTTATTCTTTATCGTCCCCCTTCTCTCGGAGTTGCTTCAAACAAGTCCCTTTTCCAAGACCTTCACTCTGTGTTAACGACCAAACATAACTACCATATTTTGATGGGTGATTTCAACGCCCCTTCCATCAATTGGGACTCTCTCAGCTGCTCCTCTAAATCCTTAGATGCCTTGCTTTTCCAATTCAGTATTGAGCACGCACTATACCAACACGTCCGCTTTTCTACCAGGTTTAGGATTGGCAGCTCCCCTCCTGCCTAGATCTAGTTTTTACAAACATAGCCTCGTTATTAGACAGTATTGTCCAACTCCCCCCATTGGGTAAGTGTGATCACACTCTGCTTGCCCTCAAAATCAAGTTTCCGTCACCAATTGTGGGCTATAAGCCACATTCCTTGCCCATTCCTAATTTCCGCAAAGCCGATTTTGTCGGTCTCAAGAACTTCCTGAGGCAAGTCAACTGGGACCCCTCAAATAATGACCTAGATGCTACATATAACCACTTTTGTCAGTCCATCCGAATAGGTATAGAACGCTTTATTCCCTTTCATATCCCTACCTGTTCTAAACCCAAAATCACCCGTTTTATTATTTGTATCATTAAGTCCCGGAATATAGCTTTTCAAAAGTGGAAATCCTCAGGACTCCCCTCCTTCCTCTATCGCTACCTAGACCTTCGTAGTAAATCCGTTGCTTGTCTCAGACGGCTTAAAACCTCAGACTCCATTCACTCCTGAGCAACGCTAAATCGGATAATAGTCTTCTTCAAATTCATCAAGAACAAACGGGGCTACGACATCTCTCTTCCTAAGCTGAAAGATAATACTGGTTCATTTCTACCACTCCCTGAGGTGTGCAACACCTTTGGGGAATATTTTAAGTCCGTTTTCAATCCCGACTTTTCAATCAACTCCCTTCCCGACTCTGCCCTCGATTCCGTTAGCCCTTCCATCACTCCCCATATAGTGTCTAAGTACTTGTCCCAGCTCAAATCAACATCTCGCGGTGCTGACAACCTCTTCCCTAGAGTCCTTAAGGAATGTGCATCCGAGCTCGCTACTCCCCTCACCCACATTTTTACCCGCTCCATTCAGTCCGAGTCTCCCCTGCAATTTGGGAAGCTTAGCTTTTATACGTCCAATTTATAAGTCAGGTTCCAAATTTAAGCCCGATAGCTTCAGACCTATAAGTATTCTGTCTTGTTCCAGCAAAATCCTAGAGAAAATAATAAAATCGCATCTAATGGGTTTCATTACACGTAATAACCTTATCAGCCCAGCTCAGCATGGGTTCATGCCGGGGCGATCCTGTCTCTCCAACCTCCTTGAGTTCACTAAGAAAATTACCCATAGGCTGGAACTTTCACCATCAGTCGACGTTATCTATTTCTGACTTTTGCAAAGCCTTTGACAAAGTTCCGCATTCCGCACTGCTTAGTAAACTCAAAGCCTTTGGTATAGGTCCTCTTCTCTTAAAATGGATACACGACTTTCTTTCTAATTGCCAGTTTAGCGTCAAATTAGGAAACGCAACCTCCCCCCTACCCAGATTACTTCAGGTGTCCCCAGGGATCAGTACTAGGAGGCCACTTCTTTTTGTTATCTATATCAATGATTTGCTCTCGGTTGTTCATTCTGACATCCTTCTTTATGCTGATGATGTCAAAATTTGATGTTCTAACCCTGAGCAATTGCAACAAGATATTGATAACATCCATCAATGGTCTCTTGATAATGCTCTCCCTCTAAACATTTCCAAGTGTAACCATTTCTGTTTCGGGAAATTCTCGGGAATCAGTTCATATTTCCGAGTTCCCAAAACATTACTAAAATTGATACGGTTAAAGATCTAGGAGTTATTTTTAACCCTCCCTCAGTTTTTTGTCCCATCATAATAAAGCGATTCTAACATGTTATCGTCTTACTAAGTTTTTCAGGCGTAATTTGGGATCCTACCGGTTAGCTGTACACAACTCCTCTATCAACTCTGTATTAGGCCGCATCTTGAATACTGCATTCAAGTGACTTCTCTTCTAAGAGCCGATATAGTCAAACTGGACAAGGTCTAAAGAAGCTTTACTAGACTGCCGCGTGCCCTTAAAAGCGTTCTATTTTAAGCGATTGAACCCTCCGCCTTCTTCCCTCTGAAAGATAGAAGACTCCGGGGCGACCTCATCCTAGTTTTTAAACCTCATCAAGTCCGATCAATTTAAGCATATTTTCACAATTTCCAGCGACCCTCGGAGAGGACACCCTCTCAAGCTTCTAAACTCCGCGTCCAATCCGGCATAGGTCTTTAACACTTCTTTTCCTACAGGGTTATTTCCCGCCTGTAATAGCTGGCTCTACACACGTTGTGTTAGCCCCATCCATTCAAGCATTTAAATTGGGATACGACCAGCTTTTTCTTCTTAATTTTACCTAACTCCTTTAACATCCTTTTATTTTTATTTATTCATTTTTGTTATTCATGATATCCGATAACTTTGAACAGAGTACTAAAAGGAGTTTATCTCCTATTTAACTCGTGCATCAACCTGAAACCTGAAACAACCAAATATTTTATTTATGCAAGTAATTCTAATTACTATACAGAGAAAAAAAGATAATATATAATATAATCAGTACATAATTTTAATTTTAATATATTTTTTTTGCTACAATGTATGTTTAGTAATATAAAAAAGAATAAAACCCATATATTGAAAAAAAGTTTATTTGATACCAAGTGGTTTGCTTATGTAATTTATTTTAAACAATATACGGATAATAAAGAAGACTAAATATTTAAATAACTTTTACTATGTAAATTATAATACAATTTTATTTATAATACATAACAAACTCATTTGTAAAATAGAAACGTTACGTACGTTTTTTAGTGTTTATTAATACAAAGTACATTAAAACACGCTAAACTGTAAAGTTGGTTCTGTTAAATATTTTACTCATGTAGTTTACGACAATATAATTTCAAAACAAAATTAATTGTAAATATTACTTTTAAATTGTTCATAAAATGTTTATTTTTTTAAATTAATTTATTTTGTAATTTATTAATTAAATAATATTAAACAAGACAGCAACATATATAAATTTAATACTATATTATGTTGAAAATATTTGTTATGTTTTAATAAATCTAATATTATATAATCTTTTATGTGACATTGCAAAATTAATTGTTTTTATTTATTTTGTACTTAATTATGTGTATACATTACTAAAAATATAATATTTAAAATTGTTAACAAATTTAATCAGTAATTTACTAATATCTATTTTTATTTAAATACATTAAACTGCAAACAATTTAAATTTACAACTAGACGTCTACCAGAACTACTAGAATTAAATAAAAAATTTAAATTAAATTAAACATATATATATATATATATAGTTGTAACAAAATTAATTTATTTTGAGTAAACAAAAAATAAAATAAATACCAAATCCTTGTGTTACTACATAAAAAATATAAAAAATAATTGTTAGTTACCTTATTATTAAATTAGTTGTTGCATTTTATTTTTATCATTTAGTGACATATTGTTTACTTATATTTTTTAGTTTATAAAAACAGTTTATTTTTGTTTTTACAAAGTGCATATTTTTTGTGTTTATATTTAACAAAATATCTCTGTTGTATTATACAATATTCTTAATTAATTATTATTTAAAAAAGATTATTAACCACGGTGCTTAAATGTATTAACACTCAGTCAATATATATATATATATATGTTTAAAAAAATACAAAACTTTTAGAATAACTAAAAAGATTTTAATTGTAAAAAAAAGTCAAGACTGTAGTATTCAAATATTTATATCAGTCAAGCATATGTACAAAATAACAAAATTTTATACTAAACAAAATTAAATTATTGAAAAACAAATAATTATTTTACGCACGCTTTTATTTAAATTAATTTGGACATTTTACACTATAATCTAAAAATTATTTACAAATATTTATTTAAAATATACTAAAACAGTGTAAAAATTTTAAACTAAACTTAACCAAAGTTATTTATTTTACGTTAATAATAAATTATAATTGCAAAGTATTATATATTTTTATATTGAAAAAAATTGTAACAAATGTTAATAATGATAACACCGTTAAATATTTATTAAACTTTTTGTAAAAATTAAAAATGGAGTACGTTTTTATATTATAGCTATTTATTGTTTCTATAATCAACAAAATTTAACTTGCAACGTAAATATGTTTTTATTTTAAAATTATGTACTGTTTCTAAACAAATTAAACGTAATTCAGAGAGTAAGTAATTTTTTGTTTTAAAAAATAATATATAGTTGTATTAGAATAATATTAGTATAGAATATATAAAGTATACAAAACTACATTAATAGTGTTAAACATTGTGCAAACGTTTTGCATTATTTAATGAGATTTTTATATTAATTTACAATTTTAGATACATAATTAAATGCGATTATTAAATTACTTAACAAAAATGTGTTGTATAACTACAATTCATTGATAGTAAAAATGTTATTTTAGTTTTTACTGTTTTAATGTTTTTACGTTTATAGCAGGATATAGAATATATATTGTTACTTAAATTATATATGTACTTGTGACAGCGTAAAATTTAGACAAAATTGCATGTAATAAAATTTATTAATTTTTTGCATTTGACACAAGCAAAATATTTTAAATGTTATATAAATTTTGATTAAATAATATAAAAAAACTAAATAATATTATTTTTTGTTTATTATTCTAAATTATTATTTATGTATTTTGTTGTTAATGTTATATTTACAGTATTACTTTAAAATCATTTAGGCCATTACAAAGTGTTTAAAAATTACATAATAAAGAAAAAATTTATTATTATACCTTGAAAACTATATGTTTAAAATATTAATTGTTTTTGTATTAACAATTAAAAACCTTTTTTATATTAAAGCTATTTATATTCAATATTGAATAATAATAACAATGTTAAAATTATTATCAATTTGATTAAAATATATTTTTTATATAGTTGTCTTAGTATGATATTAATGTACAATAGCATGTAGCTAGTTACATTTAATACTACGTTTTATTACTGTGTTTTACATAACTTTGAAAATGTTTAAATTAATTTAGTGTTACTAAGCATTTAATAAAATACAATATTGCAATAATTATGTAAATAAACACCGTTAAATACTGTGCAATATTGCATAAATTAGTAAGATTTTTAAATTTATATATATTTATAAAACGTAATAAAATACAATTATTATACAGCATATAACAATTCTTTTAGATAACTATAATCTACAAAAAACTATTACACAATGATGTAAACATAAATTTAAAAAAATAAAATTTAAATATTTAGTTTTTACTTTATTAGCAAACAAATTATCTATTCATAACTAATTAAATTATTATTTTAGTTTTTTTATTTTAATTTTTTTTTACATTTAACACCGGATATAAAATATATTTTATTAATTAAATTGCATATTTTTGTGTGACCATGTACAACTTATACATAATATTAAGTAAAAAATATGTTTTAATAGTTTTAATTTTGCTTAAATATAGAGTTATATTAAAATGCAATTGCATAACATAAAATAAAAGCATTGCTTTAATTATTAAACTCACATTATTATTTAATAATTAAAATTATACAGGTTTATTGTAATTAAATAAATATTTACGCTAATTGTTACCTGATATTTATAAAATTTTAAACATGTTTAATTTTTACAGTTAATATTTTTTATATTTAGTTTAATTTTAAATAATTAAAAAATAATAAATTAGTTTAAACTTGTAATCACGTTAATTAAGTTTATTTTAGTTATTTAAAGAAAATGCTAACATAGTTTTATGTATTTTTGATCTAAAAAAAATTAATGTGAACAAATAATATTTAAATTGATTGTTATATTTTTTATATAACGGTTGTTTAATTGTTAAACAAAACAGATTTAATAGTTGTTGTTTTTTTGATTACATTTTAGTATTACAAAGCATAATTTTATGTCCTTATTTTGTAAAAAAATAATTAAACTTTCCGTAATAAAAATAATAAAATACATTGTATTTTGTTTTTTAAGGTAGCAACTTAATAAATTTGTGTTAATTATTTTTTAATATTTAATAAAATAGTGTATTTTATTATTTTTAGGTTAGATAATAATTTATATAACAAATTAAAAATACGTTTTTAAAAATTAATGTAATATTTAAATTGTTTATACAAAATGTAAAGCATTTTAAGTATTAATGCTAATGCAAATATTAATTGTTAACTCAAATTAAACAATAAATATTTTAAATGTAAAAACCAACGCAACGTTTTCAAAGAAATGCTACTAAAAATAATTTTTAAAATAATTTTAAATTCTTGGTCAGTTTGGGAACTTGCAAGTATAAACGTAATTTAAAAATAATTTGTGTACCAATAAAATATAAAAATTATTATTAAACACTTTTTTAATATAAATTAAGTTCGTAATTTAAATTAAATTTTTTCTCATGAGATAACAGCAACTTATGGTACTGAAATGCATTTTTAAATAATAATTTTAAGTACATTATTGAATTTACATTATTTATTAATTATTATTAAGAAAGAGTAAATGCTGGTTATTTATTTATGTGTAATAAGTTTGTTTATAATGTATACTTTTACTAATTTGGCATTTTTATATAAATATATTTAAAAATAAATATTAAGCAATTATCAAGCACTTAACATTATTTTATAGCTTTAACAATATTTTTACAAAAAAAAACAAACTAATTATATGATATATACCAATGTTTTTTTTACTGTAAAAATTATTTTTTAAAGAGTGTACATTGAACATTAACTAAATAAAACAAATACATGTACTTATAACATATAGAGCATATATTTATAAAAACTAAAAAAATTGAAAATTATATAAATAGTTTTGTTTGAACTATTTATTGTTTAAAAAATTAATTTAATTTAGGATAAAAATAATGCTTTGTTTTAATATAAGTAATTTTGTGAGTGCTTTAGTATAAAATAAATGCAAAGCTTAAATAAAAACCAATTTTTACTAATGTGCAATATTTCAACATTAACTAGTAAAACGTGTTCAAAAATTAAAATGTTCAAAAATATAATAGTTTACAATAAAATCACTATATTGTATTAAATAGTAATCTTTTTTTATTATTTTGAAAATTATTATTACATTAATAATATCAACAAAAAATATGCAGTTTATTTATTATTTTTTTTGTTTAATATGCCTTTATTTTATTTTGCTAAATTTATTTCTAGTAAAATTTAACATAATATTAATAATAAACAATTTACAAAACATGCTATAATACCTAATATTGAAATTACCAAAATATGTTTTAATAAGCATTATAAAAAAAATAAATATTTAATTAATTTTAAAAATTAATTTAGTTTGTAAGTAATAGTTTTTATTTAGATAAAATAATATAAATTGTTTTTCTAATATAAATTATTTATTTCTGTAAAATAGGTTTACACATTTTTGATAAAAGTTTAAATTAATTTAAGGTTTTTAAATATATAAAAAAATACCATTTTACAATAATAGTGTAAAAATTAATTTTTAATAATCTGCATTAGTAATATTTTTTTTAATTAATTTAATTTATTTAATATATGTTATAATCAACTTAAAAAAACAAGTATTTTTTTATATAACGCTGTTTTTATTATTTTTTAAATACTCGTTTTATCAAGTAACATGTAGAAAATTAGTAAAAACATTATAAGCAAAAAAAAATTAATTTTAGTTTTACATACAATTAACTGCTTAATTATGTAACTAATTGTAAACCTTATACAAAGTATAAAGCAAAATAATTATTTAATTAATTTTAGTACATAAATTAAGCGTAGAAAAGTTTTATATTAAACAGTATACTATTTTATAAGTTGTAAACGGTAAATAATACAATTTAAATTTAGATAAAATTAACTTAAGTGTTGGCTTTATTATATATTGTACTTTTTTTGTTTGTGACAATGCCGGGACAAAATTAATGTGACTAATATTTTTTACTTTTACAAAGGGTATAATGTTAAATTGTTGTTAATACAATTAAGCAACAATCAAATAAACTTATTATAAATTTAAATTTACAAAAATTTAAATTTGCTAAATGAACAAAAAAACGTAATCTGAAAATATTGCAATTAACTAAGCGTATAAAGTATATTAAACAAACAAAGTTGAATAACGTGGATTAACCACAAATAACATATATACATAATGTAATTATATAAAATATATGTTTATACATTTATTTTTTCTTTAAAACAGTTACAACTAAAATAATGGTTTTTATTTGAACCATAAATAGTTTAATATGATTTTAATTTATTTAAGCATGTAAGTATCGCCTTTTAAAAATTAAATGCCTTAGTATTAAGAAAATACAAAGAATAAAATAAAAACCAACTTTTACTAATGTGCAAATTAATAATAAATTAATAATATCAATAAAAAATATAAAACTTAAAATGTCTACCAGAACAACTAGAATTAAATAAAATATTTAAATAAAATTAAACATATGTATATATATATATATACTTGTGACAGAATTAACTCATTTTAAGTAAAAAAAGCAGTAAAAATGTATATTATATATTTATAAATACCAAATCCTTGTGTTACTACATAAACAATATAAAAACATAATTGTTAGTAACCTCATTACTAAATTAATTATTACATTTTTTTTTATCTTTTAGTGATGTATTATTTACTTATGTTTATCAGTTTATAAAAACAATTTATTTTTATAAAGTGCATATTTTTAGTGTTAATATTTAACAAAATATCTCTGTTTTATTATACAATATTTTTAATTAATTATTATTTAAAAAAAATTATTAACTACCAAGCTTAAATGTATTAACACTCACTCAATATATGTGAATTTAAAGAATTACAAAACTTTTAAAATAACTAGAAAATCTTAACTGCAAAAAAAAATTAAGACTATAAAATTCAAACACTTATATCAGTTAAACCTATGTACAAAATTACAAAATTTTATACTAAACAAAATTAAATTATTAAAAAACAATTAAATATTCTACGCACGTTTTTATTTAAATTAATTTGAATATTTTACATTATAATACAAAAATGCTTTACAAGTATTTATTTAATGTATATAAAACAGTGTAAAAATTTAAAACTACTTTTAACTAAATTTATTTATTTTACAATAAAAATTAATTATAATTGCAAAACATTATAAATTTTTATTTAAAAATTTTGTCACAAATGTTAATAATAATAACATCGTTAAACAATTGCTCAAATTTTGTTTAAATTATAAAATGGTGTACGTTTTTATATTATAACTATGTATTGTTTATATAGTTAGCTAAATTTAACTTGCAACGTAGATATGTTCTTATTTTAAAATTATGTGTTGTTTTTAAATTAATTAAATGTGATTTAGAATGTAAGTAATCTTTGTTTAAAGGAATAATATATGGTTGTGTCAAAATGATGTTAATATAAAATATAACGAAGAATCAACCGTGCAATAATTTTTTATAATTTTAATAAATGTTTAAATACATTAACTTTAATAATATATAATTGTATACAAAGTTACATTAATAGTGCAGGAATTAATTGTTAATACTGTGTAAACGTTTTGCATTACTTATTACAAATTTTGTATTTATTTACAATTTTAAATACATAATTTAATGCAATTATCAAATAACATGACAAAAATGTGCTATATAACTATGATTTATTAATAATGAGATTGTTAATTTAGTTTTTACCGGTTTTATGTTTCTATGTCTATAGTAATATATAGGATATATTTAGTTACTTGAAGTATATATGTGCTTGTGATCGCGTAAAATTTACACAAAATTAAACGTAATAAAACCTATTGAATTTTTTGCATTTGACACAAACAAAATACTTTAAATGTATTTAACTACTTATATTATTTTTAACTAAATAATATTAAAAAAATATAGTAATATTTATATTTTAAATTTTATTACAAATTTTATTTACAACAATATTGCATTAAAACAATTTAGCACATTACATAGCTTAAAAAATTAAATATAAATTTGTTTAAGTTTAATTGTTATACCTTGGCAACTAAATGTTTGATTTATAGAAGATATATGTTTTTGTATTATAGAATAAGTACATTCAAAAATTTTATAGCAATATTTAATATTGTTAACATTCTTGGAATTATGATTAAATGCGTAAATGCTTTAGATAACTCTGGTAAACGTCTAAATTAATTTAATGTTGCAAAACATATAATTTATTACAATACTACAATAATGTTAAAAAAAACAGCGTTTAATACTGTGCAATTATGTTGCATAAATTAATAAAATTTTTAAATTAATTTATATTTTTAAATACATAGTAAAATGCAATTTTTAAACAACATAATACAATTCTCCTTTATGACCATTATTTTTTTACAAACCATGTTTAAGGCAATTATATAAAAATAAATAAATAAATATAGAATTTATTAATTAATAATTAAATTAATATTTTTCTTTTTATTATTTACAATATTTTACGTTTAACGCCGGATATAACATTTTTTTCACAAATTATATATTTACTTGTGATCGTGTAAAGTTTATGCCCTTTAGACAAATCAAATATTTAAAATTGTATTTAGCTATTTGTAATGTTTTAATTAAATTTTTTTTTTAAATCTATGTAATTATAAAAAAACAATTATTATATTTATTTTTTATTATAAAACTTATTTTTAACAAGATTGCATTAAACATAGATATTTAAGTCTTTTAATAAATGCTATAATATGCAGTTATTTAAAAAGTCATATTTTTATATACCTCTGTTTTGATTACTTTGTTTTAAATTATTTTTACAACAATAATATAATAAAAAGTTACAAAATGTAAAATTCAATAAAAAAAACTTTAGTTTTATAAACAATCAACTGTTTTAGTTGTGCAACAAATTGTATACCTTATAGAAAATATAAAGTAAACAATTAATTTTAGTAATTTTAAAACGTAAATTGTACTTGGATATAAAATTAAATTTAGTTATAACTATTTTACAAATTGTAAATTGTAAATACGTTTTGGCGGGCCCTCAAATGGCTGCGCCACGTTTCCATAACACCGGAATTAAATACTTTTTTACCGTTAATTTTTTTAATATTTTTTAAATATCTAAATATTGTTATATGTATAAATCAATTTTTTATCATTTTTTTATTAAATGGAATCAATCAGAATAAAATTCAACAGAAATACGTTTTTGTCCCTATAATCCCAATTTTGAACAATGTCCAATTTTAATTTCAAGCAGTTTTTCTAACACACAAATTTCATCTTAGTGGTTTTCAAAAAGCTTTGAAATTAAAATTACCTAATGAGATGTATCTACCGCTACTACTGTCATTTAACTGCAGGTCAATACTTGATAAAATTTTTGATCTACGATCTCTCTTGACAAACAAATTACATATAAATAGCTGTGTAATATTAATCCAAGAATCATGGTTGAATATACATCTTGAGAATAATCTTATAAAACTAAATGGATTTTTCATATTTTGATTTGATCAAAAACATTGCACAAAGAAACGTGAGGGAGGCCTTATTACATACATTAATAAAGATCTTAAATCAAAATTTGAATACTTGCAAATGGAGTTGAATGCTTAATTGTCAACTGCAGAAATAAATATGTCTCACTGTAAAAATATTGACATTATAAATGTTTACATAACGCCTTCTGCTATCACTGTGGAAATTAATTGTTTCTACGATTAGCTAATTGATTATCTTATGTTGACGAAAATACTCTAATCATATTAGCTGGTGATTTCAATCACGCGAATACTAACTTATTTATACTAATTGGTTTCACTAATCTAGTTACTTTTTCTACGAGACTTCAAACACAACTAGATTACATTTTTACAAATGCCCCTGACTATTTTTCAGTAAAACAACACGCGCCTCTTTCAACATCTGACCACTCCATTATTCGTCTGCTTCCAAAAATAGACTCGAAGTATTATCATTTAAAATATTTGAAGCCTATTTTTAAATCACTCATATATGTGCGAGATACATCAACTTTAAATGTAGCATTACTTAAATCCGCACTATTGAACATTAATTTTAACAATCTTAGCCTAAATGATGCTACTGTACTTTTTACTGATCTTGTTAACACTTATATTAACAAATATTGTCCAGTAGTTAAGGTTGAGATTATAAACAACAATATTTCTTCATTATATCTTAAAAAGCTTAGACAAGAAAAAGAGGTAGCATATAAATCTAGTCAATATACTAAATTAAAAAACTTAAACAAATTCAACTGGAAATAAACGAACTTAATAACTATGCTAATAATCATTTTCAATCAAATCGTGATTCATAATCTATTCGGAAAAATATTAACGAAATTTTTAAGAAATCAAAAGCAAATCAATTTAAGATGGATGCTAAAGAACTAAATGATTACTTTACTTCAAATAACTCAAATATATCAGAATTTAATCAATTAACTAAAAATTATTCAGCACCTATTATCAACTTTAATATTCAAAAAGTAATTAACAATTGTAAAGCAAGCACTTCACTTGGACCTGATGGAATAAGCTGCAATTGATTAAAGCTCTGCATGCCGGAAATTGCTCCATCACTATCTACAATAATAAGCAAATCTATTATGAATTGTGAAGTACCTGATACTTGGTGTATCTCACGAATCACACCTATTCCAAAAGTTTCTGTCCCATCAACAAATCCAGAACACTATCGCCCAATTGCTTGCACCTGTGTTTTTAAAATTAACTGAGAAAATAATACTCAACGACGTTAGGCCTATATTGAACATTAGTAATGATCATTATCAATTTACTTATAAAAATAATTATTCTACTGTGTAGCCTTGTTTAAATCTGTTTTCAATAGCATATCAAGAGAAACATTAATTAAACGTCTTGAGCTACTTGATACGCTCAACCACATTTTAAACTGGCTACAAAATTATTTCTCATCAAGAAAACAATATGCACACATTTGTTGTAATACATCAGAGTCAACAGAAAATAATAATGGCGTTCCACAAGGTGCAGTACTATCCCCGTTTTTATTTTTACTGTGCGTAAATCCATTGATAGTGCCGAAGCCATCATTTTGTTTAAATTTGCTGATGATATGGTATTGTGCACAAAGGTTTTTTTTAACAATAATCAAAACAATATAAACAATTTTATTAATAAAATTGAAAAACGGTCTACTAACTTTGATCTCTATTTAAATCCATTAAAATGCAAGTTTACTAAATTTACAACAAAGCGTCCAAAAGAAACAATGGAATTAAACAGAACATTGAAGTTAAATCAAACAAATATATGCACTTGTAACAAAATCAAATATTTTGGTGTACACATAAATAGCATACTTACCTGGTGTGATTATGTAAAGCATATTTTTTTTAAAACCAAATCCTTATGTTACTATATAATAAGATTTAAAAAACTAAATGTTAACAATTATATTATCAAATTGTTCATTACATCATGCTTTTATTTTTTGATATTACATTGCTCACCCATATTTTTTTCTGGTTTATTAAAACAAGATTACATTATTTTAAAAAGATGCATATCATTGGTATCAACATCTTCAGGAATCAAATATGTTATCTTATTGAATAATATTGTTGATAAACATTTTAAATCTTGCATACAATTAGCATCAAGGATTGAAAATAATAACAATCACCCGCTACATGCAGCTTTTAACAAATTTAAAGTTTTTGGAAAAACAAGAAAAACTTACCTGCACATAAAAGCCAAAACTAATCAATACAAACATTCATGTCTGCCCTACTTATCCAGAGTATTAACCAATCCAGAATCAAACAAAATTGATCTACTAAGAAACCTATCAAAGTAGGAATTGTTCCACCTACGCATTTATTTAAACTAATTTGAACATTTCACAATACAAGTTGTGCCTTATAATGACTCATTCTATGTACAGCAATTTTAAATATTGAAAAAAAATCACATACATACTATAAAGACTATATTTATATTCATTAACATATGACATTCTATTTCATTTTGATCCCATTATTTTACTGGCTACTTTTTTTATATTGATGGTAAAAATGTATTTTATGCTGAATGTATCTCTAGTAAGGTATTAAAGCTTAATAATAATAATAATAATTATTATTATTATTATTATATATTTTTATTGGTATAAATTAAATTTAGATAAAATGAACTTAAGTGTTAGTTTTACCTTGTATGCTTGTAACTATGCCGGGACAAAACTAAATGTAACTATTAATTTTTTTATATATTAGTTAATGCATAGTATTAAAAAAATGTTAATTATATTAAACAACATTTTACTACATTTATTATAAATGTAAATGTATAAAAATGCAAATTGGTAAAATTAACAAAAATGAGTACAACCGAAGCAATAAAGTATTCAACTCCTAAACTTATAAATGTTAAAAACGTAGTTATTAAATTAAAACATTTAAAGCAATTATATAACATACTTTAATTATTAAACGTAATATATTGTCCAATAATTAAAATTATAATTATTTATTATAATTTAATAAATATATACATGAAATGTTAACTAACTCGTAATCAACATAAAATATAACGTCAAATATTTTAAAAAATGCCAAACATTTTTAATTTTTAGAGTTAATAAATTGTTTTATATTTAATTTTGTACTTGTAACCATTTTGATTAGGGGTTTTGTTATGCTTTTAGATATTAATAAAAAAATCATTTAAACAAATATTTTTAAAAATTTAAATATGTTAATGCATGTTAAAGTTTATTATACAAAAAACGGATATTATTAAAATTAAAAATATTAAACAACATTTTTTTTTAAATTATTTTTATTTTAGTTTATATTATGTTTAAGTATAGTTTTTTATTTAAACAAAATTAATTTATATACAACTACAATTAAATTTGTTAGATTATAATATAAATTCTCCGCCTAGATTGGATCAGAAATAATTTAATCTAGCCAGTCCAAAGCCTGGATAAAAGAAAAGGGTTTAAACGCAAGATTAGCAACCTAGCCTCTGTAAATAATTTATACTGCTACGGAAACAATAAGAAGTCCCTATTTCGGAAAACAACGGCAAAAAAATAATCGCGCGTATCTTGATGACAGAGTTACACAATTAAAAGGGTTGAATGAAAGCCGAAAGAAAGCTCAATTTTTAATTTGCTGAATCTTTAATACCAAAACCTTAACCAGTGTTGGAACATGGAATGTGCGCACACTTTTTTGTACTGGACAATTAGAACAAGTCCTTCAAAAAATAAAAAAGTACAAGTTAGATATTTTGGGTATTAGCGAAATGCGATGGAAGGGCCAAAGTCATTTGAAGAGTAGAAATATATTAATTTTATATTCTGGACATAAAGAATATCATGTTAATAGAGTTGTGTCATAAGTTGAGTAAAAATGCTGCTAAGCTATAATTGGATAAAAAACCTGTGAGCGACCGTATCATTTCAGCTAGATTCAACACCAGATTTGCAAAAAATAATTGTGCAAGTATATGCCCTACTGAGGCAAACAGAGAAAAACCAAAAAATATATTTTTTATGAATCACTGAATTAAATCAATTTTATTGATTTTATAAAAGCTTTTGACAGTGTTCATTGATAATCTTTGTGTAAAAATGTTAAGTTTTACGGAATACCGTTGAAATATGTGAATATTATGCGTTCGCTATACCAAAATTCAACTTGCTGTGTTCGAACAAAAAGTGGTCATACTGCTATGTTCGAAATTGTCACGGGAGCACGTCAAGGATATATTTTGTCACCGTTTTTGTTTCTTCTGGTAATTGATTTTTTTATGACTCGATCCATGAATAATTTGTCTCATGGTGTCAAATGGAACCATGGGAGATTAACAGATGTGGATGTTGCAGAGAATATTGGTCTACTCAGTAAAACTCCAGAAATGATGCAAAATATAACAACATGTCTCAGTGATATCAGTTCTCGTATTGGCTTACGGATTAATTGTTCAAAGACAAAAGTGTTGTGCACCAAGTCAAGCAATGATTTGCCCATCAAAATTAGTGAACGAAATATTGATACTGTTGATTCCTTTACATATCTGGGAAGCATCATTGGTAAAGACGGACAAACCAAAATTAATTTTAAAGCCAGACTTGGAAAGGCAATAACAGTCTTCAATAGACTCAAATCAATATGGTCATGTTCTTCAATTCGCCTAAAGACAAAACTTCGTTTGTACGCATCAATAATCATTCCTACAGCAATATATGGGAGTGAAACGTGAAAGCGAACGGATAAGATTGATAAGATTGTGGATGTTATTCATCGCCGGTGTCTTAAAAGTATTTTAAAAATTACCTGGCGCAATCACATTTCAAATGATGAGATCATGAGAAAAACTGACTCTCGTTCACTCCATGACATCATTACAATTAGACGAAGAAAGTTATTTGGTCAAATTCTACGTTTACAGCCCAGAATAGACAACTGTAAATGGTAAAAGAAAGGTTGGTAAACCACAGAAAACTTGGCTAAGAACTATTCGGGAAGATCTAATTGAAATTGAATGTTTTATAAGCACAAATAAAACGTTTGACAGAATGTTTAAATACATGGAACATTTTGTTGTCTTATGTTCTCTTTAAACTACAAGACTTTAATGTTAATTTTTGCTGTGATTGTTATACTATTGCCCTATGCTTATTTTTTAAAGCAAAAAGGTTTTGTAATAAAAAAGTAATAAAAAATAATATAAATTATTATTTTTATTAACAATTGTATCTCTGGTATAAATAAATTACATTTTGGCAAAACAAATAAAAAAATATTTTAACACAAAAATAATATTGTTTAAATAATTAATATATTTTTGTCTATAGTGGTTATTTAATACTTTACACAAAACTGATTTAATAGCTGTTGCTTAACTGTGTTGTTTTAACTGTAACATTTTAAGTTTGTACAAAAGTGGGTATACACAACAACTTGTTTTATTGTTTAATATTTTAATCGTTTAATATAAAGTAAAAACTGTAAATACATTTTAATTATATATTTTTATTAGTACAAATAAAATGTAGATAAAATAAATTTAAGTATTTAAAGCATTGGGTTTTCTTCATAATTCCAAATAAAAATATAAGAAGACGTAAACTGTGAGATAAATTCATTTCGTATATTTTTATTAGTCACAAACATATAACATTTTAGTATATATATATACAAAAAAAGGGGGATACAGATAACATTTAAATTAGTACAACTCCAATATTTACACACAAACATTACGCCCAAGCTAAGTTTAATGTAGTGACAAATTGTTTTTGTACACACAAAACAGGTTTCAACGTTAAATGTAAACAGATTTGAAAATTTTTAACATGTTCAAAGCTGGAGAAGTAGTTAGCACTTTAAAACAATTTTTAAAGTTGATTTGATGTTTGGTTTGCAGTAAGTGACGTAATATGGAGGATGTAGATAAGTGTTCATTTCCATTTGACCTCTTATTGATCCAATTAGGAATGTGTTCTTTAGCCCAATTAAATAAGCGACGCATTGTCCGACCAATGTACTTGTCACCGCAACTGCAAGTAAACTGGTAAATGCAATGTGAAGCGGAAAATGTGTCTTTAGCCGTTTTAATGTTAGGCAAAGGGAAACCTTTAGTAGTAAACAGCATTGTTAGTTAAATCAATAGAAAGATCCTTTTTATGGCTGTTTTAAGACGGATTTTGAGAAGGTTCATAATGTCATTTCCTTTAAATAGTAGCCTTAGGTAAGCTGGCTTCTTTGCATTATTGTTTGAACCGGGATTTTCGTATTGTTCGGCATGGTATTCAATGAATTTTAGTAAATATCCATTATTGATTAACAGTTGTTTAATGATTTTCCTTTCTTAATCTATTGTGTCGTTAGAACAAATTTTTGTGCACGGTTGAACAGTGTTTTGACAAATGCACGTTTGTTTTAAACTGATTGAAAGCTTGTATAGTGTAAATATTGATTAGTTCCAGTAAGCTTGTGTTAAACTCTACGTTGAAGCGATCCGTTACTTCTCCGAAAAATTAAAACATCCAAAAAGTTGATTGTATTATTTTCTTTAAATTCATGTTTTGTTTTTATGTTGGATGAGTTTTGTTTAAATTTTTGAAGCAGTTCATTAAGGTCTTGTTTGTTGTGAGCTACTACAAATATGTCATCCATATATCGTTTATATATGGCTATTTTTTCTATTAATGTTTTAATTTGATGTTCGATTTTTGATAAAAAGATATTTGCCAGTGCGGGTCCTAATAGACTGTTCATGGCTACACAGTCTGTTTGAATATAAGACTTGTCATTAAAATTGAATTTGATATTTTGGGTGCAGAGCAAAATTAATTTTTTTAAATATTCAACAGGAATTATGGTGTTAATTTCATTTGACGCTATGTAGTTACCTTTTTAGTCTACCGTTTCTTCTAGCGGTACATTTGTAAATAGTAACTTGATGTCAATTGAGGCCATTGTTTTGTTGCATGTGTTGAGTTTATCTATGTCACTACATTACTACGTCACTACATTATTACGTCACTACATTGAACTTAGCTTGGGCGTAATGTTTGTGTGTAAATATTTGAGTTGTACTAATTTAAATGTTATTTGTACCCCAACTTTTTTCTTTGTATACATATACTAAAATGTTATACGTTTGTGACTGACAAGAATATACAAAATGAATTCATCTCACAGTTTACGTCTTTTTATATTTTTATTTGGAATAAATTTAAGTGTACGTTTTATTGTATATTGTACTTTGTATGTTTGTGACAATGTCGGAACAAAACTAAATGTAATTATTAATCTTCAAATGTGTGTCTATTTTTTTAAATTATTATAAATTGTTGATGACTATAGTAACATATGGGTATAAACATAAATTAAAAATTATTGTTTTTTAAATTAAATAATAAAAAATATGTTAATAATTAATTTTTTTAATATGAATTATTTTTTTTAAATTTTAATTAAAACTGCAACTTAAAGTACTGAAATGCATTTTTAAATAATAAAATTAATTACATTATCTAAAAAATAAATAATTTTATTAAAACAATTTACTGAATGGTATTAATTAAATTTATTTTAGTATGTAAGTAATGTTTTTTTTAAATTAATTATTTTTATAGATATTTTGGTATAAAGTAAATATAAAACATAAACTAAGAAGCAACATCTACCAATGTGCAATATTTTAACATTAATTAGTGTTTATTAACTAAAATGTTTAAATATATAATACATTACAATAAAATAACTATATTTTATTTAATAACTGTATTGTTGCAAAGTACTGTAACATTTGGTCTTGTTAAATAATTAAAAAGTATAAATAAAACAAATTATTCATACAAAATTAAACCTTTTGGCGTAAACGTTAATAGTAATCGTATATACATTGATTGTATAGAACAAATATATATTAAAAAAAACATTTTCTGTTACATTTAAAAAAAACTTGAAATCCTAACTGTTGTAAACTACATTATTAATAGTATTTTGTTTTTTATTTTGTTATTTAATGTTATTTTGTTTATTTGTAATTATTTTCTGGTTTATTATAACAAACTTTTGTTGTTTTAAAATAATGCGTATTTTTCAATTTAAAATTAACAAAAAAAGATTTATTTTTTATTTAATATTTTTATTAATTAATCGTAATAAATAAAACATAAAGTTTTTTAAATAATTGGAAAAACCTATCAGTAGATAAAAACCAAGACTAATTAATAGAAATACTTATGTTTTGCTATGTATTGCACAGATTTAAAAATGATGTCCTATATAGTGTATAAAAGTACTTTTGTAAATAATTACGTTGTTTATAGATAAAACTGAAAAAATATTTTAAATTGTAATTTTTTTAATATTTTTTTATAAATTTTGTACAGTTTACAACAAAATAATAAAGGCATAACAACTTAAGACCATACTCCTTATATTGTTAAACAAGCACTTATATGCACTTACCTACTGCTACAATAGTGTTGGTTAAACAAGTAATTAATTTTAATTTAAAAAAATATAAGATAAATAGGTGTTCTACGGTTGTAATTTTGCAAAACTATGTGGTTTTTAATTCAAAATTATATTTAACTTAAATTTTGTGTTACATCTATATGTTATTAATTACATTATAAAGTTATTTGTTACATTTTAATGTAATTATCTAATATTATATTGTATATTTATAATTATTTTGGTTTATTAAAACAAAATTATGTTGTGTTAACAAAATACATATCTTTGGTGTTCAAATCAGTAGAATTTAAACACTGCACACAAAAACATAAAGTAATTAATACAAATACACATGTCTGTTATAAATTTATACTAAATTTATACACTATACGTAGTATAATGTAAAATTTGTTTTTTGTATTTTCTAGTATATAATTTCATGTTGGAATTAATAAAATAATAAACAGTAAAATATATTTGCAAATGTGAACTTTTTATATTATTTTTTATACGTTTTTATAGTAATTTAATATAATTTAAAATAAAAAAACCTAAAAACAATTTTTGTAAATATAGCATTTTACATATTTGCAACATTATACTGTTCGGAAAAAATTAGGTTTAAATACCAACGTTAAAAATTGTGTTTATAAAATATTAATTTTTATAAATATATTTAAATTGCATTTTTTTAAAAGAAATAAAAATCAACAATTTAACAAAATAATTACATTTTTTAAAATATAATCATGTATTATTTTTTTTAAACAATATTTATTTTAAAATTAAATAAATAATATTTAATACATTATATAACATTTTAAAATTAACTTTAAAATAATAATTCGTTTTACCTTAATTATTTACGCAACTAATATACACTTGACGGAATACAATATAGAAATACATATAAAAATTTTTCTAGATATTAGTAATAATAACAATTTATTTAATAACATTTTTGCAAACGTTTTGAATTTAATAAATGTACATATTTAAAATGTGTATTGTTTTAAAATAAATTAAATTTAACATAGCCGGTAAGTAATGTTTTGTAAATTTAAGTAATTATTATAATTGTGTTATTATTGTATTAATGCAAAATGTATTGTATAAACCAATTTTTTATTTTGTGCAATTATTTTAAATAATGTACTTAGATGTTTAAATTATTAAACATTTTATTATGACACAATATTATAACAACATGGCATTATTTTATTACATATTCATGTTTTTCTTATTTCTTTCAAAATTTTTTAACATTTATATAAAACATAAAAAATACGGAATTAAAAAGACAATTTTTATTTCTGCCTACAACCAAATAATTTACTAATGCAATTAATTTAAACAATATGCAAAGTATTTAAAAAATATATTCTTTATTAATACATATTCCAAAACCGTTTTTGCTAATTTTTTGGGCCGTACAATTAGAATTTAACAAAACATTTTTTGTACAATTGTAATGTTGTTATCAAGTAAACAAGAGTTATTTTTATGATCTCATTATTTAAAATGTTATTGCGCCAAGTAATCTTTAAAACATTTCTAAAACACCAGAGATAAATCTTATTTTTATGTTTTGCTCTTACATAACATTAAATAAATAATTACACTTACATACTACAACATTATTTTTATGTTTGAGCATTTCTGCAATAATTTTGTTGAAATTGTTTTGCTTTTTGGTTATTAACCTTTTAATTGCATAAATCACTTTATTTACAGAAATGTTGTTAATACTTATTACCCGATTTTTAGTTACATTTATACTATTATTTTTTGCAAATTTATAAATGTATTTAAGATTAGTTATTTAACTTTTTTTTTACATCCTTAACTTATTTAAATAATTATTTATTATTTGTTAAAAGTAAACAATTATATATTGTTTATTGACACTTGTTTTGCACTTTTATACAGATTCTAAAATTATTTTTGCTACTGTTTTATCTGCATCTTTGCGTTTGTTTTTCAACCAGATTTTGTTACCTGCTTATCTAATCTTGTATACAAATTTTTAAATATTTTGCAAATACCAAGATTGTTTATTTAATTTTTTACTAATTTTGTTTTTTTCTATAATCTATTTGATTCCAGAAAACAAATAAAATTTATTGTATGTTATAAACCGATATATTCATTTGTAACATTATTAAAAAAATTAAAAATTTTAGCAACTATTTACAATTAATTTTATTTATTAAAAACAAATTTTTTGACAATATTTATTAAAAATCTTTATAGAATATTGTTAAAATACGTACATAATATGTGTTTTTAAAATAAAGTTTATGTTATTGTGTTTGATTAAAAAGTGTTCATAGTGGTAGTTTAATATTGTTATAGGATTATGTAAAGAATGTATTGTGTTATTGTTTTTTAGTAATTGAATTTATTATAATATAATACATAAATAAATTGTTTTATATTTTAAATAAAAGTGTAACAAGTTAACAAACTTTACAATTAACATTTGTTTACTAAAAAATCATAAATAATGCAAAATATGACAAGTTTCGGTATTATTTGTTTTTTATTGGCTTATTGGCTTAGTTTTTTAAAAAACAAAAATGTTCTACATTAAATTAAAAATTTATTTTTATTAAAACTACTAAAATTATATTAATACTATTAACTCCTTTACAAATCTTGTAAAAATCATAAATTAATTTTAAAATCAGTCTTGGAAAAAACGGTGTTTTATATACTCAAATCAAAATAATTATGTTTTTTTTCATTTGCTTTAAAACAAAACATTGTTTGTATGCATTAATAATTATTGCTGTGGCAATAAATAAAAATAAAACGTAGAAACAAACCTAAAAAATTAATAACATAATAATAGTATGCACAATCACATTTAAAAAAATAAAATTATAAAAATACTAACTTTTTTCAACACATGACATAATTACAGTTAGTTAAAAAGATATTTAATCAAATTCAAAATTTATTGTCAAATAAACCAGCACAAACAGTTCTAGAATTAACAATTTAAAATAGTAACTAAAAAATTGTTAAATCACTGGAAATAAGTGTTATATATATAGCTATTTTAAAACTTAACGCAACAATTTTATTTAATTTGTTATTTTTAATTGTTTTTTTGTCAAAATAAATAATAACATTTAAAAATAATGTCAATTACTTAACAGTTTCTTTATAGATACTTACAAATATTTATTTAAAAAAACTGAGTTGATCAAAATAATATATTGTAAAAACTAATTTTATATAAACGTGGATAGTAAGTAGAAGTTACATAAGTTTTATAATAATTAGCCTTTGATTATTTTGTGTGCTTAATTTCATTAAAAATAAACAATAAATAATTCTTAAAATTAATGTCAAACGCAGATTTAGATTTGCTCTAATTTTTAAATTGTAACATTATTAAAATAGACAATTAATTATTTTAGTCAATATAAATAAATAAATAAAAACATTTTTTTTAAAACTGAACATACAAATTTAAAAACTAATCAAATAAATTAATAATAACGTTTTATCATAAGATTTTGTTTATTTACTAGTTTTGCTTTTTAATTGCATTGTTTGGAAAATAAACAATAATAATAAAACATATTTTTACGTTACTAAAAATGCACATCGTATCAATAAATAAAGTTTAATAAAAATATTTACCTAAAAAATTAGCAAATTTTTTTAAAGCTAACCAAATTATAATAATATAGAAATCAATACGGATAGTAAACATATTGTTATAAAATTAAAAAACTTATAATTAACCTACTTCAGAAATAAATAAAAAGTAATTTCAACAATTTTACTTATTTCGGAATAAGTGACAAAGCAAATGAATTTGCTTTACCGTCTCAATCACCAAAGGTCAAGCCATTTACTACTAAACAAATATAATAGATAATTATTTTGTTAACAATGGAGTAAACAATACTTGTGTTATTAACTTTTTGTACACTTTGTTAAAAAAAGAATGATTTAGAACAAACTATTTAACTACAAAAACAAAGTATTGTGTGGGTCCAGTTTTCAAAAACACTTTATCTTGGTTGTTTAAAAACAGCCTATTTTTAAAAAGCAATGTATTTGTTTTTGTATTAAATATAATTAATTTATTAAATAAAAAATTATATTTGGTAACTTAAAATTGTTTTAACTATAATGTATGTTTTTTATTATAAAATGCAACACATTTACACCGTGGTAAAACTATTTTCTAGAACAATGATCTAAATCATATGTCCAAAATTGTAACGCCATAATAATTTTAGTTTAATTTATTTGCATTATATTTACATTTAAACAGTTTATAGAGTAATATATATATATATATATATATATATATATATATATATATATATATATATATATTAATCATTTACCACCTAACAATCTGGACGTAAAAATTATTAAATTCTTTAAAATATACTAAAACGAACATTAGTAAACATACTGTAATTAAGGATTTATGTGAATTTAATTGGTTTGTTGTGTTAATTTGAAATAAAACAATAGTATATTAACACTCTTATTGACAGTATTTTAAAATGACTAAATCAGGTTGTTTAAAAAAATGGCAATTACATAAACTATTAATTTTTTTAATTTTTAAAAATGTTTTTACTGTTTTGGTAACTGAAAAAAACTGAATGTAATTTGCATTTTTTAAATTGTGCCAATTATTTTACTTTAAATTCAATTTGCAACAATTAATATTTTGAACATTTTTTATTACTTACAGTATATATGTATATATAATTATAGTTTTTATAAATTTATTATCTAGTATTGTATATTTTATAATGGAAGTAATGTTTCTTTTTTTGTTATGTAGTTGATAGAGACGTTTTAGTTAATTAATAATTTTTTGCCTTAAATCTTGTGAAAGTTAAAATATGTATATAATTATTTTTATAACTAAATTTTATTAAAAACATAACACGGCATTTAATAACTAACAGTAAATGTATTAATGTTTAATTTATTTAATTTAGCAACCAATTATTTACATTTAGTACAACATTGTCAATTTTTACTTTTTAATATATTGTTAAAGAGCTGCTTTTGCTAATTTTGTTAAATAAATTTATTATTTCTGTATAAAATTAAAAAAAAGGTTTTATATTAATTCTATTATTTAAAAAAATAAATTAACTGTACTTCAGTGTGTAAGTAGTTCCTGTTTAAAATAATATTTTTCTAAATAAACTGTTCTTTTTATTATGCCAATATAAAATTAATGCAAAATATAATAAAAAACAAAAATTGCAATGTTGTAAAATTATTTAACATTAATAATTAAAATGCTAAAATTAATTTAATTTTTGCAATATTTAAATAAAATGCTTAAGTTTAATTTTTTTTACAACTGAATTGCATATTTATTATTATTATAACATTATGTTATTATGCAACTCATTTTATACATTACTCAATGTGTAAAGTTAAATATATTAATTATTATTTTTATGTAAAATAGGAGTTGGAATCAGTATTTACTTAAACAAAAATTATTTAATACGTTGCAAATCTAAAATATGCTTATATTTTAGCCAGTATTTTTAATCTTTTTTAAAACAATATGCAAATTTAGGGAGTAAGTAGAGTTTTTTATAAATGTGTTTAACATAGTTGCGCCGCCAAAATATTAGTAAAAATATGGCTAGCCTATTTTTTAATTTGTTATTAATAATACTATTTTTTTACGTTGTAAATATATATATGTATATACACACAATCACAATAATAAATATAATTATAACTTATATTATGCAATTAGATAACGATAACATTAGAAAATTCATTTTTTATATTTGTGTAAAATACAAACATTAAATTTGTTTTTACATTATAACAGTTTATTATTAAAAAAAAACAATGTATTTGATTTAAATAAAAAAATAATACTTTTTTAAACAAATAGTGTAATTTGGTTTTATCTGTATAAAACACATGCAACATTTAGTATAAAAACCAATAGTTAATGTGCAATTTTTTTGCATTAATAAGAAATATGTTTAAATGTTTTTTCTATTATTGAAAATAAATAATTAAATACAATATAAAAACAAAATTAATTGCATTTTCAGATAAATATAGTTTCACATTTTTATTGCATGTTCTGTTTTCAATTGTTACATATTAACATTTTTTGTAATATTTAAAGAAAATATTTTATTTTAATATTTTAAGAAATGAATGGCATATATGATATAAAACAAAAATTGTTAATAATTCGACATTATGTTACATTACAAGTTGTTTTATACATATATACAATTAAATATACTAATTATTAATTCTATACAAATTGAGGTTCAGAATTGGTCTTCATATTAGCAAACATTGTTTTACGCATTGTTAGTAATAGGTATGCATTTATTTTAAGTATCTTTGTTAAAATTATTTACGAAATATGTAACATTAAACAAATAATTTAAATTAAATACAATTTATTTTGAGAACTATATTAATCGCAGTAATATTTAATTTTACATTCAAAAATGTAAAATAAAACTGTTAAATAAATAATTAAACACTTTGTAAAATTAAAAATAAGAGAACGTCTGCATTTGTAAAACGGTTTCTTAATTTAAAATAAATTAAATTATATTTAGGGAGTAAGTAAAGTTTTTATAAATATGTTTGACATAGTTGCGCCACCATGATATTAATACAAACTATGATGTTTATTTATTTGGTTATTGAAAGTTGTCATTTTTATGGTGTGAATATTTATGGTATATATATATATATATATTAATATAAAATAATAACAATAATAAATCTGTTTATATCTCATATTATACAAGTAAATAATGCTAACATTGAAAAATACATTTTGCAACAAATTTTAGCAATATTTAATTTAGGTATTAAATTTTAATTTTGTTTACAATTAAATTGCTTAATTATTATTATTATTATTATTATTTCTATTATTAATAATGTTAATATGATTACAGTATAATATTATGCAACTTACTTTATACACTAATTAATAGATGTTGCTAATATATATCTATTTTATTTTTATAATTTGGTTTTGAAACTAATTCTAAATTTGGTAACAAATTGTTTTGCACATTGTAAGCATTAAGTACGCATTTATTTTTACTATTTTTATAGTTTTTTTTATTACATTACGTAGCATTAAACAAATAATTTAAAATTAATTTATATATTTTAAAAGCTAATTGTTTATATTAGGAGTAGTGTTATATTATTTTACAAATAAACTTCCTTTTACAAAGGTATTACATCTAAATTAATCTTTTATGTTCAATTGTTTTTTCGTAAAAACAAATATAGGAAATTAAAAATAATGTCTAGTGCTTAATAGATCTTTTATATATACTTAGAAATATTTATTTAAGAAGGCTAAGTCAGCCAAAATAGCATATTTTAAAAACTACTTCTATATTAACGTGAATAATAAGTTAAAACTACACAATTTTTGTAATAATTAGTCTATTATTATTTTGTGTGCTTAATTTCAATAAAAATGAACAATAACTAATTTTTAAAATTGATGTTAAACACACATTTAAATCTGCTCTGATTGTGATGTTATAATAATTATTAAAACATTTAATTATTTTAATCTATAAAAATAAAAATAATAAAAAAATTTTTTTCTTAATTTTAAATAAAAATTTTAAAATAAATCTGATAATTTATTATTTAAGTTTAACCTTGAGATTCCGCTTATCCGCTAATTCTACTTTCTGATTGCATTGTTTTTGAAATGGAGAATAGTGATAAAACATGTTTTCATCTCACCGAAAATTAGTACCGTGTTACTAAAAAATTAAAACATAGAGGATTTTCACTAAAAAAATTAGCAGATTTATATAAAGTTAACCTTCCAACAATTTATTAAATTATCAACGGTCAAAAACCATAAAATTACAATAATGATGGAAGAAAACGTGTAACAACAAGTACGAATGACTAAAAAATTATTATAGAATTAAAAGCAAATTATAATAAACCTATTTCAAAAATCAAAAACAATAGCTTAAACTATTTTATTTATTCTACAATAAAAAACGGAGCAATTAAATCCGGTTTAACTCTACAATCATCGAAGATTAAGCCATTTATTACCAAAAAACAAAAAGATGACAAATTAGCCTTTTGTAAACTATAAAGTGAACGACACTTATGTTATTGGCGTTCCGTATACTTTGTTAATAAAACAATAATTCGGGATAAATAATTTGGTTTTAAAAACAAAGTGTTGTGTGGGACGAGTTTTTAAAAATATTTACTCCCGGTTGCTAGAAAAAAAGTCTACCCTTGACAAGTAATATGTTTGTTTGATATTAAGTATAATCAACCTATTAAAGGGAAAATTAAAACTGGTACCTTAAATAGTAAAAAAAATATTTTAGTTATAAAAAATGTCTTTTGTTATTAAATGCAGCACACCTACACTAGGGTTACTACCGTTTTTCAGGACAATGCTCTATTTCATACGTCCAAAAAGGTAATGTTATATTCATCTAAGTTCAATAAGTTTGTTCTATATTTACTTTTGGACAGTTGAGAGGCTTAAATTAAAAAAACTATTTTTTACTCAATTACCACCTAACAGCCCAAATATCAATGTTATTAAAAACATTTTTAATATGCTAAAACGCAACATTAATAAGCATACTAAAATTAAGGATTTATGTGAACGTATTCGGTTTGTTGTTCAATATAAGATAAAACAAAAATATATTAACACTCTCATTAACAACATTCCAAAACGCCTAAATTAGGTTGATTAAAAGAAAAACAATTACATAAGTTATTAAATTGTTTAAACTTTGTAATGTTTTTAATCATTTGATAACTAAAAAAATAGCATGTACATTGTATTTTTGTTAATAGTTGTCTTTATAAATCATGCTAATTATTTTACTCTATTTCCGATTTTGCACCCGTTGATATTTTATACATTTTTTTACTTAAAATATATGTATATACAATTCTAGTTTTTTTTAAATTATTATATAGTAATGTATATTTTAAAATTAAAGTGACTTTTCTTTGATACGCTATAAAATTCTAGAAAAGTTTTAGTTTAATAATCACTTTTTTGTAGTAACTGTTGTGAGGGTTGTAATGATTTAACCGTTATAATTTTTACATTTTTTATAAAGTATAAAATATAAACAATTTTTATTTAACAAAACATGTTGTTGTTTTTATTTAATTTAACTGTAAATTAGAAAGTAAGCATTTATTACTAAACACATTTTTTTATACAGTTGTGTCAGTATTATATTAATACAAAATATAGTGTAAGGGGCAACATTTAATAAACTACAATTGTTTAACATAACGTAGTAAAACTCAATTTAAAAAAAATATTTAATTGATTTTAATATAACATTAATTTAATAAATGTTTTATATAAAACAATGTTTTTATTAGTTTTTTTCAAATAGTGTTTTTAACAATTATGTAATAACAAAATTCAAAAGTATTTAATTTAAATATCTAATTACAATTTTATCTATAACTCAATTGTTTAGCTATTGTAATTATTGTTATTCCTGTTATTATTAATATTGTTTTGCTATAATTTAATAAAATTAATTACATGCACTATACAATATACAAAATTAAATTATTTTTTTTATTATTGCGTTTGATTCAAAACTTGGTGAAATAGGTTTAAATATCTAAAACCGACACTTAGGTGCAGCCTCACGTTGGGCGTGGCGAAAACGTCTACTGCCAAAACGTGTTTTTTGTAAAACATTCAAAATAATAAACATAAAAAATGTTTTTTAAAATATAACTAATAATATATTTTACATAATGCAGACATTAAATTTGCATTTGTTTTAATTATTTTATTTAAATTATTTGATATAATATGTAGCAATAAACATTAACATTGTTTAATTTAAATGTAATTTTTTAACTAAAAATATAATTGTTTCATAAAACAAAGTAATAGCAAATTTAACATTATTGTTTCTTGTTTTAAAAGCTAATTATAAAAACGTTGAATAACCAATTTTTTTAAATAAAAAAAATCAAAACGTTATAATTTTACTTTTTTTTTAATATAAAAGAAATTTATTTATTTTTTTTATAGTAGTACCTGCATAATATTAATACAAAATGGAATGTAATTAATAACTATATTTACTTATTTTTATATTAATAACAACATTTTTTTGTGTTTTAAGTATTTATAGAAAATATAAATAAAAATGTGTAACAATAACAATAGCAATAATAATAGTAATATTTAATTTTACATTTAAAAATATAGATTAAACACTACTTATATTAAAAATGTTAAATAATTAATTAAACGTTTTGTAAAATTAAACATTGGAAAACGTCTGCATTTGTAAAACAATTTTTTAATTTAAAATAAATTAAATTAAATTTAGGGAGTAAGTAGAGTTTTTATAAATATTTTTAACATAGTTCCGCCACTATGATATTAATGCAAACCATGATTTAATTATGTTTATTTATTTGGATATTAAAAGTTGTTATTTTTATGCTGTATATATTTATGGAATATATATATATATATTAATATAAAATAATAGCAATGATCAAGTGTGTATAACTCATATTATAAAAGTGAATAATGCTAACATCAAAAAAACATTTTGCAGTAAAATTAAGCAATATTTAATTTAAGTATTTAACTTTAGTTTTTTTTACAATCGAAGTGCTTAATTATAATTATTATTGTTGTTAATACTAATAAAGTATTTTATTATTATAACTTATTTTATAAACTAATCAGTAAATAGTGTTAATAAATATCTATTTTATTTTTATAATTTGGGTTTAAAATTAATTCTAAATTTGGTAACAAATTGTTATGCACATTGTAAGCATTAAGTACGCATTTATTTTTACTATTTTTATAGTTTTCTAATTACAATAACAATGTTTTTTTGCGCTTTATGTATATATAAAAAATATAAATAATGATGTATAATAATAACTATAGCACTAATAATAGTAATTTATAATTTTACTTTTAAAAATGTAAATTAAACACTACATATATTAAAACAGTTAAATAATTATTTTAACGTTTTGTAAAACTAAACATTGAAAAACGTCTGCATTTGTAAAACGGTTTTTTAATTTAAAATAAATTAAATTAAATTTAGGCAGTAAGTAGAGTTTTTATAAATATGTTTGACATTGTTCCGCTTTTATTGTATTAACGCAAACTGTGATGTAATTATGTTTATTTATTTGATTATTAAAAGTTGTTATTTTTTTGCTGTAAATATTTATGGTATATATATATATTAATATAAAACAATAACAATAATAAATTTGTTTATAACTCATTTTATACAAGTAGATAATGCGAACATTGAAAAATACACTTTGCAACAAGTTTTAGCGATATTTATACTTATATTAAAACAGTTAAATAATTAATTAAACGTTTTGTAAAATCAAACATTAAAATGTGTGCATTTGTAAAACATTGCATTAATTTTTGGAAGTAAATAGAGTTTTTATTAATATGTTTAACATGGTTGCGCCATTATAATATTAAAAGTAATTGTTACGTACTTTGTTGCTACATTTATTTATTTTAATATTAATAATATTATGGTTTAAAGTGTTTATTTTATTTTAAACAAAAACACAATGCTTTTAAAATAATTTTACTTGTTTATTTTTTTGTAAAATAATTAAAAATTAAACAATAGCTAGCAATTGTTAATGTTGAGTAATCGCAATAATTAAAATTAATTTTAGATGTTTAAAATATATAATGCATCACAATATAACATTAAAACAATTATATTTTATTGTAACTGTGGCTATATATTTTCCTGCATAATATGTTTCCGAAATTTATATGTTAACAAATTTTAACAATTTTTAATTAAAATACCTTAATGTATTTTTTTTACAACTAAATTGCAAACAATGTATTACTATTGTTTTATTGTTACATTCTATTACTAAAAAATTAATTTTGTACAACAATTAATAAATAAAATTAAATATAACTATTATTATTTATATATAATTTGTAGTTGGAATTGGGTTTAAATGTATTAACAAATTGTTTTACATGCTATAATCATTAAGTACGCATTTTTTAAAACCATTTTTATTAAAAATATTTATTATACTGTAATGCGTTTAACAATTAATTTTAGATTAATTTATATTTATTTTTTTATTATGCAAGCAAATTGTTTACGTTAGTCCGCGTGCAATATTATTTAACAATTACAATTCTTGTTACAAATGTTTATAATATTATAACTGTTGAATTATTAAATAGAAAATTTAATAAATTGTTTTTACCACAATTACTTTTTCTTAACTAATCTAAACGTTTTTACATAATTGTGTTAATAGCATATTAATACGAAAAATGGTGTAAATTGCAACATTCAATACTTAGCACTAGTTTTACATAATTTAGTTAAATATTTGCTTTAGTTTATTTTTTAAAACATATAATTTATTATAGCATAACCTTAATTTGACAACATTGTATAAATAAATAAGTTTTTATTATTTTATTTTAAATGTTATTTAAAATAATTGTTTAATAAAATTTAGTAGTATATAATAAATGTTTAAATAAAATTTTATTTACAACAAAATTGGTTATCTCTTATACTTATTGTTACTGTTGTTAATGTTGTATTAAATTCTAATAAAATTAAATTTATGCACTATACTGTGTATAAAATTAAATTAATTTTTTATTAATTTTTAACATTAACTTATAATTAAAATTAGTTTTAAATGTAAATGTAGACATTAAATGTGCATTTTTCTTAAATATTTGCATTAAAAGAATTTAAAACTTAATTATTATTATTATTATTATTATTATTAAGCTTTAATATCTTACTAGAAATACATTCAGCATAAAATACATTTTTACCATCAATATAAAAAAAGTAGTAGTATAAATAATGGGATCAAAATAAAATAGAATGTCATATGTTAATGAATATAAATATAGTCTATATAGTATGCATGTGATTTTTAAAAAAATATATTCAAAATTGCTTACATAGAATGAGTCATTATAAGGCACAACTTGTACTGTGAGATGTCCAAATTTAGCAACTGATTGTTTACAGTAGGCGGAGTAATGTAAAATGTATATTTAGAAATCTTGTTTTAAAAGCTGATTAATTAATATTTTTACATTACAGTGTAATATGTATATAATAATTTAGTTATTTATTATATAAAATATTGCAATATAGCAATAATATATTTATTTTTATATAATAAAGTTTTTAATGTTTTGTTAAATGTTTTGATTAGTAAACTTGTATATTAACATAATTTATTTATTAAAAAAATTAATTATTTTAATTTAGTTTAATCTACAATTATATTGTTTACTTATCTTTTTAGTTTATTATTAATAGTATTTTATTATTATGCTATTTTATACGGGTATAATTTTAAATATAATTCATTATTATCTCTAATATAATAATGGTTAAAAAAATTAAATATGTAAAATTGGGGAATAATTATATTTAATAAATTACATTTATTGTAATTATTTTATTATAAATTATGACAATTGTTTTAAAAATAATTGTGTAGCATTAACTATTTAAACAAAAATTTATTAATATTTAATTCGTTTATTTTAGCCAGCAAAAGTTTACATTAAGTAAAAAATGGTTAATTTTTACTTTTAAAAGTCTTGTTATAAAACTGAGTATGCTAACGCCGTTAACTACATTTTTATTATTAAAACATTTTATTGTGTACAAATAATTTAAACGTAATTTAGTGCGTAAGTAGTCTTTGTTTTAAAAAGTATATTATATGATTATTGATATTAATTAAAAATATTGCATAAAAACAGTATGTAAACAATACAATGTTATATTTATGTAACTATATAATTCTAATCTATACCTAGGTATAATATTGCAAAAAAAATTACATAAGTTATATGTTAACAAAATTAAAAAAAGGCTTTTAAATATTTTCTTATTATTATTTTTTCTATTATTATTGTATTATATTATTATGCTACTAATCTAAACAATCTACATTGTATAATATTAAATATACAATTACTATTATTTAACTATTTTTAAAAATTAAAAATAGTTTTTGATTCAGTAACAAACTGTTTACACGCAGTAAATATTATATGCTATTTTATCTAAAAATTTTTATTGTTTTAAAAAAACATTTAAATTTAACAACTTAAAATTTGCTTTTATTATGTAATGTATTTTATATTTGTATGTTAATATAATGTTACAATTAAACAAGGTGTGGATATAAAATAATTTATATTTATAAATTACAACACCGATAAATTTATTATTAAAATGTGTGTAAAATATAAAGGATTAAGTATATATTTATATTAAACTGTTTATTGTTTTAAAACAATACGGTAGAATAATAATACGGTGTAAGATCTAGTTTTAAACATTGTATAATTGTTTTATATAATTTACATAAATTTTTAAATTCATTATTTTATTAAATAAATAATTACATGTTTATATAACTATGTTTTCATTATTTTGGCGCACGTTTTCTTTAAAAAAATTATATAATAATAAGATTGAGAAATATATAATTTATATATATAATTTTAATTTTATTTACAACCAAACTGTTAATTTTTTGTTTTTATTATTATTATTAATTACAATATTATATTATTTTAATAATACTAATTTTATATACAATACAATAAAAAAAATTAAACAAAAAATTAAATATATAATAATAATAAAATATATCTTATGTTGTTTTTTTATATAAATTTGGGATAGAATTAATTTTGAATTTATAGTAAACTGGTTAACACGTTGCAAACTGAAAACAACGTTTATTTTTAAATGTTAAAATTAAAAAAAACAATTATTGCGTTTTTAAATAATTAACTTTAAAAATATTCACTTTTAATTAATCGGTTTGTAAAATAAAATGTTTAATTTTTTTATAATATTTATTAATTAAATAATAAATTTACCTTAGTGAGTAAGTATTATTTGTAAAAAATGTATTTATATTATTGTGTTTATGTAATAACAATACAAAGTATAATGTAATGCAGTACTAATTTAATTTAAAATCAAATTTTAATTGCACAAACGTACATTATTTAATCAAAATTTTGACATATACTTTTTGCTTACGCATTGGTATTAGTACAAAATATATTATGATCAAATGTGATTTTAACAATTGCACACGTAGCTTATTTAGTAATTTAGGGTAATACTTAAAATTACAAAACGTTTTGAAATCTCAGGTTTATTACTAAGTTTTAGTTTGCTTAGTTTAACTAGTTTACAGCATTGTTGTATAAAAAGTGTGATTTGAATGAATTTACATCAAGTAAGGTAAAAATAATTTTTGTTTTTTAAACATGTTTTAGTATTTTCAATGTAATGCGGTTAATTTTACAATAATTTTGTGTATTTACAATTTACTTTTAAATTTTTATTAGCATATTGTAAAAAGTTTAACAATGTATTGCAGTTAAAAAAACTACTTTTATGCAAATGACTAAACTACAATCTATTAAAAAATATTAAAATCAGTTTTTTGTTTTATTAAATTTTATGGTTAATAAACATTATAAATCCTGTATGCATTTAAAATTGTTAGTAAAACTTAATACTTCTCATGCATTTTAAACAAGTTTGCACAAATAGCACAAAAAACACTTACTTACACAAAAAAACAAAACTAATAAATAGACATATTCATTCCTGCCTGACAAAATGACAAAATTAACAAACAAAATTAAAATGTTGACAAGTTTATAAAAATAAAAATATTTTTTTTACTAATTTATATTAATTAATTTAAATATTTTAAGTTATACTATAATATTGTCTTATAATGACTTATCAAAAAAATTAGTATTTTTTGTTACTTATTTTTAAAAATATGTGTACCGTTATAATTATATTTATATTTATGGTTATATAAAATTAAGTATTTCATTTTATTTTTATTATTAATTTTACTATAATTTTGTTTTGTATTTTTGTTATTCTATTTTTTATTGCATTAAATGTATTTATAGTAAAATATTAAAACTTAAAGTAATAATAATAAGAACAATCATTATTTTTGTTACTTCTATTATTATTATTATTATTGTTATTAACAGTTTAAATACTTAATAAAAAGTAGCTTTTTAGAAAACGTTTTAGAAAAAACGTTTAAAAAATACAAATAAGTAAAATTATAAAATACAACACAACTAGAATTATGTAACATTTGTCAAAACCAAATAAAATAAATTTACAGTCTAATGCACATATATGCACGTATACTTAAAAAATATGTGCATTATGCTAAACATAAACGGTTATTAATTTTATATAATTTACAACATATAGTGTTGAATATATAGTTGAATATTTAATTTTATGTAAATTAGGGTTAAAATAGTTTTAAATTAAAATACAATATTACATTATAAAATTGTAGTTACAACATTTATATAATTATTAATAAACTGTGTGTAAAATATTAAAATAATATGTATTTTAATAACAGTAATAATTAATATTATTATTAATATGTTTAATTTTCTTTTTTTTAAGTATAAGTTTAATTATTTTGTTTTTATTAATAATATATACTAATTAAATAAATTTTAATATTATTTTTTATTATAATAAGTTATTTAAAAATTAATGCTGAATGTTAAATTATAACATGTTTATGACTGGTAACAAATATAAAAATTAAGAAAAACTTTTAAATTTATGCGACCTGCACAGATACAAAATTTAAAATAAATTTAAATAAATGTTTCAAAGTAAATAACATAAAATTAAAAAAATGCATAATAGTTATGTTTAGTTGTGTAGTTAATTTTTTCGTTATGAATAATATTTACGTCAGAATTGCATTAAAAAAATTTAACACATTATGTAGCATTGTAACAATAAATGTGTTTACAATAAATTAGTTTAAATTAATTTAAATTAATTTATAAATTAAACGGACTATTTAAAAATATATATAAAATTATTGTTTTAAATGTTTATTTATTAAAAAATAATGAGTTTAAATTTCTACATATACTTTTTATTATTTTTTGCAAAATATATTATTTAAGATATATTTTTATAAAATTGGTTTTGTAAAAAAATAACTGCCGTAATAAAAAAATACAAATGGTTTTAGTTTATAATATATTTATTAAATTAATCAATAAAATAATATTTTGTTAAATTAATTTTTTTTTAAATACATTCACAAATAAGCCCAACATTTACATTTTAGTGCAAACACCGTGTAATTTTAAATTAAAATTATAAAAGACGTAAACTGCGAAATAAATTAATATTGTACATTTTATTTAGTTACAAATGTACACAAAATTGGCATACATACGTTAATTGTATTTCTAATAATAATAATAATAATAAAATAATAATAATAATGTTAAATTAACAGATACACTTCATGTTTTTTATAAGTCTATTAAAGTATTATAAAACTGTAGGTAAAATATAAAAATTGCCGACGTTTTAATATTGGCTTATATTACTTTTTTAACTGTTTTTATTTTATTTTTGCATTATTAATTTTTTTTTATTTTAATTTATAAAGTTTGTTTAACATATAATTATAAAGTACATTAACATTTTTATTATTTATTAATTTAAAACTAAACAACGCAGGATGTGAGTCATATGTTCTATATATATAGTTTTTCTTCTTTTTTAAAAATTTTATTAGCGTTAAAATAACATATAAAACATTTAAAACATTAAAAAAAATAGATTTTTATAGGTTACACTAAATAGAGTGTAAAATTATAGTTCATAAATATTAGTACAAAAAATACCTAGTTAAAACACATGCAGATTTATTTACAATATACATGCAAGTTTTTAAGTATACATATTTTTATATGTTACTTTTTAATAATTATAAGTAGTGTATTTTAAATTAATTTAAACGTATTAATTTTTAATTAAACCTTTTGTGTTATAATAACATTGTATGTTTAAACAAACATATTATGCATGTGTGTAAATAATGTAAATGTGTGCTACAATACATATTAAAAGAAATTGTGTTTTAGCAAATGTTTATTTTATTTTAAGGTTAACATATTTTTTGGTTATCAAAAAAAATAAAACCTTTTTATAAGGTATAGTAACAGAATATTAATATTTTAAACAAGTTAAAATAAAATACATTATTTTTAATTTTAACATAAAAACATGCTGCGTATTTTATTTTATACAATGACATAAAAAAGTGAAACGTTTTAAGTAGTAGTACAAATCGGGTTTATATATTGATTTTTTTATAATTTTATTAATTATTATATTTTATTTTAAGTTTTTAGTTAACTGTGTTTTATTTTTTTGTATTTGTATAATTTATATTTACTATTTATTTATTTTATTTAAAAAAAATACAGAATTACAAAAACCAACGTTAACAAAACAAAATGAACTTAACAATATTTTAACAAATTATATCTTTTGCTTAAATTTAACCGTAGTTATTTAGTAGAGTGTTTATTTTTTACAAATATATTATTGTTATATTAAAAAAATAAAAAATAATTATTGTGTTAATTAAAAAACTATAATGTGACTTGCATATTATTATTATTATTATTATTATTTATGGTTATTGGCTTGGATACTTCAGTAGAAGTAGCTTTCAGCACAATATATATATACTGTTAATAAATAGACTTAAACATGTGTATTTAATTATAAGAGCAATGTGTTTAATTAGTTTTTTTAATAGTTATATTTACAGTCAAAAACAGAACAAAATAAACATTTTATAATATTTAACAATATTTAGTATTTTTTATTTATATTAAACATAATATACATAATATGCAATAACATTTATTTTAGCAATTAATAATTGTGTTTTTGTTTATTAAAAGTTATAACAAACGTGATTAACAAAAATATGTATTAATTACTTAATTTATAAAATGCTACAACATTTTCCAGCCGTTCTAAGTATGATTTTATTAAAGTACCCGTAAAATGCAGTAAAATTTAACTAATTTAATAACATAATTTATTTTTTCTGTAAATAATAAATCATTTAAAAAAATGTTAATATAAGCCAAAACCAATTAATAACTTTTAAATTTGTGCTGTATAAAATCTAATAAGTAAAGATAATTTTTTGTTTAATAAAAACTGTGTAATATTATTAATATTAATTTTAAAACGTTTTGCAATACTTTGTTAAATTAACAATAAAAATAAATTCTTTTAATTATAAATACATTTTTTTACTGCTTAGATTTTTCTTTTTATAAATCAAAAGGTTTAACACTAAAAATGTTTTGTACAATACCTGTTTGTTTTTTAGAAATAATTATTCAAAAAACTTAATTTGTAGTTCTGCAATTAATTGAAATTACTAAATAATAATTAACTTTACTCTCTTTTTTTAACGCGTAAAAAATTAATGCATTGTTTAAATTTTTAATTTAATTAAATATTGTATGCGGAAGGGTTAATGTAATAAATGTAATTATAAAAATAATATTAAACATATTTTTATAACTAAAAAAATAATTTTATTAGTTTTTCTAATACAACTGTAGCATAGCTGTTAGTGCAGTAATTTATTAAGTGTATTGATTTGTTATATAAAAATTGTTTAGTTTATTCTGTAATTTTTAAATAAAATTAACCAGTAATATTTTGTATAATTAAACAACAATTTTAATAACATTGAAATTGAGGATGGTTTGTAAATTTTTTTAGTAATTAATTTTTAAATTATTTCAAAGTATTAGAAAAAAATATGGAATAGAAAATAAATTTAAAAAATTTTATTTTGCTTTTTAATTTAATTTTATCCAGTTTTTAAGTTTTTTTCTAAGTTAAGTTTCTACAAATATGAGTTTGTAGTAGCCCTATTTATAGCACAAATATTTTTAATGTTACATCAATTATTAATTATTAACTTAATATAAAAAACAAATTATCAAGTATTTTGTAATTGTTATATTAAAACATAAACTTTAATACTAAATGTATTAAATTTAAAAATAGTCAATACAATTATGCAAAACAAAAACATTAAAATTAAAAAATAAATACATAAAGTTTAGAGTTACATAAACCACGTTATATTCCAAAAACACGCCAAAGCATGTACGTGGCAACTTTTAGTGCAATAAAACAATAAATAAAATTTTAACAAAAATTGAGAATTGTAAATATTGAAATGTAAACATATTAAAATAAGATTTAGAAAATATTATTATCAACAGATATATTTGTTAAATAATAGTAACGCTACACCTACCTTTTTCTAAAAAGTAACTATAAGGAATTCTTTAATATATAAGTATACAGACGTAGCGTAATATATTGTTAAACTCAAAAAAAACAATAATAACAATTTTGATTTATTAAGGACAACATTTTAAAAAATGCAATGGCCAATGCATTTGTTTTCTATTGCGAGTTGTGCGTTTAGGCAAGTCAACGTATGTTGGATAAATAATTAAATTAAACGGAGGGTTGTGTTGACTATTTAATGTGTTATTAATGTTTAGAAACACTGTAATGTTAGGAAATGCGTACAATAATAAAAGTGGGGAGATATTGTCTAAAAAAACCGGTTTATGTTGGTCGATGCTGACAATATTATGTTTACCAAAATAAAAGATTAAAATTTTTATTTTATTTTGTCTGATTACTTTAAATAGGAGCATTAATAACGAAAAAAAACATTCCTTAATAATTGTAAATGTTTTGGTACATACACTGTTAATATAATTTTTAATTTAACAACAATAATTGTTTGCGTTTAAAAAAACAATAAATAATCGGTTGACAGTGTTTTCCAAAAAACGTAAAAGGATTTTGTATACTAATTCGGCAGAACAAAAACCAATATCGTTTTTTACAACTAAACAATACCAAATTAAACCATTGGTAAAGCCTTACACTAAATTTGAAAATCGCTTTTTGTTATTAAAGCAGTTTTGAGTTGTTTGTAAAATTTGTCAATTATAATATTGCCTTGTAAATAATACGCCATAATACAAATACAATTAAAGCCAAAATGTTTTATAAGGAGAGGTTCTGAATTACCACAAAATTTTTGCGCAAAAAAATAATCTTATTAGTCAAAAAGTTACGTATGGGAAATAGGGGGTAAGAGGGTGAACATTTGGCTTGTATATAAGGTGCAAGTTTGTGTGTGCACTGCATTTTTTAATAATTATTTTGTCGAGCGCTCGTTATATTAATTGGGACGTATTTGAGATTGCACTATGCAAGCTGAAAAAAGATACAAACAGTTGTTTTACAAAGCAAAATAGCAAAAAAATGTATGGAGATAATGCATTCAAGTATGCCCGTGTAGTTTTTAATTGTTCTTTAAACAAACAATATTGCAACTGTTTTTTAGGCATAAAAATAAGCAGGTATGTCATTATTTTTAATATTTTTGTAGCAACAGATCTATTAAATGCTCTGCTACATTTACCGTTAAATACAAAAACGGTGTTTATGTTGTTGTAAAGACAAATAGTGTACACAAACATAAACTATCTAAGGATTTGGTAATGCTAGATCCCAGAAGACGCCGACTGAACGCTTAGGAAATTGAGGCTGTAAAAGCTCTTTTTAAAAATAACTACTCAATAGAACAAGTTTAGTTGGCCGTGCACACTAATTATGAAAAGGAGACAACAAGGAAAGATTTGTACAATCTTCGTTAGTGTCTAGGCTACAGTAAATTGACTATTTATCTTTTTTTTTGGAGTTTCTACTATAGATAGTATTTTTGGAAAAAATTAGGAATGAGGGATTTTTGGCTACCCAAGAAGATGTCAATGGTAACTACCTTGTTATCAGTTTTTTGTCGCGAAAAACAGAAAAAATTTTTTAATAAATTTCCGGAAAACGTTTGTTTTTATGCTATGTATAAAACAAACAATAAGAAGTAAGAATTGTGTTAATATTGTATATTTTCCAGCTATTTAATGGTTTTATTTGTGATTAACGACTCAAATAAAAAGTTTATTCCTGTTATGCATTCTCTAATTAAAAACGAAAAATGTTCAACATACGTTACAGTGCAAACAGGACGCAATCATTCAGCATTGATTGCGCTCCCGTTCTTTGTCGGGCACTGAGGAAAACATTACTTCAGTGTGATATTAACCTCTGCCAGTTTTACATATATCGGGCTGTGCAGAAAAAAGTAAGTATTGCATTTAGGTACATTAATGTAATAGTTTACAAGACCTGAAAAACGGGATTTGTTTGGGGCCGTTATGTACAGCAACAGTGTCCCCATGTAAGTTGTGGCTATAGCTATATAGATTTCAGATACAATAAAAATGTTGAAAAAATGATGTTGTTATGTTTTAAAATGTACGCCTATGTAAAAAAAAGGTTATTTCATAAGCATATGTGAATAGATGTATTTAAAATGCACAGTAATTATAAAAACCACACAAACAACCGAGCAGAAGGCGCTCACAAAAATATGACGGAACATTTGCCTACCATTCCAACTCTTCCTATGTGCATTAATCATGTTTGGAATACCATGGATCAAACGTTAAAGAAAGTACGTCAGAATCAGTTGCAAATTCAACACAAAACTACAATTTATGGAATGCCCATAAATTGGAAGCCCTCCTACAAAGGTAATGCATACAATTTAAACTATACTTTTATAGATTGACATCATATGCTGCACATTTATTAAAAAAGCGGTGTGTAATAAAAGGAGATAATTATGGGTGTTTAAAACAATTTACAAAAGTAATCGGCAGATTTGTTGTGAGATATTGCAGCAAAGATGGACGATGTGCAGTAAATAGAGCAGAAAGCTCATGTTTATGTTCTTTTTATAAAAAAATAAATCTTCCATGTGAGCACATAATGGATGCATACGGTAATGGTTTATTGCATGCAGGTATGTATATTACTTTTAACAATTTTTTTGCAGATTTATTATTGCATAGCTGCAGATAAACACGACAATACATTAGTAGTCCATATGTCCCACAAATCATCTTTGCCGTACCTGAAGAAAAGGGGAACAAAAATGTTTCTGTTGTGTGGCGCAAATTAATAAAACAATTATTAGCAAATAAACCCAAGTAATTATATATTCATTTTATCAGTTTTGAGTAGGAATATAAAAGATGCCCAAGGCATTTACCAACATGTGTGCAACTATTACGCAACGAATAAATAAGAATATGTTTATTGTACATCTTTAGTGACATGTTCAATAGTAAAGTTGTAAATTTATCAACTGTGGCGTTTACATCAACAATATTTTTTACATTTGTTAACGTCGACTTGAATGCCAGCAATTTGCAATAGGACTTGTCATCTGTTATACCTTCTGACGTAGTGTTTCTTCTGGTTGTTAGTGATTTTTATGTGCCTTTTAAATACAAAACATCATACAATCCATTTTTTGAGTGAGAGGAATGCATCGAGTTCCATAAGTTTCTTAAAGAAAAACGTTTATTTTTTGTTTTTATTTGTACAGAATATTTTTTAAATATTTGTCCAATGTGCTTTACAATTTTATTTTTGTAGTATTTTCATATTGTAAAATAAACTCTGTTATATTATTGTGTTTGCGTTTGCTTTTTTTGTTTATTGTGGATTACTGCTAACGATTGCAGTAGTTGTTGCAACTAGCGTAATAGAAAAAATAAAAACTGTTATCATCTTTGTAGCGTTTTCATCTAAGATAATGTTGTTTTCTTGTTTATAAAAAGTCCTATAGTTTCAGTTTGTGTAAATACGTAAGACTTTTAACAAGTACGCGGACGTTGTACAATGATTGAATCCAATATCTTTAATTAGAAATACTTAGTCTTTAGTTGTTTGCCCATATAGGTTATAATAATAGAAATTAAACAAATTAAGACCAGCATTTATTCAGTGGTGTTAAAATATGTATAAAATAGTGACGACACTAATTGCAAAATTTTTTATTGTTTCTTATGCTTTAAGTGTTTACGTTGCAATTGTGTTACTAATGTTTTATAATTGGATGATAAATTTATTATGGATTGAGTAAAGAAAAACCTTTAACTACTATAAAATAGATTTATGGGAAATTTAAATCTACTAGCATTATTATAAATGTATATGTTATAATAAACACCAGTCAATGTTATTCATTAAAAAAGAAAGTAGATTAACCGTTTGTAAAATTCTACTGTTTGTTAAACAGTTGAAATTAAATAAAACAATTTTCTATAACCGAGTTGGTTCAAAATGTGGTTAACATTAAGAATACAGTAATAACAATGTTTGTATTAATAATAAAAAATTTATTTAATATGTATAAAATAATGACTACAGAAATTACAGAATTTACTATCGTTTTTTATGTAATTGTATTACCAACTTTTTACAATTGTATGTAAATTAATTATGGATTAAGTAAAAAAAAACCGCTGCTTCTTAAATGTTTAAATTAGGATGACGTTATCAAACTATTTTCTATAACCAAAATCAGTTTAAAATATGGTTAACATTATAAATATAATAATAAAAATATTTGTTATAAATAATAAGAGAATGTATTAGATATTTTGACATCAGGATACATTTAACGAGTCCATGAGATAGGACATAAGTAGACTTTATAAAGGGTTATTATAAATAAAAAATACTTTTAAACATAAATAACACGTGCTCCAATTTCTACAGTACGTCAGTATTCTATTTATTAATAAATGAAAGGCTTGTGTAATGTTATTAACGGCTTTTATTGTCTTATTATGTGATGATGTTTGTTTATTTGCAAAAATAACACCTGCGTTTTAATTGATACTTATTTTGTGAAAAAACCAAACCTTACTTTAAATGAATCACTTTGTTTATTTTTTTAATTTTGTTCTAAATAAAATTTTACTTACCAATATATTGGTGAATAAAAATGCTGCTCATTACAATATAACAAAAACAAACATAATTAATGAAATACGATCTGCTGTCCCAATTTATAATAAACATTAGTAAAATAGAAGTCTTAATAATATTGTCCTCCTCACTAATAACATGTTAAAATTAAGAAAAAACCTTTTTTTAAATTGATAACATCTATTTTAATGAATAATAAAAACTAAACATGTACTTTCTTGAATGTCTACTGTTTACATAGGTTAAGTAAATATGCTGTCAAAATTGAATGCATCAAAAACTGTTTTCACATAAATGGATTGTCAAAGCCTATGCCATGTTTGGACAAGATATTGTAGGTACTTTTAATAAAAATAATGTACGTTTATACTACTTTTTGTACAACAATCTTTTCATTAAAATATTAATAATTTAATAAAAAGTGTTTGAGTAAACAAACTTTGTTCAAACTAAATAAATGAAAAATTATTTTGACATCAATTTAATATTAGCAGCTATTCTGTTCCATAAACATATTCATTACTGTAAAAAAACAGCATGATGTTTGTACTTTTGACCTTATTGATGTAATAACACAAATAAGATTAGAAGTAAAATACTTATCAATTGTAATAATTATGGAAATCCACCTACTTTCCTATTAATAATAAACAAATTTTCTTAAAACAAAATACTTTTTAAAAAATCAAAAAAATAATTTTTTAATTTATTTACCATTACTGCTTGTTTAAAGAAAATTAACAAAATTAACATTATACTATATTTCTTAAAACGTATGCTTTTATTACCAAAACGCAGCAAAATATCTAAATAAAACTGTACGTTTAATGTCACCTACATTACATTAAAATATATTAACAGTACATTTATTTAGAACGTCTTTATTGTATTGTATAAATAACTTGCATAGACTAGTATCTAAATAATAAAAATATAATGCAAAAATTAGTAACGTTAACAATTAAAAAACAATATGATTTATAGAAACAATCCCTTATCTCAGTTAATAATAACAATAAGTACATTAAAAAGGTTAATAATGTTATTACTGCTTGTGAAGATTAAATTGTAGTATTTTGCAACTTCCAATAACTTAATACAAAAATAATTTATTTCCTAAAAAAACAAACATTGCATAAACAAAAATACAATTTTCTGTTCCGTATTCTAAAAAAGTATTGTAAGTAAAGACCTGTATAAGTGTAATTAAAGGTACACATTCATATGCCCCTTCTATCCAGACAAATTAACAGTTTTTTGACACTCTTTCCATTTAACATTATGTCAGTATATAAGGAGTTTATGTTATATCGTTTACTGTTATGTTACATTATAATTAGGACAAAATACATTATAAAATTATAACATTGTATTTCCTAAAAACCATGCATTATTCTAATTGTCATTAAGTTTTAATTAACCAAAATTTAATCAATCAATTTTTTATTAAAACTTTTTTTACACTTTTGCTTACTTCTTTTATTGTCAGTAGTCACAATCGCCTATATATGTCCAACATCCAAATTCCTCATCTCATTCATGGAGTTACGAAAAATTGGGTCAAGACATTTTTACAAAATCTCTTCCCTTTGGCACTTTACACTACTTCATTCTCATTGGTTTAATTTTATTAACCGAACATTTTTGTGTGCAAAAAAAACCTCCCTTTATAAATTTTGCAAAAAGAAAAAACTTACATTAACTACCCCAATCTGCTGTTAAAATAGTTGGTACTCCAAAATTGTTTATTTATGTATGTACAAAAGTGTTTAGTAATTGTTTGTGCAGTAATATCAAGCTTGTTAATAATACTCAAAATGGTGTAATTCAATAATTTTACTGATTAATGGTAAAATGTTATTACTGTCTAAACTACGTTTTTAATAAACTATTAAAATTTAATGTAATAATATAATAATAATAATAATAATAATAATAATTAATTAATTTCCAATTGTTAGTGTAAAAATTAGTAATACCAACATTATAACATTTATAATATTTTTTATTCAAACTAATTTCTTTGTTTCAAAATAAATAAAATATAACTTACTGTGTAAATTATGTTTATTTAAGTTAAATAATGTATGTATTTAATTTAATACAATGTTAGTACAAAACACCGACTATAAAAAATGTTTTGTTGTTTCTAATCGTTTTCTATTAATAAGTAAAATTCCAAATAAAAATAATAGAAGACGTAAACTGTGATATAAATTTATTTGGTAAATTTTTTTAGTCACAAATATATAAAGAATCAGTATATATACACATATATGTGTATACGTAACAGCCACATTTTTAGCAATTTGTTGAAAATAATTATTACGGTCAAAGCAGGAAAAAAGTTAAATAATTTTAATATTTTATTTTGTTTGATTTTAACCCAACTACTCCATTAATGTGACTTATAGAAAATATAAAGTAAACAATTAATTTTAGTAATTTTAATACGTAAATTGTACTTGGATATAAAATTAAATTTAGTTATAACTATTTTACAAATTGTAATTGTAAATACGTTTTGGCGGGCCCTCGAATGGCTGCGCTACGTTTCCATAACACCGGAATTAAATACTTTTTTTACCGTTAATTTTTAAATATTTTTTTAATATCTTATATTTTTTTTTGTATAAATCAATTTTTTATCGCTTTTTTATTAAATGGAATCAATTAGAATAAAATTCAACAAAAATACGCTTTGTCCCTAAAATCTCAATTTCAACAATGTCCAAATTTAATTTCAAGCAGCTTTTCTAACACACAAAAACATACAATTGTTCAAAATAAACGTAAATTTCATTATAGTGATTTTCAAAAAGCTTTGAAATTAAAGTTACCTAATGAGATGTTCCTACCGCTACTACTGTTATTTAACTGCAGGTCAATACTTGATAAAATTCTTAATCTACGATCTCTCATGACAAACAAATTACATATGAATAGCTGTGTAATATTAATCCAAAAATCATGATTGAATATATATGTTGAGAATAATCTTATAGAACTTGATGAATTTTTTATATTTTGACTTGATCGAAAAAATTGCACTAAGAAACGTGGGGGAGGCTTTATTAATACATTAATAAAGAATATTGTAATAATCCTAAATCTAAATTTGAATATTCGCAAAATGGAATTAAAGTGCTTAATCGTCAACTGCAGAAATAAATACATGTCTCAACTACAAAAATATTGACTTTATAAATATTTACATAGCACCTTCTACTAGCACTGTGGAAATTAATTATTTCTACGACCAACTAGTTGATTATCTTATCAATGTTGATAAAAATACTTTAATTATATTGGCTGAAGATTTCAATCATGCGAATACTAACATATTCAAACTAATGGGCCTTACTAATCTAGTTAATTTTTCTACAAGACTTCAAAAACAACTAGATTATATTTATTTTTTTTACAAATGCCCCCGATTACTTTTCAGTAAAACAACACGCATTTCTTTCAACATCTGACCATTCAATAATTCGTTTACTTTCAAAAAATATACTTGAAGCATTATCATTCTAAATATTTAAAGCCTATTTTTAAATCATTCATACATGTGCGAGATACATCGAATTCAAATGTAGTATTACTTAAATCCGCACTATTGAACATTAAGCAACATTAATTTTAACAATCTTAGCCTTAATGATGCTACTGTACTTTTTACTGACCTTATTAACACCTATATTAACAAATATTGTCCAGTAGTTAAGGTTGAGATTACAAACAATAATATTTCTTCATAAAATCTTAAAAGGCTTAGACGAGAAAAAGAGTAGCATATAAATCTAGTCAATATACTAAATTAAAGAACTTAAACAAGCAAATTAGACTAAAAATAAACAAACTTAATAACTATGCTAATAATTATTTTTAATCAAACCGTGATTCACAATCTATTTGGAAAAATATTAACAAAATTTTTAGCAAATCAAAAGCAAATCAATGTAAGATGGATGCTAAAAAACTAAATAATTACTTTACTTCAAACAACTCAAATATATCAGAATTTAATCAATTAACTAAAAATTATTCAACACCTATCATTAACTTTAATATTCAAAAAATAATTAACAGTTGTAAAACAAGCACATCACTTGGACCTGATGGAATAAGTTGCAATTTATTAAAACTCTGCATGCCAGCAATTGCTCCATCCTTATTTACAATAATAAACAAGTCTATTATGAATTGTGAAGTAGCTGATACTTGGCGTATCTCACGAATCACACCTATTCCAAAAGCTTCTGTCCCATCAACAAATCCAGAACATTATCGCCCAATTGCTTGCACCTCAGTGTTTTTAAAATTAACTGAAAAAATAATACTTAACGACCTCAAGCCTATATTGAACATTAGTAATGATTATTATCAATTTGCATATAAAAATAATTATTCTACTGTAGACTGTGTAGCCAGCCTTGTTCATTACATTACTGAATTGCTTGACAAAGAAAAATGTTCAATATACTGCATGTTTCTAGATTACGAATCTGCTTTTAATAGCATATCAAGAAAAAATTACTTAAACGTCTTGTTAATTTACTTGAAACGCCCAACCACATTTTAAACTGGTTACGAAATTATTTCTCAAAAAGAAAACAATATACACAAATTGGTCGTAATAAATCAGAGTTAACAGAAAATAATAATGGAGTTTCACAAAGTGCAATTACTATCTCCGTTTTTATTTTCACTGTACATAGATCCATTGATAGTGCCGAAGCCATCACTTTTGTTTAAATTTACAGATGATATAGTATTGTGCACAAAGGTTTCATCAAACAATGATCTAAACAATTTTGAAAATTCTATTAATAAATTGAAAATTGGTCTACTAACTTTGATCTCAATTTAAATCCATCAAAATGCAAGTTTATTAAATTTACAACGACGCGTCCAAGAGAAACAATGGAATTAAACAGAACATTCAAGTTAAATCAAACAAATATATGCACTTGTAACAAAATTAAATATCTTGGTGTAAACATAAATAGCATACTTACCTGGTGTGATTATGTAGAGCATATATTTTTTAAAACCAAATCATTATGCTACTATATAAGAAGATTAAGAAAACTAAATGTTAACAATTATATTACTAAATTGTTCATTACATCATGCTTTTATCCTTTAATATTATATTGCTCACCTATAATTTTTCCTGGTTTATTAAAACAGGATTACATTATTTTAAAAAGATGCATATCATTGGTATCAAAATCTTCAGGAATCAAATATTCTTATCTTATTGAATAATATTGTTGATAAACATTTTAAATCCTGTATACAATTAGCATCAAGGAGTTGAAAATAATAACAATCACCCGCTACATGCAGCTTTTAACAATTCTAAAGCTTCTGGAAAACAAGAAGAACTTACCTGCAAAAACTAGTCAATACAAAACCCAGTGTAAATATATTTTCATTAATGTGCAATCAGTTAATATTATTTAGTAATATGTATATATTAAATAACATTTTTAAATATATAAAACTTTTTATTCAAAAAACTATATCTTACAAAAAATTATTTTTTAATTATTTTGTTACTCTACCTTTTAAAAAAACCAAAGATAAAATTAATACCAGTTAATTCCGAGATGTTGAGAATTAAATGTACAAAAGTCCGTTTTTTGCTTAGCAAGGTATTTGCAATCTAAATAGATCAAACATATAGTAAATTGTAAGTTATACTGAAAAGCTAATTATTATTTTGTTAACGTTTATTGTAACATTAATTTGAGCATGTTTTAAATCCTTTGAGCCGTTTTGATAAAATTATAACTACAATAAATATATAGAAAAATCCATTATTTTCTTATTGTTTTATATTTGCTTTGCACGGAACCCATTTTGTAACTTTAAGCACTTAATAGCACATTGTTTATGTAGATAACACACAAAAGCATCTTACTTTGCAAAAAATTAACACCTTTAGCTAAAAACACACCACACTTGATTTTGAAATGTTGAGAGCAAAATTTGTTAATAACAGCACTACCACATTTTTAATTCCATTTTTTAAAATCATTTAAGCTAAGTTTTATACTTTTTGGTAAATTTCATTAATTTAAATTTTTATATACAGCAAAATAGAACATAACACATTCCAAAAAAATATTATTTTTGCAATTTAATGCAGTTTTTGAAAAAACAGTTTACTTGTTTATTCTATCATTATTACAATACCCTTTTGCTTTAAAAAATAAGCATGGGGTAATAAGATAACAATTACAACAAAAATTAATATCACAGTCTCGTAATTCAAAAAAAAATATGAGACAACTAAATGTTTCCACGTATTTGAACATTCTGCTAAACGTTTTGCTTGTGTTTATAAAAAAATTATTTTAATTAGATCTTCTCGAATAGTTCTTTTCCAAGTATGTTTGGTCTGCCAACTTTTCTTTTACCATTTACAATTGTTTATACCAAAACCGTTTTTGCTGGTTTTTCGGAGGTCTAAACGCACAATTTGACTAAGTAATTTTTTTTTGTCTAATTATTATGATGTCATGGAGTAAACGAAAGTCAGTTTTTTTAATGATTTTATCATTTAAAATGTGATCGCGCCAGGTAATCTTTAAAATACTTTTAAAACACCGGCAATGAAAAACATTCATCATCTTATTGTTTCCACGTTTCACTTTCATATATTTCCGTAGGAATAATTATTGATCCGTACAAACATGACCATATTGATTTAAGTTTGTTGAAGACTGACATTGCCTTTCCAAGTTTGACTTTAACATTATTTTCCATTTTTCTCCCTTTACCAATGATGCTTCCCAGATATAAAAAAGAATCAACTGCATCAATATTTTTTTTACTAATTTTAGTAGGCAAATCATTGTTTGACTTGATGCACAATATTTTTGTTTTTAAACAATTAATCCGTAAGCCAATACGAAAACTGATAACACTGAGTCGTGTTGTCACATTTTGCATTATTTCTGGAGTTTCACTAAGTAGACCAATATAATCTGCAAAATCCAAATCTGTTAAATTGCCTTGGTTTTATTTGTTACCATAAAACAAATTATTAATAAATTTAGTCATAATAAAATTAAAACGGTGATAATATACATCCTTGACAAACTCCCGTGGCAAGTTCGAACATAGCAGTATGACCACTTTTTGTTCGAACACAGCAACTTGAATTTTGGTATAGCAAACGCATAATATTTACATATTTTAACAGTATTCCGTAAAATTTAACATTTTTTTACAATGATTCTCGATAAACATCGTAGGAAACTTTTATAAAATTAATAAAATTAATTGTTACTATTTGCTGAAATTCTTGACTTTGCTCAATAATGTTACAAAGGGTCAATATTTGTTTAATACAGCTTTTCCCTTTTTAAAAACTTGTTTGTTGTTTCGAAAGGTGTTTATTTACAGCATTACTTAAACAATTTAAAATTATTTTGCAAAACACTTTACTAGGAACAGACAATAAATTATTCCGCGCCAATTAATGCAACTATTTAAACTTCTTTTTTTGGGAAGATTAACAATTACTCCTTGCCGCTAATTATTTGGAACTTGTTTAATGTACCATATAACATTAAATAAATAAAGAAGTTTATTTGCTACAACATTACCTCCATGTTTGAACATCTCTGTAGTTATTTTGTTAAGTCATACTGCATTATCTTTTTTAACCTTTGAATTGCATAAATTACTTTAGCTACAAAAATGTCCTCAATGCATATTTCCGGATTTTAAGTCACATTTATTTCATTATTATTATCAAAATCTATGAGAATATTTGGCATAGGCTAATTAAGTACTTTTTTAAAATGTTCTACCCATCTAGATAATTGCTCATTATGTGTTAGTTGTAAACGACTATCTTTTTCTTTGATTAAAATATCGGTGTTTTTTCTAACTCCAGACAGTTGTTTTACAATTTTATACAAAGTTTTGGAATTATTTTTTGCTGCTGCCTTATCTGCTTTTCTGCATTTGTGTTTTAACCAATCATTTTTATCTCTGCGGCAATTATTTTTAAATTGTTTATCTAAAGTTTTATATTTATCATTAAATATTTTTCAAATAACAAAATTGTTAGATTAATTTCGCTCTAATTTTGTTTTCTTTTTAGGATCAATTAAATTCCATAAAGCTAATGAAATCCATTGTTTTTTTATTGAGTGACATTTTTTACCTAGCACATTTGCTGCACAGTTTGTAATTGTTTCATAAAACAATTTCTATTGATTATTAGACATTTTACTCTTTTTAAATTTTGAAATGTATTTTTTAAGGAAGTGTAAAATTGATTTAATATATTTGACTGTTTACGCTCCTCACACAAAAATAGATGTAATTTTTGTGGTTCCTATTGCCTTTAATTTTAAACAAAATTTTCCGACAACAAGATTGTGATTAAAACCAGCATTTGCACCGCGATATGCACGTACATCTTGCAATAAAGATTGCCATTTTGTGCTAATACAAATGTGTCAATCTTGTTTGTTGTTTTTTCGACTAAAGAAACCCACGTTGTTTTGTGTATATTTTTGTTTACTTGCTTTAATTTTATGATAATAAAATAAACATACTTTTTGTTTGTAGATTAATTTAGTCCATTTTTGTATAATTGGTAAGATCTTTTATTTACAAAAATTTTCCATACACTAAACACGTTTATTTTACGAATTTTTAAGATTCATTAAGCATCACTCCGTTTTGAACATAAAATTTGACCTAATTTAATTTCATTAGCCAAAAACAAATCTAGCGTAATTCTTTGTAAATTGATAAAATAAACCAGACAAAATTACTACCAAATTAACCAAAATTTTGAAACTAACCACATTGATTTTATTCATTTAATTAGATAATGTTTTATTGTACCAATTATTATCAAACAACATATTTTTAAAATAATTTATTTTTAATGATTGTTTTTATTTGACCAATTAAACGTTTGGTGCAAAATTCTTTGTTTATATGAGGCATGTACTTTTACAAAAAATAATATTTATTTAAAAAAAATTATAATCTAAAAATTATATATTTTTTATTAATTAATTTAATAGATATGTTAAAATTAAAACAATTTAAATTTTTTATTGTGAAATAATTTCAGTTTGAATATTGGAATCGGTTATTGTTAATATTATAGAAAATGAAAAAAAAACTTTTATTTACCAAACAACTTTTATAGAATGCAAATTTTTTTATTTATTTTAAAAATGCTAAATAATGTCTTCTAAGGACAAAAGTAAAACTTTTTACATAAATATATAAATAGATTGCTTCCTATTGTATATTATTTTTGCAATGAATTTAAATCACTTGCTATACGTGGTCTCATGTACAATAATAGTACACAAATTAAAGTTAAATACAGTTTCCTGTTAAATAATAAATCTATTTACAAGATAAAACATTTAATTGTGTTTTTATTTATTTATTAATTAATACAAATTGGATTTAACTAATATTAGCTTAAATGTTTTTTTTTAATATTTCAATTTGAATGTTTGTGCCAATATGATGTTAATAATATTAGTATTGTTATTTTTATTTATTGTAAAAGATTAGTTATTTCTTTAAATTATTGTAAATTGTAATTATTTTAATTTAGTTTTAATAACACAATTAATTTTACATTATATCAAGAATGAAAAGTTATTAATAACATTTAATACTTTATGTTGTTTTACCTAAAACAACCTATTTTGCAAAAAATTAAAACATTTAGCAAAAAACACACTACACTTGAATTTGAAATGTTGAGAGCAAAATTCGTTAATAACAACACACATTTTTAATTCCATTTTCTTTTAAAATTATTTAAGTTAAATTTTATACTTTATACACGGTTCTTTTTACAAATTTTACAAATTTTATAAATATCACTCCGTTTTTAACATAATTTTAACTTAATTTAATTTTATTGACTATGAAAGAACTAACGTAATCCTTTGTAAATTGATAAAATAAACCAGATAAAATTACCACCAAATTAACCAATATTTTTTAAATGGCCACATTGAATTTATTTATTAAATTATATATTGTTTTATTGTACCAATTATTATTAAACAAATGATTTTTAAAATTAATTATTTTTAATTATTATTAAATTGTTTTTGTTTGGCCAATCAAATGTTTGGTGCATATTTCTTCGTTTATTTGAGGCATGTATTTTTATAAAAAATAATATTTATTTTTAAAAAAAATATTCTAAAAATTATAATTTTTTTAATTAATTAGTGTAATATATATATTAAAAACTAAAACAATTTAAATGTTGTATTGCGAAATAATTTCATTTTGAATATTGCAATCGTTCATTGTTTTTATTATAGTAAATTTAAAAAATAACTTTTATTTACCAAAAAAGTTTTATAAAATTAAAATTTTTTAAATTTATTTTAAAAACGCTTAATAATGTATTCTAAAAACAAAAGTATAACGTTTTATATGAATATGCAAATGGATTGCCCTCTATTGTATATCGTTTTTGCAATTAATTTAAATTACTTGCTATACGTGGTCTACTATAAAATTATAGTACAGAACTTGTAGTTAGATACGGTTTTTTGTTAAATAATAAACTAATTTACAAGATAAAACATCTAAATGTGTTTTTTTATTTATTTCTTAATTAATGCAAATTAGATTTAACTAAAATGAGCTTAAATGTTTGTTTTATTAAATGTTGCAAATTGAATGTTTGTGCTAATTTGATATTAATAGTATTAATATTATTATTTTTATTTATTGTAATAGATTAGTTATTTGTTCAAATCACTGTAAATTGTAGTTATTGTAACTTAATTTTATTAGCACAATTAATTTTACATTATATCAAGATAGAAAAGTTATTAAAAACATGTAATACTTTATGTTGTTTTACCTAAAACTATTTTTTATTTATTTATCTTATTTTGTACATAGTTTGGTGTATAGAGTTTAAAAATGTATTTAATTAAATTGTTTAATAGTCATTTAAATGTTGTCTAAATTTAAATTGTTAACTATGAAAACTAGTTTAATTGACAAGAAAGCAATAAACCCAAATTAGAGAATTAAATAATACATTTTAATAAATTGAACACATGTTTGTACTTGTTATAACAATACTTACATTGAGGTGTAAAAAAACTGCAAATTTACTTAGTGTAATTGTGTAAATTATGTGTTTGTAACAATTAAATTATTGTGTTATTACATTAAAAAGCTAAAAAAATTAATAAAGATACAGATTTTGTTACTTTACGTTTGTTATTAAATAACAATTTATAATTTACATTTAATGTTTCCTGGTTAATAAAAATCATGTATATTTGGTGCACTAAATACATATATACAGTATAAAAAATAATAAATTTTATAATAAAACTATAAACAGCACATAAAATTTAAAAATAGTTATTACAGATACTCTGGTCTTCTTTATACTTGTACAACAAATCCAATATTAAATAAAATTAAACTTGTACAAAACGTATTTTTAAAAATGTTTTATCTTACGTTTGTATTAATATTAATTTTAATTTTTTTTAACATAATGTAACTAAGCCTTATAATGATTTACTTAAAATAATATTTTAAAAAAAATAAATGTGTACTGCTTATTGTAACATTTATGTCCGCATTGTTAAATTGTAATTAAATTAAATTTTGTTTTTTTTAATAAAAAAATTTTAATACCTAAATGTATATATAAAATAAATATATAAACATAGATACATATGACATTACATTTTTGGACGTATGATATTAAACATTGTCTTTAAAACATTATTAATTCCGGTGTGATTGTGTTAATTTCATTGTAAAAAGATTATTCATTAATCAAACATTGTTTACTATGTAAAATACCGAATATAATTTTTTTAATAAATGGATTTATTACACTTAATATCAAACCATTGCATTAATTGTAAAAATGCAATTTTTTTTAACTACCAGAAAGAAATAGTTTTGAAAATTAGGCCCGCATTGTAGTTTACGTTTGTTAACAAATATTACATCTTAAATTATTCTTTTATCAGGAAAATGTTATCGTTAACAAACATTCATTTACATTTTATCCTGTTTTTTTATTAACAATTGGTTAAATTATTAATGAATTACTTGTTAAAACGGATTTTTTATTGCAAATTTTCTTAATGTTAAATAACTCCAGTTAAATGTATAAATTTTAAAAAAGGACATAAATTAATAAAATACCAATTATAATAAAACTTGTATAAGTTTAGTTTATTAATTATGTTTATATCAGCTTTGTTTTAAACATATGCTGACTTGTTATTACAATTTCTTAAAGTATATATTTTGAAGCATATATTATATATTTTACATTATTTTAAATTATTAATATTTATTTTTACCAAAATATAATTAAACATAACGTATTAATTTAAATTAATTTGTTTTTAAATGTTAATACTAATTTATTAAAACTTTGTACATATATATATATATATATATATATATTAATAGCAAAATGCACATTTTTTGTTATATTTAACTTAATATAATAAAATAGGTAATTACATATACAATTCCTATAAAAAAATAATACTGTTTAAATTGAAAAATGTATTTCTAAGGTTTTTGTAAAATACAATTGTCAAAAGAATTTTTAAATTAAAAATAGTTATCGTTTTAAAATGACTTAAATTTAAGTTAGGTAATGATTAATCCCTTTTTACAGAGAGCGTTTCATATAATTGTTTTTTTATGTAACGGTGTAATTAACTAATTTTATTTATTTATTTATTTAATCTATTAACATTAACAATAGTGATAATAATAATAATAATAATAATAATAATACTAAATACATTTACACACTTATATTTTTTTAATTATTAAATTTTATGTAAATTTTAAAAAAAATAATTAATTTTATTCCTGAACTATTTATCGTTTAAAAATTAATTTAATTTAATTTAGCGAGTGAGTAATAATTTTTATATTATGTGATATAATCTTGTTTTAGCATATCATTAATATAGAATGCGGTGTAAAAAATGTTTCATTACGTGCATTCGTTTGACATTATTTTGTAAAATACTTATATTAATGAAATATTTTTAATAAATAATAAATTTTAATCAAATTTCTGCATTCTATAAAAATATTATAATGCAAATTATTGTTACGTTAATAATATCAATAAACAAAGTATTTTATATATGCAATTTATTCAAATTAAAATACAAATTAAATAAAAAATGTTTTTTATTATATATTGTGTATAAAAAGTTTGATACAGTTTTCTATTAAGTAAAAAACTGCTTTACAAGGTGCTCGTTATATTAAATATTATAGTCTTTATTTTTGTACTAATGTAATGTTAACCATGTTAGCATATATTTTTAATTTTTGATAATAAATTATTTATTTGCTGCAAATTTTTTTAAATTGTAATTTTTTGGTTAAAGATAAAAAAATCACAATTATTTTTTATTATAATATGAACAAAACTAATACAACTTAATAATTTATATAGTATATTCAAAGTAACTAGTTGTTTTACCTATAATAATTTTTTTATTTGTTTAGTTTTATATCTGCAATTTAAATTTAAATTTATAGAAATACAAGCTGGTTAAATTTTGAATAAAGTATCTAACACAACATATAAATTAAATAATACATTTAAATAAATAGAGCGCATTTATGTACATGTAAAGTATTTTGGGGTGAACAAATGTTTAAACTTATCTACTGTAATTATGTAAAACATATAATTGTAAATATTAAATAATTGTGTTACTACATATACAGATTAAAAAAATTAATGTTTACAATAACATTTGCAATTATTTGTTACATTTATATTTAACGTTTTTTTAATTAAAATTAGTTTATGTTGCCTCAATATTCCTTCTTATTTAATGATATTAGTAATAAATATTTTAATATTACTACACAATTATAGTTAATAAAAAAAAAAACTTACTGTATATATACAGTTTTGTACAGATATAAAATCTAGAATAATAATTTAAAAAATACTTGCACAAAAAATCTAAAAATAATTAATACTGATACTCAAATTTGCATTCTATATTTATAACATTAACAAAGTTTAAAATGTACAAAACTCATCAAAATAAAAAATATTTTACACATGCAATTTGAATTTATTTTAAAATAATCTTACATACATGGTCCAAAATGGTACTTGTTAGTAAATTTTTAATTTTAATTTTTGTTGTGTTAACTTGTAAAAACGCATGAAAACCGTTTATTATATTTTTGGAGATTAATTTTTAGTTAAAGTAGGAATTTGATAACGCTATTTGTTAAAAAAACATATTTTTAGTGTTTTAAATATTGGTATTGCTAATCTCATTTTTACTGGTAATTTTAATACAATGTCGATGTGCCTAATATGCTTAAGTAATGTAAGGATAGTCAATCAATTTTAATATGTTAATTTTGACAGGTCCCATTTTAGTTTGGCTGATATTGACTTGCTCAAAATAAAATTATGTTGTACTAATTTTTAAAGTTATATATTTACCATATAGATAATATTTATACTTATTAAATTATAACAATATTAAACATTTTATTTACATAATTTTGTTAGTATGATATTGTAGTATTTATAATTTTTGTTTAGTAAAATTATTTTATTAATATTTTTATTAATGTTAACAAAATAATATTTTGGTAAATTCATATAGTACTAGTAACATTAAAATTTAATTTAATAATAATAATAATAGTAAATAAACAAAACTACAAATAATTTTACAATATTTAATTATGCTAACACAGTGAAATCTATAACCAAGCGTTGTGTAAATTACAAAGTTAAATAATTTCTTATATTTAAAATATTAATTTATTTAAAATAAATAAAATTTAATTTAGGCTGTAGGTAATAAATAAAAACATTTTTATGTATGTTTTAATATGATGTTAATGCAGAACAGAATATAAAAACAATTTAAAATAATGAACAAACTTTTAATATTATATATATATATATATATATATATATATATAATTTAACGTTTACATGTTTTAAATATTTTATTGCAAATTATTTTTGTTAATAATATAAATAAACAAAACATTTTATCAAAATAAAAAATATTTTACCTATACGATTAATTAAACTAATCTAAAAATTTCTAATTGAGATTTATTTTGATTTACTTAAAATAAAATAATTTTGTATTTATTTTTTAAGTCAAAGGTTTACTATATAGATAACATTTTTGTTTATTGATTTTTAACATAAGTAAAAATAATGTTTTTAACATTTGACGCAATAGTTTTGTAATTTAGATTATATATATATATATATATATATATATATATATATATATATATATATATATAACTATATATACATTGATTTTCAAAATTATATTTTATTACATTATTTTCTAAAAAAACATATAATTCAAAATTATAAGTATAAGTACTTTCAGTTGTAAATTTTGTTAAAAAAATTTAACAAGGCCAACACCGTAAGATGTTTTAATAAACATAGTGTACAATTAAAATATTTAATGTTTTATATTTTAAATTAATATTAAAAATAATCATCTTTAACTTAGATCGTAAGTAGTGGTTTTTATTTAGATTAAATTATTTATATTATTGTCACAGTATAATTTTAATATATAACATTGTAATAAAGTAATTATTAATAATGCGTAATTGTTTCTCATTAATTAATAAAATGTATATTTGCATTTTTTTTTTAGATATATAATAATTTATAATTATTTTGTTAATAATATTAAATATATAATAAACATACAATTTAAAATTTGAATGTTAGTTTGATTTACTTATGCAATTAATTTTATTTACTATAAGGTGTATAATTTAATAATGTATTATTTACCATATACGTTTTTTTAGTTAACAATCTGTTTTAAGATATTTACTATTTTATTATTGTTTTTTAATTATACAAAATAAATTAAATATAGTCTGTTTAATAGTTTTGTTTTTTATAATATTGTAATGTGTATGTATTAGACAATGTTGTGCTAATTATGTTATTATAATTTTTACAACTCCTAAACTAATTAGTGTTAAAAACGTAGATATTAAATTAAAACATTTATAGCAATTACATGACCTACAATAAATACTTTATTTTAATTATAAAACGTACAATATTAAGTAACTCATAATCTAAGATTCAGTAAAATTACCAACATAAAACACAAAACATATTTAATCTTTAGGGTTAATTAATTGTTTTATGTACAATTTACTACAAAATAGTCAATAATCAATAAGAAGCCTCGTGTTTGTATCTGCTTGACTTAGGTGTTTTAGTATGCTTTTGATTATGTAATCTAAATTTTACCAAAATATTAATTTAAACAAATTTTTTTTGGTTTAAATATCCGTATACATGTTAAGTTTTATTATACAAAATATAAAATAAATAACACTAATAATAAAACTATTATATAGCAATTTTCAAAATTATAATTATTTATATTTTAGACCGTGTTGTGGTTAATTAAACAAAATAGGTTTAAATATAATTACAATTAATATTGTAAAATCACAATACATTAAACAATTGTAACACTGGCATAAAAATAATACATTTTAACTTTAAATAATGTTGTTACATTTTACTAGAAAAACACCACTGTTTAAATTTGTTAGTTTTTTTACATAAGGGTTATTTAATACTTTTTATACAACCAATTTAATATATATTGTTTATATATATTGTTTCAACTATAAGAATATAATTATGTACAAAAATCTTTATACACAGGAACTTATTACATTAAAAACATATTAATCCTTTTAAGTTAACGTTTTATTAGCTACAATTAAAAATAATAAGTATAAAAAAAATTAATTTTTTATTATTTTAGTGTTTTTTTTAAATAAACACTTAACTGATTTTTTTGTGATAAAAAAGATATAACATGTAATATGTTTTGTACCTAGGTAGCAAATAACTAAATTTGTGTTAATTATATTTTATAATTTAACAAAATAATGTATTTAATTATTCTTAAGTTAAATAATAATTTTTTTAACGAACAAAAATAAATTTTTAATATCTTAAAGAAAATAACTAATATATGATTAGAAACATTATCATACTTTTTAAATAGTTTTAACAAGATATACTGTAAATCTAATTTTAATTCGTATGCAAATATTAATTTTTAACTAATTTTACAAACAAATCAATGTTTTAAAGTAGAAACCAAAGTAACGTTTTTAAAGTAACATTACACAAAAAATCTGTTTTTAAATTATTTTAAATTTTTGGTTACTAGGGTAACTTTTGAGTATAAACATACTTTTAAAAATACTTATTTAATATTAAAATATTTAATATAAAAGAACGTTTTTTTAATTTTTTTATAAGGTAATAAAAACATAATTTTTGTGATGTAAACGTAAATTTAAGGTATTAAAATACATTTTTGAGTAATTATTTTAAACAAATTAATTAAAACATTACTAATTATTATTTAAAAAATGCTATTTGCAATTAGTTTTTTTATTTATAAAGGTGTTGTTTTTAAAATATTTTTTGTATATATATATTTGTAACAAATATAAATCAACTATTAAATATTTAACATTATTTTAAATTCTTTATAATTATTTTTACAGATAAATATTATATATTAATTAAAATTAATTTTTTTTAATTTTAACACTAATTTATTCAAGGGTTGTATGTTACTGTGCAAAAGTACTTGTTGTTTTACTTGTATTTAAACTATTCATCGTCGTTAATTTTATTATACATTACTTTAATTATAATGTTAAACATGCAGTTAGAATAGTTAAAGACACAATTTAAAATTTAATAATAAATTTAATGCAAATAAGACAAATCTATGTAGTTGTAACAATAAGAATTATTTTGTTATAATCTAATTTTTGCGCCACTAAGTTTAAAACACATAGTTATTAATAACTAGATTCGTAAATAAGTTGGCACTTTTATTTTTATTAATTAAATATTGCTCAGTTTTATTTTTTTGTTGTATTGAAGTAGATTAGTTTTAGTAAAAACATATTGCACGTTCTGTTTTACATAATATTATTATTAATAATTATTTTAATTAAAATATATATAGATATATATAAATAATAGTACTTATTTACAATGTACAATTTTAATCAAATGTATGGTTTGTTAAAAAAGAAGCAAAATTGCACATAAAACCAAAAATAAACAATACACGTTTTTAAACCTGCAGTAATAACAAATCCGTAATTTAAAATAATTAAAGTTGTAGGATACTTATAAAAGTAAAATTTGTTTAAATTCTTTTAAACTGTTACAACTGTTACATTATAATGTTTTATTTAATGCATAGTACATTTTTATTGATTTATTAGATTATTTATTTACCTTTTTGATTTTACTTTTATTTATTATTATATAACATTTATTGTTTTTAAGTTTTTTATTTTTAAATTTCTTTTTTTTATATTAATTATTTCTTTATTTTATTAAATGTTAAAAATATGTATTTTTGTTAAATCTAACTTTAAAAATGATTAGAGTCTAGTATAATAAACAATGTGGTAACAATTAATCATATTTTAAAAATTAATAATGTTAGCATTAATAAATTAATTATTAAACTTTTTGTGTAATACAAAAATTTAGCAGTTTTATGTTCAAAATATTTACCGTTTTAAAATAAGTAATACATTTTTTTTACAAGTGTTTTATATAATTTTGTCAGTACAATATTAATAAAGATTATAGTGCAATTTTGTTATTATATTTATCTGTTTATTATTCTTAATGATAAATGTATACTATTGTGTTAAATATATTATTAGAAAAATGTAAATTTGTAGTGTATAATAAAACATCAAGCAATAATATTAGTAACAAATAAATTTTAAAATGTATTATAAAATTTAATAATGCAAACACTGCAATATGTAACAATAAACGTTTTATTTTTATTGTTTTTTAGTATAAAATAAATACAAAACCAATTTTTACCGATGTGTAATAATTTTACAGTAATAGGTAACATGTGTATATTAATTACACTATTTAAATATAATATATTTAAAAAAGTAATTAATTTTTTATTAAATATTATTGTTTTTATTAATTTATTAAACAATTTTTGTTTTTTTATTATTTAAAAAATAAAAAGCGTTACAATTAAATTTTAATTTAATCTACAACCAACTATACTATTTACATAGTGAATGCAAAGCATTGGAATGAATATATGTTAACTGTAGTACATAAATCATATTTTGGGAGAATGTATTTATTATTTTACAAAATAAAAAATGTAATAAAATTTTTATTTATGGTTTTTTATTAATGCAAATTAAATTTAAATAAAGTCAGTTTAAAAGTTGGTTTTATTATATATTGTATTTTGTATGCTTGTAACAATGTAATGTTAAAGATGTTAGTGTTAATATTTACTAAAAATATTTACTTGTTTTATTTGCTTTAAGTTATATATTTTTAATAAAATTGTTTTAAATAAAAAACCAAATTGCATTCTATAATATAGCCACATAGAAATTATTATTTAAGGTATAATTTATTTAATAAAATTTAATACTTTTTTTGATTTTTAAAATAACCATTTGCTTTATTGGCATTTACATTCTTTAATTACTTAAACTTGCTGAAATTATTATATTTAAAAAGCAAATAATAAAATTGTAATACATTTTACTAACTTTAACTTTAATTTATATATGTTGAAATTTAATCTACAAAAATAGCGTTTAAAAATAATAATTGTTATCTGTAAACATAAATAGCAAAATAATAATAAATATATTTAAAAATTATTTGTAATATAATGTTTATTATTGCATAATATATTGTTTACTTTTTATTTTTAATACATTATTATAATTAAATTTTGTTTATTTTAATAAAAAACATATATTTGCTGTTAAATATACAAAAATGCAAAGTAGTTTAATAAACAAAAAACAATATTACAAAAACGAAACAGCTAAATTAACCGTGTATAATAAATTAAACAAATGTACCTTATTATTGAGTATACACAAACAGCATACATATATTATGTAATTATATGTTTATAAAATTATTTCTTTTGTAAATATAAAAATTAAATACGTACTTTTATTTTTAACATTTTATGGTTTAAAAATGATTTTAATTTTAACTTAGGATGTAAGTTATGTTTTCTTAAATACAAAATACAAATTTTACTAATGCCCAATATTTTAATATTAAATTGTAAAATGTGCTAATTAATCATAATGTTTAAATATATAATATATTACAAAAAAAATTGCATTTTATTAGATAACTTTGTTCTATAATTTTATATATATTATTGTTACATGAATAAAATCAACAAAAAATATAATAAATATTATTTTTTTAAATTTACAACCAAATATGTTATTAACGCTATTTAGTTTAATTACTATACAGAGTAAAAAAGATAATATATCATAAAATAAGCACACAATTTAAATTTAGATATAATTGTTTTTATGATACAAAATGTATTTAGTAATATTAAAAAAAATAAAACCTACCTCTTGTGAAAAAAAAGTATTCACTACCAAGTGGTTTAGCTTACCTAACTTATTTTAAACAATAAAAAAACTATAAATAAAACTAAATATTCAAATAAATTTTATTATACAATTTATAATATCATTTTATTTATATTTAATAACAAACTAATTTTAAAACTAAAAACGTTACGTACAATTTTTGAGTTTTTACAAATAAAAACTAAATTAATTAGTTGTTACATTGTGTTTTTATCTTTCAGTGATATATTAATTACCTACGTTTTACAGTTTATGAAAACAGTTTATTTTTGTTTTTACAAAGTGCATATTTTTAATGTTATTATTTTTTTAAAGTTATTGTTGTATTATATAATATTCTTAATTAACTTTTATTTTTTAAAAAGTTATTAACCACGGTGCTTAAATTTATTAACACTCACTCAATATGTATGTTTAAAAAATTACAAAACTTTTAAAACAACTAGAAAATATTAACTGCAGAAAAAAATCAAGACTATAGAATTCAAATACTTATATTAGTCAAACGTATGTACAAATTAAAAAAATGTTATACTAAACAAAATTAAATTATTAAACAACAAATAATTATTCTACGCACGCTTTTATTTAAATTAATTTGGATATTTCACACTATAATACAAAAATGCTTTACAAGTATTCATTTAATGTATATTAAAACAATGTAAAATTTTAAACTACACTTAACCAAATTTATTTATTTTACGTTAATAATTAATTATAATTGCAAAGCATTATATATTTTTATATTTATAAATTTTGACACAAATGTTAATAATAATACCATTAAATAATTGTTAAAATTTTTTACAAATTAAAAATTGAGTACGTTTTTTAAAATATAAATATTTATTTTTTCTATAATAAACTAAATGTAACTTGCCACGTAAATATGTTTTAATTTTAAAAATATGTATTGTCTTTAAATAAATTAAATGTGATTTAGAATGTAAGTAATCTTTGTTTAAAGAAATGATATATAGTTGTGTTAGAATGATTTTTATATGAAATATAACAAATAATCAACCGTGCAATAATTTTCTATAATTTTAATAAATGTTTAAATGTATTTATTTTAATAATATATAACGGTACTTAAAATTACATTAATAGTGCAGAAATTAATTTTTAATACTGTGCAAACGTTTTGCATTACTTATTAAGATTTTTATATTAATTTACAATTTTAAATACATAATTTAGTGCAATTATTAAATAACATAACAAAAGTGTGCTATATAACCATAATTAATTAACAATAATGTTGTTAATTTAGTTTTTACCGTTTTAATGTTTTTACGTTTATAGCAGGATGTAGTATATATTTAATTACTTAAATTATATGTGCTTGTGACCGCGTAAATTTTAAGCCAAATTGAACATTTAATAGAATATAATATTTCTATAATTATGAAGAAAACACTGTTAAATACTGTACAATGTTGCATAAATTAGTAAGATTTTTAAATTAATTTATATTTTTAAAACATAATGAAATACAATTTTTAAACCGCATATAACAATTTTTTTATATAACTATAATCCATTAACAATTATTACGCAATTTTGTAAAAAAAATTAAAAAAAAAAGAAATATTTAGTTTTTATTTTATGAGCAAACAATTTGTATATTTATTATTTAATAAATTGCTATTTTAATTTCTTCTATATTTATTTATTTTACATTTAACGTCCGATATAAAATATGTATTATTAGATAAATTGCATTTTTGTGTGTCACCATGTACACCTTATACATAATATTAAGTAAAAAATATTTTTCATTAGTTTTAGTAAATACATTTTGTTTAAATATAGATTTATATTAAAATGCAATTTCATAACATACAATAAAAAATTGTTTTAATTATTAAACTCACATTATTATTTAATAATTAAAATTATTTAAAATTATTGTAATTAAATAAATATCTACATCAATTGTTAAGTAATATTAATAAAATACCAAACATATTTAATTTTTACAGTTAATATTTTTTGTTTAATTTAATTTAAAATAATAAATTAGTTTAAACTTCTAACAAGGTTGACTAAGTATTTTTGCATATTTTTAAAAAAAAATGTTAATATAGTTTTATGTATTTTTAATCTAAAAAAAATAATGTAAACAAACATTTTTTAAATCGATTGATATAACTTTTTAGATAACAGCTATTTATTTTAAAAAAACAGATATAATAGCTGCTGTTTTTTAATTTGATTTTACTATTATAAAGCATATTTTTATGCATTCATTTTATAAAAAAATAATTAAATTTCTTGTAACAAAATTACAAAATATATTATATTTTGTGTTTTGAGATAGCAACCAAATAAATTTGTGTTATTTATATTTTAATATTTAACAAACTAGTGTATTCTATTATTTTTAAATTAGGTAATAATTTTTCTAACAAAATTAATGTAATATTTAAATTGTTTAAACAAGATATAAAGCATTTTATATATTAATGCCAATATAAATATCAATTGTTAACTCAAATTAAACAATGAATATTTTTACTATAAATACCAACGCAACCTTTTCAAAAATATGTTATCTAAAAAAAATGTTTTTTATTATTTTAAATTTTTGGTTACTATAAGTATAAAATTAATTTAAAAATAATTTATATAATAATAATGTATATAAAACCATTATTAAACACTTTTTCAATATAAATTAATTTCTTAATTTAAATTAAAATTTTCCCTATGAGGTAACAGCAGCTTATGGCAGTGAAATGCATTTGTAAATAATGATTTTAAGTATATTATTTAATTTACATTATTTATTAATTATTATTAAAAACAGAAAATGCTGGTTATTTATTTATTTATTTGTATTAAGTTTGATTATAATGTATATTTTTTAACTAACTCGGTATTTTTATATAAAAATTTCAAAATCAATATTATGCAATTATTAAGTACTTTACATTATTTTATAGTTTTAATAATATTTTTATATAAAAAAAAAAATAATTATATTATTTATACTAATGTCTTTTTTTATTTAAACAATATTTTTAAAATGTACATTGAACATTAAATAAGTAAAACTAGTGTCTGTACTTATAACATATAGAGCATATATTTATAAAAACATATTTTGTTAATAAAAAAATTAAAAATTATATAAATAGTTTTGTTTAAACTGTTTATTGTTTAAAATTTAATTTAATTTAATTTAGAATAAAAAATAAAGTTTTTTTTAATATAAATAAATTTGTGAGTGCTTTCGTTTAAAATAAATGCGAAACTTAAAAGAAAAACCAACTTTCACTAATGTGCAATATTTCGACATTAACTAGTAACACGTGCTTAATAATTAAAATGTTTAAATAAATAATAAATTACAATAAAATCACTATATTGTATTAAAAAGTATTGTTTTTAATATTGTTTAAAAAATTATTATTACATTAATAATATTAACAAAAAAATAGAGAAATAAAATTTAAACGTAGTTTAATTAATAACTAAAATTTTAATTTATGCCAATACATTTAAATTACAATGCAGAATAAAATAAATAATATACTAATTTGTTATTAATTTAAAACACATTTTTATGTAGTTTATTTATTTAAAAAAAATGAATATGCCATTATTTTATTTTGCTAAATTTATTTCTAGTAAAATTTAACATAATACCAATAATAAACAATCTACAAAACGTGTTATAATAGCTAATATTGCAAACAACAAAAATATTGTAATAACCATTGTAAAAAATTGAAATATTTTATACTTTTTTATATATAATTAATTTTACAAAATTAATTTAGTATGTAAGTAATAGTTTTGATTGAGATGGAATGATATACATTATTGTTATTGTATAATTCTAATATAGATTATTAATTTCTGTAAAATAGGTTTACACATTTTTGCTAAAAGTTTTAATTAAATTAAGGTTTTTAAATATATAACAAACTACAATTTTACAATAATAATGTAAAAATTTACTTTTAATAATTTGCATTAGTAATATTTTTTTAATTGATTTAATTTATTTATTATATGCCATAATCAATATAAAAAGACAAGTATTTTATTTATATAACGCTGTTTTTATTATTTTTTAAAAACTTTTTTTGTTAAGTAACATTTAAAAGATTAGCAAAAACATTATAAGTAAAAAAGTAAATTTAAGTTTTATATACAACCAACTGCTTAATTATACAACTAATTGTAAACCTTATACAAAATATAAAGTAAACTAATTACTTAATTAATTTTAGTACATAAATTAAACGTAGATAAAGTTCTATGTTAAACAGCATATTATTTGCAAATTGTACATAGTAAACAATACAATTTGTATTCAGATAAAGTCAATTTAAGTGTTAGTTTTATTATATATTGTACTTTCTATGTTTGTGACAATGCCGGGACAAAACTTGATGTAGCTAATATTTTTTACTTTTACAAAAGGTATAATGTTAAATAGTAGTTAATACAATTAAACAACAGTCAAATAAATTTATTATAATTTTAAATTTACAAAAATTCAAACTTGTTATATAAACAGAAAAACATAGTCTAAAAACAATGCAACTAATTAAGTGTATAAAGTAAATTAAAGAAATATACATACTTGTAGCAAAGATGAGTAACTTGGAATAATTACAGAAAGCATACATACATAATCTAATTATCTAAAAGATATGTTTATACATTTATTTTTATTCTAAAATAATTACAAGAAAAATAGGTTTTTTATTTAAACATTAAATAGTTTAATATAATTTTAATATATTTTAGAATGTTAGTAATGCTTTTTAAAAATTAATTGTTTTAGCATAAAAAAATACAAAGTATAAAATAAAAACCAATTTTTACTAATGTACAAATTGATAATGTATTAATAATATTAATAACATATACAAAAATTAAAACGTCTACCGGAACTACTAAAATTAAATAAAATTTTAAAGTTAACTTAAACATATATATGTATATATATATATATATATATATATATATATATATATATATATATATATATAGAGTTGTGACAGAATTAATTCATTTTGATTAAACAAACTGTAAAAATGTAAATTATATATTTATAAATACCAAATCCTTGTGTTACTACATAAAAAATGTAAAAACATAATTGTTAGTCATCTCATTATTATAGTAGTTGTTACATTATGTTTTTATCTTTCAGTGATATATTGATTACCTACGTTTTACAGTTTATAAAAACAGTTTATTTTTGTTTTTACAAAGTGCATATTTTTAATGTTATTATTTTTTTAAAGTTATTGTTGTATTATATAATATTCTTAATTAACTTTATTTTTTTAAAAAGTTATTAACCACTGTGCTTAAATTTATTAACACTCACTCAATATGTATGTTTAAAAAATTACAAAACTTTTAAAACAACTAGAAAATATTAACTGCAGAAAAAAATCAAGACTATAGAATTCAAATACTTATATTAGTCAAACGTATGTACAAATTAAAAAAATGTTATACTAAACAAAATTAAATTATTAAACAACAAATAATTATTCTACGCACGCTTTTATTTAAATTAATTTGGATATTTCACACTATAATACAAAAATGCTTTACAAGTATTCATTTAATGTATATTAAAACAATGTAAAATTTTAAACTACACTTAACCAAATTTATTTATTTTACGTTAATAATTAATTATAATTGCAAAGCATTATATATTTTTATATTTATAAATTTTGACACAAATGTTAATAATAATACCATTAAATAATTGTTAAAATTTTTTACAAATTAAAAATTGAGTACGTTTTTTAAAATATAAATATTTATTTTTTCTATAATAAACTAAATGTAACTTGCCACGTAAATATGTTTTAATTTTAAAAATATGTATTGTCTTTAAATAAATTAAATGTGATTTAGAATGTAAGTAATCTTTGTTTAAAGAAATGATATATAGTTGTGTTAGAATGATTTTTATATGAAATATAACAAATAATCAACCGTGCAATAATTTTCTATAATTTTAATAAATGTTTAAATGTATTTATTTTAATAATATATAACGGTACTTAAAATTACATTAATAGTGCAGAAATTAATTTTTAATACTGTGCAAACGTTTTGCATTACTTATTAAGATTTTTATATTAATTTACAATTTTAAATACATAATTTAGTGCAATTATTAAATAACATAACAAAAGTGTGCTATATAACCATAATTAATTAACAATAATGTTGTTAATTTAGTTTTTACCGTTTTAATGTTTTTACGTTTATAGCAGGATGTAGTATATATTTAATTACTTAAATTATATGTGCTTGTGACCGCGTAAAATTTAAATAAAATTAAACGTAATAAAATTTATGTAATTTTGTGCATATAACACAATTAAAATATTTTAAATGTATTTAATTATTTATGTTATTGTTTATTAAATAATATAAAAAATGTTATAATAATATTTATATTTTATATTTCATTTATCGATATTTTGTTATTTTATTGCAGATAACATAGCTTAAAAAACTAAATATAAATTTGTTTAAGGTTAATTATTATACTTGGCAACTAAATGTTTTATTTGTTGACAATATTTTATGTTTTTGTTTTAAAGATTAAGTACATTCAAAATATTTTATAAAGATATTTAATAATGTTAACATTCTTGGAATTATGATCAAATGCGAAAATGTTTTAGATAACTCTGGTAAACATCTAAATTGAGTTTATTATACTAAATATTTAATACCATACAACATTACAATAATGTTAAAAAACAGCGTTTAATACTGTGCAATCATGTTACATAAATTAGTAAAATTTTTAATTTAATTTATATTTTTCAACACATGATAAAATACAGTTATTAAACAACGTAGTAAAATTCTTCTTTATAATCATTATTTTTTTACAAACCATATCTACGGCAATTATATAAAAATAAATAAAAAGATATAGGATTTATTAATTATTAATTAAATTGCAATTTTTGTTTTTATTATTTAATTTATTTTACGTTTAACGCCGGATATAAAAATTTTTTTTACATAAATTATATATTTACTTGTGATCGTGTAAAGACTATGTATTTTACACAAATCAAATATTTTAAATGTATTTAAGTATTTGCAACGTCTTAATTAAATAATATACAAAAAACTATTTAATTATAAAAATATAGTTTTTATTTTTTATTTTTTATTATAAATTTTATTTTTAACAAGATTGCATTAAACATAGATATTTATGTTTCTTTATTATATGACATAATTTGCATTTATATAAAGGGTCATATTTTTATATTCCTCTGTTTCGATTACTTTGTTTTAAATTATTTTTGCATCAATAATTTGATAAATAAGCTACAAAATGTAAAATTTAATAAAAAACTTTAGTTTGCAACAAATTGTATACCTTATATAAAATATAAAGTAAAAAATTAATTTTATTAATTTTAGTACATAAATTGTAATTGGATATAGAGTTAAATTTAATTAAAATTATTTTACAAATTGCAAATTGTAGATGAGTTTTAATTATATATGTTTATTAGTACAAATCAAATTTAGATGAAATGAACATAAGTTTTGGTTTTACCTTGTATACTTGTAACAATGCCGGGACAAAATTAATGTAACTATTAATTTTTACATGTGTTAATTTTTTTATTTATTAGTTAGAGCATAGTATTAAATAATTGTTAAAAACATTAAACAACATTTTACTACATTTATTATAAATGTAAATGTATAAAAATGCAAACTGGTTAAATTAACAAGAATGAGTACAACCAAAGCAATAAAGTATCTAACTCCTAAACTTATTAATGTTAAAAACCTAGTTAATAAATTAAAACATTTAAAGCAATTAAATATCATACTAAAAATTTATTTAATTATTAAACGCACTATAAGGTCCAATAATTAACATTATAATTATTTATTACAATTTAATAAACATCTACATGAAATGTTAGCTAACTCATAATCAACTCATATAACGTCAAATATTTAAAAAAATATTAAACGTATTTATTTTTTTAAATTAATAAATTGTTTTATATTTAATTTTATTTAAAATATTTAAAAAAAATGGTTTGTACTTGTAACCATTTTGATTGGGTGTTTTGTTATGCTTTTATATATTAAAAAAAATTAATTTAGATAAATATTTTTACAAATTTTAATATGTTAATGCATGTTAAAGTTTATTATACAAAAAGTACATATTATTAGTATTAAAACTATAAAACAATATTTTTTTAAAATATAATTATTTTTATTTTAGTTTATATTATGTTTAAGTAAAGATTTTTATTTAAACAAAATAGATTTTATTAACAATTGTAACTCTGGTGTAAATGAATTACATTTTGACAAAAAAAAAGTAAATATATTTTACTACAAAAATATTATTGTTTAAAATAATTAATATTTTTTTCTATAGTGGTTATTTAATATTTTATACAAAACTGATTTAATAGCTGTTGCTTAACTTTGTTGTTTTAACTGTAACATTTTAAGTTTGTACAAAAGTGTGTATATATAGCAACTTATCTTATTATTTAATATTTAATCGTTTAATATAAAGTAAAAAATTATTTTTATTAATTGTAGTACATAAATTGCGTTTAAATAAAAAATTATATTATGTAACGTACTATTTTAAAAATTGTAAATGCATTTAAATTATATATTTCTATTAGTACAAATTAAATTTAGATAAGATACACTTAAATATTGGTTTTATTGTGTATTGTATTTTGTATGTTTGTGACAATGCCGGAACAAAACTAAATATAACTATAAATTTTCAAATGTGTGTCTATATATTTCACGGAAATGTTACATAAATATTCAGTTTTAAATTATTTTAAATTGTTGGTGACAATAGGAACACATGGGTATAAACATAAATTAAAAAGTTATCTTTTTAAAATTAAATAATAAAAAACATGTTATCAATTATGTTTTTAATATAATTTTTTTTAATAATTTTAATTAAATTTTTTTAGATAAGGCAACAGCAACTTAAAGTATTGAAATTTATCTTTAAATAATAATATTAATCACATTATTTAAAAATCTATTAATTATTCTTAAAAAAGAGTAAATGCTGTTTAATTATTTAGTTTATAAAGATTATGTTTTTAATGTATGTTTCTTATTATTCGGCATATTTATACAAATATTTATTATTATTATTATTATTATTATTATTATTATTATTATTAATAAGCTGTAATATCTTACTAAAAATACTTTTAGCATAAAATACATTTTTGCCACCAATATAAAAAAAGTAGTAGTACAAACAATAAGATCAAAATGAACTGAAATGTTATAAGTTAATAAATATAAATATGGTCAATATAGTATGTGTAATTTTTAAAAAAAATATTGAATATTGCTATACATAAAATAAGTCATTATAAGGCACACTTGTTACATTATACTGTGAGATATCCAAATTAATTTAAATAAATGCGTGGGTAGAACAATTCCTATTTTAATAGGTTTCTTAGTAGTTCAATTTTGTTTAATTCTGGATTAATTAATATTCTGAGTAAGTAAAATAAACATACATTTTTGTATTAATTAATTTCGGTTTTTATGTGCAAGTAAGTTTTTTTGTTTTTCCAAAAGCTTTAGAATTGCTAAAAACTGCATGTAGCGGGTGATTGTTATTATTTTCAATCCTTGATGCTAATTGTATACAGGATTTAAAATGTTTATCAACAATATTATTCAATAAGATAGAATATTTGATTCCTGAAGATTTTGATACCAATGATATGCATCTTTTTAAAATAATGTAATCCTGTTTTAATAAACCAGGAAAAATTATAAATAAGCAATATATTATCAAAGGTTAAAAACACGATGTAATAATGTAATATATTTGTTAATAATTAGTTTCCTTAATCTTTTTATATAGTAGCATAAGGATTTGGTTTTTAAAAATATATGCTCTATATAATCACACCAGGTAAGTATGCTATTTATATTTACACCATGATATTTAATTTTGTTACAGGTGCATATGTTTGTTTAATTTAATTTGAATGTTCTGCTTAATTTTATTGTTTCTCTTAGACGCCTCGTTGTAAATTTAACAAACTTGCATTTTGATAGATTTAAATTCAGATTAAAGTTAGTAAACTGTTGTTTAATTTTATTAATAAAATTTTTTAATTTGGTTAGATTAATAATTAAAGAAATATTTGTTTACAATACCATATCATGTGCAAATTTAAACAAAAGTAATGGCTTTGGCACTAGCAATGGATCTACGTACAGTGAAAATAAAAACGGAAATAATTCTGCACCTTGTGGAACTCCATTATTATTTTCCGTTAACTCTGTTTTATTAGGACCAATTTGTGTAAATTGTTTTTTTTAAAGAAATACTTTTGTAGCCAGTTTAAAATGTGGTTGGGTGTTTCAAGTATTTCAAGACGTTTAAGTAAACATTCTCTTAATATGCTATTAAAAACAGATTTATAATCTAGAAACATGCAGTATATTGAACATTTTTCTTTGACAAGGGATTCAATAATGTAATAAAAAAGGTTGGCTACACAGTTTACATTAAAATAAATATTTTTATATAAATTGATAATGATAATTACTAATGTTCAATATAGAGTTAAACTCGTTTAGAATTATTTTCTCAACTAATTTTAAAAACATTGAGGTGCAAGCAATTGAGCAATAATGTTCAAGATTTGTTGATAGGACAGAAATTTTTGAAATAGGTATAATTTGTAAAATACGCCAAATAGCAGTTATTTCACAATTTATATTAAACATGTTTATTAATGTAAATAATGATAAAGCAATTGTTTGCATGCAGAGTTTTAATAAATTGCAATTTATTCCATTAGATCTAAGTGATGTACTTGTTTTACAACTGTTAATTAATTTTTTGAATATTAAAGTTGTTGATAGGTGTTAAATAATTTTTAGTGGACAAAATGTTGATACTGTTGATTTTTTTACATATCTGGGAAGCACCATTGGTAAAAACAAACAAACGGAAATTAATGTTAAAGCCACACTTGGTAAGGCAATGTTAGTTTTCAATAAACTCAAATTAATATGGTTATGTTCTTGCATTTGCCTAAAGACAAAATTTTGTTTGTACGCATCAATAATCATTCCTAGGGCAATATATGGGAGTAAAACGTGGAAACGTACGGATAAGATTAATAAAATAATGGATGTATTTTATTGCCGGTGTCTTAAAAGTATTTTAAAGACTATCTGGCGCGATCACATTTTAAATAATGGGATCATGAAAAAAACTGACTCTCGTTTACTCCATAACATCATCACAATTAAACAAAATAACTTCTTGGTCAAATTTTACGTTTACCGCCCGAAAGACCAGCAAGAACGCTTTTGGAATAAACAATTGTAAATGGTAAAAGGAAGGTTAGCAGACCAAAAAAAAACTTGGTTAAGAACTATTCGAAAAAATTTAATTAAAATAAATGTTTTATGGGCACAAGCAAAACGTTCGGCAACATTTTAAAATATATAAAAAAAATTTGTTGTTTCATGTTCTTTTTGAATTACGAGACTTTGATGTTAATTTTTGCTGTAATTGTTATCTTATTGCCCCATGCTTATTTTTTTAAATAAAAGGGTTTTGTAATAAAAAAATAATAATAATATAAAATTCTGATATGTTTGAGTTGTTTAAAGTAATGTAATTATTTAGTTTTTTAGTATCCATAATATATTGATTTGTTTTTGATTTGTTAAATATTTTGTTAATATATATGTTAATATATATATGTATATAAAAGCATAAATTAATTAATATAAATACACATGTCTGTTATAAATTTATACTAAATTTATACATTATACGTAGAATAACGTGGAATAATTTTTTTTCTAATTTCTATTATATAAATACATGTTGGAATTAATAATAAATTAAACAGTAAAATGTTTTTGCAAACGTAAATTTTCCATATTATTTTTATTCGTTTTTTTAGTAATTTAATATAATTTAAAATAAAAAAACCTAAAAGTAATTTTATTAAATGTCGCATTTTACATATTTAAAACACTATAATGTACAAAAAAAATTAAGTGTAAATACTAACGTTGAACTTTGTGTTTATAAAATATTAATTTTTATAAGTATATTTAAATTGCATTTTTTTAATACAGATAAATATCAACAACTTAATAAATTATTTACATTCTATAATATAATTATGTATTATTTTTTTTTAAAACAATATTTATTTTAAAATTAAATAAATAATATTTAATACATTACAAAAAATTTTAAAATTAACTATAAGATAATATACTTTACTTTCATTTACGCAATTAAGATGCACTTGACGGAATATAATATAAAAATACATATAAAAATCTTTTTAAATATTAGTAATGCTAACAATTTAAAATTTATTAAATAACTTTTTCGCAAACGTTTTGAATTTAATAAATGTACATATTTAAAATGTGTATTGTTTTAAAATAAATTAAATTTAACATAGCC